>VXBU01015491.1:140227-199248 GCA_013400315.1 Bombycilla garrulus
TTTTGCTAACTAAAATTCTTAGTGTCTGGTTTTCTAGATGCTCTCTAATTTAAGGCTATCAAGACTTTAGTTAATAACATTGCAACCTTTTAAGCTTGTAAGTGGCTTCCAGAGAAAGGTGAAGGGGCTTATTTGCAAGGGGGATTTAAAACGCAAGGATTTGGCCGTGTTGCTGAGGTTTCCTGAGCGTGGAGCAAAGCAGTGGAACAAACAGAATGCTCAGTGAGGGAGAGGGGAGCAGGCAGGGCACTGCTGGCACACACAGCTGGACACAGCTGGGGACGTGCAGGGACAGGGGATGGGACACAGGAACAACCTGGGCTCTGCGTGGGGCTCGGAGCCACGACCTCCACGGGTCCCCTCCGACCTCAATTGTTCCAAGATTATCCAGAGACTGGAGTAAAAATTTGTCTCCTTATCTACGTCAAAGTGCTTGTCTCTGCTGTACCTGGGGTACAAAAGCAATGGCATTTGAGGAGTAACTCTGCCACGTTAGTGCAAGGAGAGCAGGAGCAGGTGTAAATGTAAACCACAAAATAGGAGCAGTTAGAGCCAGAAAGGTAAGATCTGATTGCCAGGGGTTTAAGGGCAATATCTCAAGCTTTGTTATGTTTTTATCATCCTTATTAGTGTTGCTGGGGATGGATGATATCAGATATATCCTGAACACCCCAGAACTTTCACATTCCCTGGTTTTACCTGGCTGAGGGAATTGCAGTGCCAGTGCAGCTCTTTGGACCAGTGCTTGTGCTTTGAGGGCTCTAGACCGAGCAGGAGCCAGAGTGGTGGAGGAAGTTGCAGTTTCTTCTCATAAATCTCATTTTTTTCTATTTGGCAAATCAGCTTGGCTCGTGCAAGTTGGATTCCAGGCCCTTGTTTGATTTGTGGGGCACAGAAGATGTCGGTGTTCGACTTCAGAGTCCCATCACTGGGCATTGTCTTGCTGATTTCTCTTCTGTGTGTACATCAGAAAGCAGGGCTACGCTCCTTAAATTTCTTCATTTTTAATGTTGAATTAAAAAGCAAAATGAGAGTTTTGAGTCTTCTGGGGAGAGTCAGGTTGTTCTTACCAGTATTCTGAGCATTTTTGAGCATTTTTTAATCTCAGGCAAATTGTTGATCATCGAGGGTCAGTTGACTGCTGACTTTTGCTCCTGGCTTTCTTCAGTCAATGCTGCTCAAAACCACCAGGATATATGAAAAGTCTGGCTGTGCCAAATTTATTTTTTAAGCTTAATCGTCACCTAACTGCAGGATGAGTAATCCAGACTCCCCAAAACACGAGCCACCTCTCAGACAGATCACACACAGAGCTCCTGCAGGCTGGAATACCCAACGTGCTGCTGCACTTGTTTCCTTTTGTGTACAAATAACTGTTGAATCTTCTCTCCTTGTGGGGGACGAGATATTTTTACAGCTGATCACTTTTAGCAGTCCTTCCAGAGAGCCAGCAGAGTTATCTGAACGCGCCGGGCTGCTTTGGGCGGGAGAGCAGAGGCTGTTGTGCAGCGACAGGATGGAGTTTTCAGTGATTTGTGTTTGTCCTGTCCTTGCAGAAGAGGAAGATGGGGTTTGGGAGAACGGGCTGTCCTACGAGTGCCGCACTCTGCTCTTCAAAGCCGTTCACAACCTGCTGGAGCGGTGTCTGATGAACAGGAACTTCGTGCGCATCGGCAAGTGGTTCGTGAAACCCTACGAGAAGGATGAGAAGCCCATCAACAAAAGGTAAGAGGCTTTGTTTTGTTCTCTTGAAGAAGTTGGAGGGTTTATTCTTTGTGCTAGAAAAAAAGGTTTAATTAAGAGACTCCTGTGTATGGTTTATTCTGGAGTCTGAGTTTCTGCTCTTTGTTATTTTTTTCGCTTTTTTGGAGTTCTTCAGAACTTTCTTATGATGAAAGGAAGTAATGCTAAATGTGGTAAATAATCTGGAACCCTTGTCCATGGATAATGGGTGTTGGGAAAGAAGGCAGAGTCTTCCAGAAAGGAAATAAAAACACCTGAATGAAGAGACACTACCCTGGACCTGCAGGTGACTGGAACTAGAGAGACTCATCAGAGAGAGCTCNTGGTGTTTGCCAGCAGAATTGGTTCCAGACACCTGCAGGTCCAGGGCAGCTGTCACTCCTGTGTATGGTTTATTCTGGNGAGCTTGGAATGCCAGCTGCTGGTCAGAAAAAGGATGGTGTCTGGGAATGCTGGTGTTGAAAGAATCCATGTGGCCTCCATGCTGGGGAGGAGGAGGGCAAGGAGAGAATTTTTGATCTAAATTGGAAGGACTTCTTCTCATGGTTCTAACGTGGTTTGACACGGTCTATGTTGCCTAGCAATAAATAATGAAATGAATAAAAACTAGGTTAGCTGGAACAAGTTTAATCGCTGTTCCCAAATCAGCTTTTAAAATCCAAAGTAATTTAAAGCTTAGATGATGGGGTTTTTTGTGTGGCTTTTTTGTGTGTGTGTGTGTGTCTATATATGTGTTAAATCTTGCGTGCAGGAAATTTTGAGATCAGTGGCTTTGCTCTTTGGGTGTGGAGTTGGCCATTGTTGGCATCTTCTGCAATAAATTTAAACTTGAAAGAAATTTAGAAGCTGTTTTGGAGCAAAAGAAGCAGAAGCACATGTTTGTGTGTATTTCTATTAGTAGTTGTGAACTGCTGCTTTTAATTTATGTATAAACTTGTCCTTTGGTTCCAGGCATTTCTTTCTCCACCCTGGCCAGGACAAATGTTTCCTCTCTGGGGTGTCCTTGTCCATCCATTTTTTTCTGCTATAAATCAACAGTAAAGAGTTTACTTTTAACTCTTTTGGCCAATATTTTGGCACAGTCTGGGCTTTCCTCCTTTGAGGAACTGATTGACCAAATTGCCATTTCAAACTAGCATTAGTTATGTCCTGGATTCTCTTGGAGTAATTCTATGAAGCTCTCTAGAGCAGCTGGAAAAGCTGATGAAAGCTTTTCTAATAAAATAGCAGTGTTTGTTTAATTTGGAGACTCTGATGCTTTTTTGAAGAAGGTCAGAATGTCAGCATGCTTGATGAAAATAACTGAAGGAATTGTGTGCTTACTCACACAATTTCATCATATGTAGCCCAGAACTACTGGAAAAATATGTAAAAAGCTTTGACAGATCTGTGTAAGATATTTTATTGTTGAGAAATTTCAGTATTTCCTACCAGATAGCTCAATAGCATGTGATGCTCTGAGCCCTGGCTTTGATGGAATCAAGTGGGGGAATGGGGAACAGATGTGTGTTCTCGTGGCAAATTTGGCTCATCCCTCCCAGGAATATCTGGAATTGGGATCATCTCTGCTCTCAGGAAAGTTGGGCTCTTCTGAGGGGTCACTTCAGGCTTGTGGGAGAAACCCAAACACTGCCGTGGCTGCTTTGTGGTGCCACCTCTGTAGCTCCAAATTCTGGAACACTCTTGTAGCAAGAGGAACATTTCTCTCATGGCAGAATTTAAATGTGACACTGCAGCAAACCCCACAGAAAGGGACTTGCAGCCAGCCTGGAAAAAAAGCACTGAATGTTGCACCTGGGGTGCTGATACGTTTCCTACCAGACAGCTGCTCTAAAACTAACAAAAACTAAACCTTAATACAACTTCTGCATATTTTTCATTCCTTGGGATCCATTTAATCAGCCAAATCTATACAAAGTTTATAATTTTTTTTGCAGATGTGACTGACTTAATTAAAAACCAAACTAAACCCCCAACAGCCCCTCTTGTGTTTGTGAGTATTGATGCTCAGATCTTAAGAATCAGTTTTGAAGCTGTATTTCTGTCTTTCATCCCACGTTACTCTGCTGTCTTTGGGACTGTTCTTTGCATTAAGGTTCAGAAATCCTGGGAAGGAATTCCTGGGCCTGTGTAATTTGAGGTAATTTGGTATCCTGGGGATGTGAAGTTTGCTACCAGTATGCCTTGGATCATAATTTATCTCACCCTGCACTTTGAGGCTTGGCCAGCCACTCTAGAGACTTGTTCCCTGTGTTTTCCAGCTGCAGATTTCAATCAGGCTGGTTGTTCTTGCTGGAAATCTGTAGTTTCAAGGAATTTGGCTGGAACTGGAGCAGTCAGTGCCCTTGGTGTGGAGGTGACTCCTTCCCCTGGGCTTTGTGGGGCCGTGGCCGAGCGAGCTGCAGGACCTCAGCCCCGCTCTGTCCCTGCCTGTCCCTTTGAAGGATGTGCAAATGGAGCTGTTTCTTTCATTTGAAGCTGATCCCATCTGGATTTTTCACAGTTCTGTTGGAAAGCATGTGCTTCCAGAAGGGGAGATTTTCTGTGCTCTGCTCTCCCAACAATAGCCGGCGGTGGTGGCGCGGCAGCCAGGAGGGAGGCTGTGATTTCTAATAGGTGCTGGGCTGTGAGAACAGCTCCTCCAGCAGCCCTGCCTTCCTGGCTGTTGCTCTGGTGGGTTTTTTTCTCCTTGCATGAGGTTATATTAAAACAGAAAGTCTGTGTCATTGTACATTTTAGTTTTAAGAGGACAGTCCTGAGTGTTCATAATTGACGCCAGTGTGGTGTGTGAGCAGGTGACCAGGGGAGTCAGAATGAGACAGAATGAGCTTTGAGTGTTCCCTCTTTAATGATGTGACTCCTAAACAAATAAACTTATTAAACCAACCTCTGTTATATCAGATCTCACAGATTTTTGCTGTGGGAGCAGTAACCCCTCAGCTGTTGGCCCTGTGCACTCACTGCTGCGAGGTACCAGCCGTGCCCTGCCTCCCCTGCTGCTCCCAGTTCAAACCAGCACCGAGCACAGTGAGGCACTGGTGGATGTGCTGGGATCTGATCTCTGACAACAACTCACCCTTTCCCTGCCTGGGGAAACTCTCCCAGCTTTTCAAGGCTGCTGGTTCCACTCCTGGGTCCAGATAGGGCAGGGATGGAGCAGCTCCCTGAAGCAGGCATGTGTGCTGGGGTCTTGTTGACCATTTTTAAGTGGGTGATTTCAGTTTTCCAGATGAATAAAAAACCATAGAGAGGATTTTGCTGAAGGTCTTTGCTGCAACCAAGAAAAAAATATAAAAAAAAAAATCATTATCTCTGTATTTGTCACAACTGTTTTGGTTACTTGGAGACTACAGAAGCTCAATAATGTGGTTTAAATGACTACACATTAAATTAAAATTTGACAAGTAGGAATGTCATTCTGTTTTCTCCTTTCCAGCCAGTTGTTTTGTTGCTGCTTTCAGGAATATGGCTGTGTGTGTTTTATTCCAAAATCCCCTCCTGAATGTGAGATGGAGACTGTTCCATCCCACTGTGCTGGCTGGATTGCTTCAGTAACTGCCTTTGGATGAGACTGTTCCTCTTATTCATTACTGGGGTTTACCTGGAATAAATATGATTAGGAAACCTGTCAGATGAAATACTATTTTAGATACAATGTGAAGAGATCAAATATGACACTCCTAATGAAGCACAAGTACCAAGTGTTTACGTGAGGGGCATCTCTTGGAGTTTTTGGTAATAATTACAACTTGCTAAACTTTAACACAATTGAAATAGCAGTAAGCAAACAATTGAGTAATCCTGAATTTGTGGGTGGATCTGATAGACAACTGAAAGTCTAGAATGCTAAAAGCTGCTATATTACTTGTATGGCTGCTTTTTTTGTTTTTTTTCCTTGTAATTGGGAAATAATGCAGCCAGTTGCAGTGGGTGGCAAAGCAGAACTTGTGTCTGGTGAGTTCACTTAAAAATGGTGAAAAAAAAANGCTAAAAGCTGCTATATTACTTGTATGGCTGCTTTTTTTGTTTTTTTCCTTGTAATTGGGAAATAATGCAGCCAGTTGCAGTGGGTGGCAAAGCAGAACTTGTGTCTGGTGAGTTCACTTAAAAATGGTGAAAAAAAAAAACACCAGAGCAAAACACTGCACACCCAAAACAAAAAACACAAAAACCACTCCACAAGCCACTTGGAAATTCAGAAGTGATAAGGTTGTCATAACTTGCTGCACAGGTTTCAGGGTAATTCTGTTTACCACAAGTCTGGGTTCAGGATTTTAGAATGCCTCACCACCATTCTCTTATTTATTTTTTCCCCATGGAAATAGAAAATAATAAGTGTATAACTTCATGGGGAGTGACTGCTGAAAAATATTCTAGATACCAATTTGGCTTTATTTTAAACCTTTGTACATGCAGTTATCTTGTTTTGAAGGTGTGCTTATCATGGTTCAGGAGAGGGATTTTTTTTTTTTTTTTCTCTACCTCATCCTGCCATGAGGAAGAGGTGGAATTGTGGGTTTCCTGAGTTTGGTGTGATCCTGGTGGCAGCCCTGCATGGAATTGGGGTGGCAATGGCTGCAGTGTGAATTTGGGGTATTTTTTAGTTTGGGCCCTGGGAATAGGCCTGCTGTGCCATCAGAAATGTCTCTGTTGCCACTGGGGTGGGATCAGCTCCTCCCTGTCTGCTCTTCACTGCCCTTAAGACAAAGGGAATGCTGTTTTTGGTCTCTTTTAATCCACATTTCTGCCTCATCCCCTGTTTGCCTCCTTTTTTCCCAGTTCCCATGGTCATATTTTCACTGGAACAGGGAATTTTACTTCTCGATCCCCTGGGATGCTGCTGGGAATTATTTTTATTAAGGAACAGAACAAGATTTCTGGGTGCTAAAGCCCAAAAATTCCTTCATTCTTGAGGGAGTTAACTACCAAAACAAGGTTCACCTACATGTTTCTAGTTTATTTCTGTCTATTTAGTCTGAAACCAAGTGGCTCTTCCCTGATAGTGCTGGAATATTTTCTATCAAGGCTGCTCCACTCTTTGCAGTGTAAATTTCCTCCCTACGTTAATCTTTAAATCAAACAATGTCAACATTTTTTTACAGCAGCTCTAATGAGGCTGTTCTGGCATCGTGTCCCGGCAGGAGAGCAGGTGATGTTTTTCCTTTTGCTGTAGACAGCTGGAATTGAGAGCTGCTGTAAGTAGGACAGTGCAGGATAAACAGCAGGAGCTGAGAGCATTGATCACATGATTGTCTCTTTGGAATATTGGGTTGCTACAGAGACTACAAGCAGACAAATTTAGCACTTTACATCACAAAGCAGTTTTCTCTTATTTAGCTTAAATTACACTGGTAGTTGGTTCATCAGGAAAAAGGAAAAAAAATTATGTGGCTCTTGGTTTTTAGCTTTCGAGCATAAATCTGCTCTTTTTGTTCACTGAACAATAAAATGGTACAAAAGCCGTACAGATACTTCAGATTTTGTTAAATGACAATTTTATCATGCGTTTCCATTTTGAAAACTTTGAACAAATCTGGCTTAACAAGATGTTTGTAAATGTTTCAGGATGGGAAAGAGCAATAGAGGGAAAGCTGTTCCCCTGGCTTTGGAACACAGGGATGTTGAGAACGATTATCCTTTTCCCAAATATTTTCTGGATTTTTAGTCTTTATAGCACACATATATTTCCCTGTGCAAGCTCAAGTTCAGATAATTAAGATTTGCAGCCTCAAATTAAAGGATGCTAAAATACAAGGTGACAGGTTTATTAGTCTCATTTAAGTTCTGAAATCCAGGAACGAGAGCAAACTCTTTGTAGTATTGTTTATAATTGTATCTGGAAATATATATACCTTTGTGTGTATGTATAAACTTCTTGCTGCCTTCTGAAAAAAATCAGTTTGCTTCCTTTTAAAATACCATGCTGGAGTTGTAGTGTGTATAAAAATAAAATTGGTTTTATTGGGATGAAGCTAAGCCCCTTAATAATGAAGTTAATTTAAAATGTGGCAGTCTAAGGCAACTGTGGCTTATTCTGGAATACAGATTGCTTGCTACATTTGTGTTTGTTTTACTGCACATAACTCAGTTATGGAATAAATAAATATTTTTAACTCTCAGGTCTAAGTCAAATCAAAACATCCTCAGCCAGGAAGAATGCTTTGGAGAGCCTTTTGACAGGAATCATTAATGATGTGCTTTGAACTGGAAGGGTTTTTTTTCTACTTTGCTATTAGCTATGTTTTTGTGCTTTGTGTTATCATCAAAATCAGCTTTCTGCTGTATTTCCCTGCCTGGCCACGGGGAGTTTCTCAGGGATGCTTGGAAGAACATCTCTGCTCTGTGGCTTTGTCCAGAGTGAGAGGAGCAGCTGGAATTCAGCTCTGGATCCTTCATTTTTGATACAGAACCTAGAAAATGCAGCTGTGCATTGGCTGAGGTTCTCTGCACTGCTCTGAGTGCTTTCCTTATTTGCTGTTTTGCTGATCACAGCACAAGCACACTGAATTTCCTGCAGTCAGAATGAGAGTGGGGAGTTTGGCAGTTGGGGATTGTGGATGGTGAGTGGGAAGTGAGGATCCACGTTGGAAGTAGGATGAGCTTTTGGAGCAGCAAAGGTGGGAGGGAGGTGGAGAAGAAACTTCTCCTCAGTGCCTGTGGTGTTCCAGCTGCACCTGAAGTGTGAGTATTCCCAAAGAACTGGTCTGTTGTATCCCAGCTTGGTTAACAGGAAAAGAAAATAAAAAACAAACAAGAAGGGAAGAGCCTTAGGGTTTCACGGGGGGCGTGTGTCACCTCAAACCTTTTTTCCTCAGAAATGTTTCTTTCCAAAAGAACCTATTTAATTGTAGGACTGTGTTCTCCATCCCAGGAATTTATTCTAGAAGGGAGCTGTCACATTTTCCAAAGGAGGTTCTTTGATGCTTGGAATGGATTGAAGTGGCACCCAGAACTGGTCTATGGGGAAGGAGATGCTTCACTTTGGTGCTGGGAACTCTGAATTATTGTCAGCCAGTCCTGCTGTTGATTCTTGGGGAAAATGCCCCACAGTGGCCAGGAAGTACCAATTTTTGGCAATAATTTTATAACAGACTGAGCAGTGGTGCAATGAATGAAGGAATGAACTCGAGGGTTCCCTCAGCTGATGTGTCTGTGTCTGCAGAGGGGGAGTTCTGCTCAGGAGGAGGATGAGGAGCAGTTGAGAAGCTGTGCCAGGAGCTCCCCTGTGCACTCCGAGTGTTTCCCTGGGCAGGAGGAGCAGGCAGAGCTGCACTTTGTAAGGTTTCAGTAAATATTTTGGTTGGGTTAGCAGCGCTTTGGCAGCGGAAGGTGCTCCCACTTCAGCTCAGAAGTAATTCACAAAGACAAGCTAGGAAAACACGAGATAGTAATTACATAAAACAAACATTTTCTCTTTCAGCTGAAACATTAGGATGCTTTTTTTTTTTTTTTTCTTAAATTTACTACTAAAATGTGCTTTTATTTGGAGCCTTCCCTGTGCTGGTGCTGTCATGGGGAGGTGATCTGAGGGTGGATTTGTGGCGTCCTAATGCAGCCAAGGTTTGGGAAGCACTTGGAAGATCTAAAGCTCTCCACAGGTCCTGAAGTGGAGACAAAACCAGACCTAATCACCTTTCTATCAAGAAGATATTTTCAGATTTGCTAATGGAAACCTCCTGTAGATGTGGATTTTAGTGTGGTTTCCCCTCCTACCCTTCAGTTATTCTCAAAAAGGTAGAAGTAGAAATTGTATTGGATTTATCCACAGCAGCTTCTGGTTTTTTTTTTCCCATAAAATCATAATCCTTTGTCTCTGAAATGAAAACATCTTTGTTGTGTGTGATTAGAGTGAAGAGGGAGCATGGGGGAATCAAATGGTTTTGCACAAATGTATTTAATGGACTGTAGATGAGGATTGAAGGTTGCTTCAAATAGCTTTATTCCCAAAGAGTCTCTTCCTTATTTTATTTTTGATTTGTTTTTAAAGTTGCTTTCAGGGTTGGACCTCAATCTAACTGAACTCTGGTATGTTCAGATCAAAAGTTATAAAGAATCATTGTTCTGATGGCACTTCATATCTCTACTGAGAAATCAGTTGGAAACTGGATTGTTGATACTAAATTCTGTGATTGGGACTTTAATGAAATTCATTAGAAATATTAATGGAGCAAGTTGATGTTAGGGTCAGACAAGACAAAGAGGTTTTTTTGGAATTAGGATTTTGTTTTCAGAATTTTCTGAATAAAAATATATGCAACAATAAATGATGGCAGTAGCAAAAGTACTAAAAAAAGAGAGGTTATCAATGTTGACTTTAACATCAGCTATTTTTTTTTCTGTATCTGACCTTAAGGATGTCACTGATTCTCTCTTCAAGCAGAATAAAATTTCAAAGTGTTGAGGTGTAGGGATTTTTTTTTCCATATTTCAGTGGTGAGATGCTCTGCACAAATTACCAGTGATCTTCTGAGCTACCTAAAATAGTCTGCAAATAAAAATAGGATGAACTCTCCGTTAGCCGGCAGGAAACCACCAGCCTGATTCTGTTACTGTGTCCTTGACTGAGTTGTAAAGATAATTTGCCTATTTACCTCAAAGTGATATGTGATAGATTTTTGTGCTTGATTAGGATTTTTTTGGCTGTGAGGTGAATTACTGAGGGAATTAGAGGAGGACTTAGAGAAATGGTGGAAATATATATATATAATCTCCACCTTTTTTTTTTTTTTTATTAAATTTTGGTAAAGTTTGGAATACTCCTCCTAAGCTGAGGTTGTGCACTGACAGCCAGGCTCTAGAAACTTAAAGAACTGGAGGATGTTCATATGTATTAATTTAAACAAAACAATAATAAATAGTATGCATGTTTGTAGGGTTTCTTGCTAGGTCCATAAAATAATTTGTGTGGGGCATCCAGTATTGTAGAGCTCTGGTTCTTCATGTTCCTCCTCCTTTTCTCCACTCCCTCCAAAGAGCTTCCCTGTGGTTTTGATTTTTTTGTTTTTGTTTTAATTAGGATTCTTTATTTGTATTTCTGGTGATTATTTCCACATGCACTGCTAATTCTTAAGTCCTTTAACCTGAAATAATTTCAGTGTGAGGAATCAGTTTGTGAGCACGACCTGCTCACAAGAAACCAAGTGGATTGGAATCCATGAAGGGTTAATTTTGCCTTTGTTTTAACACAACCTCGTGATTCCAGGGGATACTTTGTGTCCCGGGTGGGATTTCTGTCCCTTTCCCGAGTTCCAGACTCCTTTTTTCACAGAGTATTTCTGTGTGAAACATCTCATCCCGCTGGCCAGAAGTGCCTCTGCTGCAGCTCTGAAGGAAGCGCCGGTGCTGTGCGTGTTGTGCTGTTCCACACGGACATTTCTCACCAGGAGTGCTGGAAATTGGGTGATTTTGGGTTTTCCAGGATGAACTGGAGCAGTGGATCCTCTGTCCGTGCCATGGAGGCAGAGCTGGGAACAATGGCAGTGACAGCACTGGGTGCTCACTCACTGGATTAATTGGTTGGAAACCTCTCCTCTGCTTAAGCTGGGAGAGAAAAAAAATCTTATTTGGGTTTGTTTGTTTTTCTTTTTTTTGTTTTTCTTTTTTTTTTTTGTATTTTTGTATTTAGCTTTTGCATGGTGACCTTGAGTTTTCCTCGCTCCTCCTCAGGACTGGTTTTGCAGTGTGATGAATTGAAATGCTTCTGTTATCATGCTGATGCCTCCCTTTGTCTTGGTTTATCAGAATTCCATCAGATTATGCTGTGATTGTTTGCCCTTTATCTGGCTAACAAAGGGGTGTTTACAAGATGTGAAGCTTAATTGCATTTAAAGCGTATATAGGGAATATGTGCTTTTATTTAAAAAATTTATCTTGCTGATACTGAGATTCTTAATTCTGTCTGGCACTGGGAACCAAGACACTGCCACCTCCTTCACCCTAAAACATCCAGTGTGGCTGGGAAAATAAAATTCAGTTTGAAAATCAGTCTTCCACCATTTGCATAAGGATTAAAGTTTAATCAGATTCCCATACTGGAATTTAGTGCTGTGTCCTGGCCACGTGACTTCTGTTACGCTTGAAGTCATCAACAAGATGCTCAGCTCCATCCTCACTGCTTTTGGAAATGAAACTTACCTGGGGATCCTGAGCAGTGTGGGGTTCCAGCTGTTATAAAGCAGTTTATAATTCATCCAGATCTTGCCTTTTTTTGCCCCTAAAACACAACTGAAGCTGAACAGCAGATGAGCAAAGCTGGAGAACTGCAGCTCCTCAGTGGGGTCACTGCACCTCCTGCTTTGAGGTGCTGGAATAAAAATGTGCCGTTCTTCCTGCTCCTCCAGGAGCACTTTGAGGGTTCTCTCATCCTTTCTGCACGGCTTGATTTTCAATTTTAAATCTGTTTTTGTCACTGTTCCACCTTTCTCCTCCCTGACTCTGAGGCTCGGGGCAGAGAGTGAACCAACCCACATCCCTTTCAATGGATTGAATGGACTGGACAATTCCAGATTTTTTTTCCCTCCTTGCTGTTCCCCATCCCACCTTTTCCTTTTGGGAAAGAAACATCTTGGAAATGACACTAAAACCGTTCCCAGCACCTGCAGCTGTGGAAGTTGTGTTTTAATGGGGCTGCTCTGGTGCCTGTTGGTTCTCTCAGGCCTGGAGCCGTTTGTGTCTTTCCCAGGAATGCCAGAGTGGCTTTTAGGCCCTGCCTGGTGGGATCAGGTTGTGGTTTTGGTGTTGCATTCATTTTTCAGGCTGCAGTAGTTCACTGAGTGTCTTTTCCATTGGATCATGCAAAAATCTGTCCCAGTATCTGCTGTTTTGATTGGCCAAAATCAGTGTTTCTTGACTTGATCCCTCTTTTCCTGAGACTGAGCAGGATTTTGCTGCTCCCTCTTTACAAAGGAAGATTTCTTTTCTCACCAGCACTTTATGAAGTTTTTCTCGGGTTCTCCTTGACCTTGGACGATGTTGGACCTAATTTAATGTCCAAATGAGCAGCAGCATCTGCTTTTAAACATCTGCTCTTTTCCTGCTGGAGAGCATCAGTCTGGCGTAGCTTGGGATAACTTGTAGCCAGTGGAACTGAGGAATGTTGTGCCTGTACAGCTTCTTTAAAAGGGGAAAATGGAGTTTTCCAGGATGTGCCACTTCTGGCAGGGATCTGCTTGGTTTGCCTTCCTTTCTTCCTGCCCTTTAGTTAAAAGTGGTGAAATATATTTCACATAAACCCTGGAGTTGATGTGGATGCAACATGTGGCTGTCCTTGCAGGGCTCAGCTGTATTTTTGGAACAACAACAGGGAGCAGAACCCCAAAAATTAGAAATTCTCTGCAGAGTGATCTTGTGGAGTCAAAGGTTTCATGTAGTTGCTCAGTAATAACTGTGCACAGCCCTGGGAAGCAGCATTTAAATCAGAGTTGTAGGAAGCAGAAATATTCATTGTTGGAGTTTTTTGCTGTTCAAGCCTGTTTGGTTTTTTTCCCCAAAACTCTGGACCATGAGAGACGCTGTCAGTGAAGCAGCTGCTATTAAATATTGACACTTGCCTTAATGACTTTAATTAAGAATGTCTTGAGCCTCGTTTTTTTTAATTGATTGTATCTTCCCTTTTGTGTGTAGGTATGGGATTTCATTTTTAGTTACTTGATTGGCTTCAAGAACACGAAGATAAGATTGAATTTAAATAACAAAACAAAACCACTTCTCAAAGCTGTTGCCATTCTTCTTGCTCTTAAATAAGTGACTTGTTGGCTGATATTAAATTCTGCTTAGTGGAGCTGTGACAGGACAACCTAGATATGACCTCATTAAAAATAAAATACGTTCAGAAATATTTCTAGAGATTTTAAATAAATGCATAAGGTATAAAAATATTAAATTACAGGTTTTTGTCTTGTGAAAAATTAGGTTTTAAATTTCCTCAGGACAGCAAAATATAAAGTGTCGGACTGAAGAAATTGAAAACTTAGTGCTTGTTGTTTTCTACCTGGTTTTTCTTTGTGTTTGTAAAGGGAACATATATTTAGCATTTTCTTGCTGTTTACATAGAAGAGTGTTTTAGTTACTTCCATTAATGAATATATTGTGAGGAAATGCCTTCAGACTGCTGAAAAAGAGACCAATTACTGAAATTCTGTACTTCAGCCTTATTTCCTGCTGTTGCCTTTGCAGTGAGCACCTGTCCTGCTCGTTCACCTTCTTCCTGCACGGGGACAGCAACGTGTGCACCAGCGTGGAGATCAGCCAGCACCAGCCCGTGTACCTGCTCAGTGAGGAGCACCTCACCCTGGCCCAGCAGTCCAACAGCCCCTTCCAAGGTGGGATTGCTGCCTGGGACACCTGCCTTCATCCTCGGGGCTCCCTGAGCCTCGGGCAGGCTGGCAGAGCGTGCCCTGCTGTCCCCAGCCGTGCCCTGCTGTCCCCTGTCCTCACACGCTCGGGGCTGCGTGCAGGTGGAGCATTTGTTCATCTGGTGGCATGTAATTGAATAATTTGTCCTCGTGACACCAAGCACTGTCCTATTGGTGACTTCAGTGTTTTGCTGTTTCAGCCTTATAACCCCACATCCCTCCACCAAGCCCCTGTCAGAAACCCATGTGTGGCTCGGTGTGGCTCAGCTCTGCACGCCCCTCCCTTTCACCTGGCCCTGCCTCGCCTGTAAATCCCTGTGGTTCCCCCACACGTGCAGGCTGTGCTCTGGAAGACAGAGGAGTTCTGGGGCCTGAGTCTGGTCAGTGGGGCTGTGTGATCCCTCCCTGCAGAATCCACCTCTCCTGCATGGCCATGCACCTTTAGTGATGCTCCGTGTCCAAACTTGCTTTTTTTCTTGAATGCGACTTAACAGCAGCTGTGCTTCCCTACTATGGACAAAACTAAAGATGGAACAGATGATTCCCTGTGTATTCCCTGTTGTTGTAAGCAGCTGAATGAAAGGATGAGGAAACACCTAAACTCTGCCAGGAATTGCAAGTGTTTCTTTATCCCACCTGCATCTGAGACTCCTTGCAAGCCAAGATGAAAACTTGCCTGTTGCTTGTTTGAATGGATTAATTTGTAGTTGTTATTGTGGTTCCTCAGTTCTTACAGTACCTATAAATTTAACAATGTGAACCTATTGCCAGAAGCTCAGGTAGTTTCATTTCGTTTTCCTAAATCATGATTAGGCTGCATTTTGACTTAGCAGTGGTAAGTTATTTATTTGGTGTGGCTGAAACAAGAGTGCTGCTGTTGCAGAGGGGAAGAAGGAATTTGGGGTGGATATCATCTCCAATGGATTTTTATTTCTGTTTTAGTTATCCTGAGCCCCTTTGGGTTGAATGGCACCCTCACAGGGCAGTCCTTCAAGCTTTCTGATTCATCCACAAAGAAGCTGATTGGGGAGTGGAAGCAATTCTACCCCGTCACATCCAACCTGAAGGAGGGATCTGAGGAAAAACAAGAAGAAATGGATTGGGAGGATGATTCTTTAGCTGCTGTTGAAGTCCTTGTTGGTGAGCCTGATTACCTTCAATTACTGAAATAAACTGGCTGATTAAAGCTGCAAAATTCTGAATGCAGAAGTGACCCCATTTGATTCCTTTGCAGCAATGGGTGTTGGGTTTTGTTTTCCTGTTTGATGCTCAGGACTGGCTATGATGAGTTGCTGCTCAAAGTGGATTTTGCAGACTCATTAGTAGGAGGTCTTTTTCTTATGTGCCCTGAGAGGCAACATTTAAAAAAAATTAAATAATTAAGAGAGTTAAAAAAAATCAAGAGAGTAAAAAAAATAAAACCAATGATCACTATTGACATCTGAGCTGCAGGTTGTGCTGTTTCAGAGTCTGTGCAAATTCAAACAGAGCAGAGTTTCCTTTTAGGAATGTTTTCAAAACCACAGTCCTGGAGAAGCTGAGGTACTCAGGCACTGTCTATTTGCTGTTCTTCCCAAAATCCCAGCCCCTGGATGCAGTGGTTTGTTCTGCTGTGGGCTGGTGATTCACCAGCAAATGGTGAGGAGCTTCTTCCTTCTCTGTGAGGAGCTGGGAGGGCTGGAGGCCCTCGTGCTGCCGGGGATGCTGGCAGTGTTACATGATCCTCAAAAGGATTTTTGCAGCCTTTATAAAACAAAATGATGGACCAGGTAGCAGCACATGGATTCTCTGCCTGTACAAAGCTCTTTGAATTCATTCACCCAAATCTTTTGTGTAAAGCAAATCAAGTAAGGATGGAGGTGACAGCAGAGGTTTTTTTTTGTCCTAGGAGATGCTTCAGTAGGGTCTGTCAGCTTGCGAGCGACTCTGAATGATCAGAGTGTCACTAATTGCCAATCCCTCTCTTGGCAGCTGGTGTGAGGATGGTGTACCCGGCGTGCTTCGTGCTGGTCCCTCAGACAGACATCCCTGCTCCCAGCTCCGTGGGGGCTCCCCACTGCTCCACTGCCTGCCTGGGGGCCCACCAAGTGCCTGCTTCCACCAGAGACCCTGCCATGTCCTCGGTCACCCTGACTCCACCCACGTCCCCGGAGGAGGTGCAGACAGGTGCGAAGGAGTTGGTTCCTGCAGGAGGGAATGGTTTCCATGGCTTCTCCTTCAAACACAGCAGTGCAGGTGCTCTGTGTGCAGCTGGCTTGGCAGGAAAAAATCACGTTTCTTTAGTGCTAAGTTTGTTGGAGTAAAACTGATGTCACCAGTTGTGGGCAAAATGAACTCGAACTCTTCTGTAAACTGCAGAAATTGGAAGTTTTTGGGGTTTTTCCCCTCTGTGAGCGTGCCTGTGTTCTGACACAGCTCCATATCCCCCTTGTGCCTCAGTCATTAGTGAAGGGTGATGTTTTCTCCCAGACTGGCTGTAGTTAAGTTTCCAGTTCTGGGTGCCCTCTGCCCTGGGTGTGAGCAGTGGTTGTGGGCAGCTGATTTAGGTCACAGCAGGTGAGACTCCCCGATAGTTTTAATTGAAAAAAAAATTATTGTGCAGAAGAGGTTTTGTTTCTTTTTTCCTTCAATGATCCTCTGTTACCCAAACTTGACCCTTTTTTTAAATCCCAATGTTGGCTTTGCTCAAGTTGTTTTCTATTTCAGGTCACTTTCATGAAAGATAGAGAATATCCAGCCGGTTTACAACATAAACATATATGGTGCTTTTTAAATCTCCTATAATAATCTGCTGCTATTCCTAAACTTTGTGTGGTTTTATTTCCTAACCCTGAGTCAAGAAGATCCTTTTCTTCCTGTGATGATTGAATTGGAGTGATAGACACTGCACTGTCTCACTGCCTGAATCTGTTTCCTCTGCTGCTGCTTTCCAGTTGATGCTCAGTCTGCCCAGAAATGGGTGAAGTTTTCCTCGGTTTCAGACGGATTTATCTCGGACAGTACCAGTCATCACGGTGGCAAAATCCCCAGAAAACTGGCCAACCAAGTGGTGGACAGAGTCTGGCAAGAGTGCAACATGAACAGAGCACAGAACAAGTACGTACTCATCCTCTGAAGCCAAAAATGCCAATATTTTGTGTGTTCCTTGTAGCAATTAGTGCTGTTAAAGGTGCTGTGACTGCTGGTGGAAAGTGCTTTACTCTTCTAATAAACCATTTCTAAAGAAGTTCATTTTTTCCCGAACTATTTAGCAATTATTTACGTAGTTCTCAGTTTAATATGTCAGGAAAAGGCTATTTATCCTTTCTTTGCTGAATCCCTTGTCACCAAACTGCTCTCGAGCTTTGCCAGAAGATAAGAGAAGAACATATGTCGCTCCCAAATAACTCTCCTGGTATTGAATCCTAGGAGGAAGTATTCTGCTACATCAAATGGCTTGTGTGAGGAGGAGACAGCTGACAAGGTGGCATCCTGGGACTTTGTTGAAGCCACGCAGAGGACAAATTGCAATTGTTCAAGGTACAGCACTTGGCAGAGGCACAGCCCTGCGATGTTCACCGGGGCTGAGTGCTCGGGAGAGCCTCTGATGGCTCCTGCAGGAGTAATTAAGCAGTAGGAAAGCTGGAACAAAATTTCTATCTCCTCTCCTAAATGTCATTGGAGGTCTTGAAATTCTGCCCAAGAAGTTAATGCAGAGCTTGGAGTGGAGGGGCTGAGCTGAGGGGACCTGTGCCAGTGCAGGGACAATCCCTGATCCTGGGCTGGAATTCCTCGTGGATTTGAGCAGGAACCACCTCATGGGCATGGGAAGGGAATGCTATTTATTTAGGAGTCAAGCACCTCTTCTAGAGGGCTGTGGCATTAGCCTTGAAGGGAAAAAGCTGTTAATCACGAGCTTGGTGAGCAGGAATAAAACCCCAGGCCTGCTCTCTGGGAAGGGTGGCACTGAAGGGTGGCTGTGTGGAAAACTGCTCCTCTGGGTGTGGATCCCAACGTGTGGTTTTTATATGAGCTGGGGAAAAAGGGATCAAAACAAAGGGCAAAAAGTCTGAGATTAAATTTATACATCTATATAATACAGCCTTTTTGGAGGCTGCAATGCCACAGACTGTTAATACAGGTATTTAAAATAAATGGAAACATTAATTTCGTTGAATTCTCAATTTCTGTACTTATGGCAGAATATTAATCTTTAGGTGACTCAAGTGTTGCAATAGGTTTAAACACTTTCTCTGATTTAAATGTTACACTGATTACCTTGCAGTGAATATTGGTATCTTAGGAAAAAATTACTGTCTGGAGGATGGAGCATTTTAAGAGAAATGCATTTTTTTTAACTCCCTAATGAAATGGTTGGTTAAGGTTCTGTGGAAATACTTGTGTCCTGAGAAGAGCTGGGATGTGGAGGAGGATTAAATGTTCTTTTCAAGGAGAATTTAGCTATGATAGCACTAGTTATGAGCAAACCAATCAATTAACTATGTGAGGTGTGTATTAGAAATATTCAATCACTTAGAGAGAAATTGCAACGACCTAAACCCCCTTATTATTCCATGTGTTTTGAATTCTAAGTGGAGAAAAACATGTGGCTGTGTGTGAGAGTTTAAAGTAAAAATAGATTTTGATACCTCTTACCTTTTATCCCTGCCTAATCCTGTTTTTTCAATACAAGTGCTTCTTAACTTTGCTAATGGAAGAGTGGCAAAGAACTCCCAGGCACTGAGGATGTATGTGCAGTTCAATGGCTTAATCATCAACATTTCATTCTACACTTCAGTATTTCATGTACCTCATTCTGTCAGATGATCCTGAAAGTTGGCATCTTGAACTTGCAGATGAAATGTTTAAGCTCAAGAGCATTTACACTGAGCAGACCCAACTGTGTTAATGCAGTTGAGACTGCGTTTTTCCCACACTTGCTAAATTTGTAAGAAAGCAGCTACAAAAGCCTTGTAATAGCTTGGAAATAGCTTTTGTAGGAGTGAGCTTGGCTTCTTGGTTCTTGATGTTAATTTTCCAGTCCTTAACCCAGTGAGGCTTGGGCAGCTCTGGGCTGGTAGCAGTGTTTGAATTCCAGAAACTATTCACTAATTCTTACGTTGTTCTACTGATTCATCAGGGCTGGTGATGAGGTATTCACGTGACAATCTATTTCTGCTAAAGCAGTTATAAAATACAGTCGTAATTCTGAGGATAATTTGTGTGTTTGGCTCACAGGACAGATGTAACAATTTTAAAAACGGTATTCTGAAATCATACAGCGCTGCTCAAGTCACTCAGATTCTGGTCAGAAAGAAGAGGCAGCTTCACTTCAGAACAGTTTCAGTTTCAGACGTGTCTCGTGGGCTGTTTAATGGCCTAGAAGCAGGTTCTTATCTAGCAAAAAAGAGCACCACAGACGTATTTGAAAGATTAATGCGGACTCCTTTCCCCTGTATTAATTCTGCAGGCACAAAAATCTCAAACCAAGAAATTCAGGTCAACAGGGGCAGGCCCCACCTGTGGGCCCCCAGCAGCCGGCGGCTCCGAAGCACAAGACAAATGAGAAGCAAGACAAAGGGGATAAGCCACAGAAACGCCCTTTGACTCCTTTTCATCATCGTGTATCTATCAGCGATGATGTTGCCATGGAGGCAGATTCAGCGAGTCAGAGGCTTGTGATGAGTGCACCAGACAGCCAAGTGAGGTTTGCCAGCATCCGAGGTGGCGACGGGGCCAAGCCCCCTCAGCTGCACGGGGCCGAGCTGGCCAACTCGCCGCAGCCGCCGCCGCTCAGCCCCCACCCCTGCGACGGCGCCGACGAGGGGGTGCCCAAAGCTCCTTCCACGCCCCAGAGTCAACATTTCTACCAGATGCCAACACCAGACCCCTTGGTTCCCACCAAGGCGATGGAGGACAGGCTCGATGGTTTGTCCCAGCCTTTCCCGGCCGCCTTCCCCGAGGTTCTGGAGCCCACCGTGTACGTCGGCGCTGCCGTGAATTTGGAGGAGGACGAAGCCGACGCGACTTGGAAGTATTACAAAGTTCCAAAGAAAAAGGATGTGGAGTTCTTACCACCCCAGCTTCCAAATGATAAGTTGAGAGATGATCCAGTAATACCTGCTGGACAGGAAAATGTAACATCAGTTACAGAGTAAGTGGTGCTCGGTGCTGCAGTGACAACACCGGGATGAGGGAACGGGAAGGCCAAAGAAGGCAGGAGTTTCTCAGTATAAGGAGCAGAAGTGCTGAGGGTGTGAGCACAACTCTGGGTCCAAAAGTTAATCCTTGTGAAATGGGAGCACAAAGCACAGTCAGATCTTCTAGGAAGGCTTTCCAGCTTTTTTCTCATTTTAGCTCTGATTTAGGTGACAGCAATGATATTTATTTTTAAGCTGTAAAATTAATCTGCAGCCAAATTATGCCTATTTGGGACTTAAGTTCCTTCCTTCTTCCTCCCCCTGAAAAGAAAAATAGAAATAACTTCTTCACTTTAGTATTTGCTTTCTTCGTTAATTGATGAAAATGTGGATGGTCTCAGCTGCAGAGATCCTGCTAAAGTTTCTTCTCATTTCTGCTCATCTTCACTTAGAGCTGATGTTACAAGCCCCAGCTTTTAAAAGGTTCTATTCTGCTGCTTGTTTCCATTGGGATAAAGGATTTGGTCACTTTGGATACTGTTTTAAGCTCTAAGAAATTCTGGAGCTCAGAGCCACTGAAGGAAATAAAACTCTGGTGGTTTTAGTGTTAAAACTTAGGTTTGAGCTCTGTTTTACTGCAGAATGAGCCAAGATGAATTTGCTTTACCAGCTAGAACAAAAACAAACTCCCCACGGAGGATCACCACCACCAAATCCCCAAACCATAAGAACAAAAACCCTGAAGCAGAGCCCTCTTGGCCCTGTGGGCTGTGTTGCTGTGCTGCTGGAGTGAGCAGGGAATTGTTCCTGTCATCCCTGTTTGACAACACCTCCCCGTGAGGACACGGCCCTGCGGAGCAGCAGGTGCTGACAGGGCTGTTAACAGCAGGCACAGCTTTACAGGATTGGGACGGGCATGCAGAGGTGACAAACTTGGGCTCAGGGCTGGCATCGAGGAATGAAGGGCTGCACCCAGAGCTGCCTCTGTCCGTGCACTTCTCTTGATTATTTCTGCTCCAGATTTTCTTATTCCTGTTCAGGTGAAAGCAGACTCGTGCTGTGATCAATATCGCATTATTGAGAGCTTTGGGGTTTATGTTGGGAGCTGAATTTGGGGTGGAAGAGCAGCTTCTCACAAGACAGAAGTTGGAGTTGGTTTTTGTCCCGTTGCTGGCAGTGGGAAGCCACTGGTGGCAGCTCTGGAGTAGCAGTGGAGGAAGGCTGGGAGAAGGAGTAAACATGCTGTAGCTGTTGCTCTGGGCTCACACACACTTTCAGACATTCTTTATGGTCACTGTTTAAGAGACCTTTTCAAGATGTGCATTTATAGGATTTTTTTTAGTGTTTCTTTTTCTTTGCCTTGAATTCACTTCAGCTAAGTAGATAAGGATTTTTCCTTTTTCTCTTCAAGACATGGTGTTTCCTAGTACAGCAGAGGTGTTTAATTCCCCATTCCTAGAAAGTAGTTTCCATTTCTTTCTTTTTGCCTTTTTTCTTTCCTGATGGCAATTTTTGCAGGATTTAGAAAAGAGGTTTATTGAGCATGGAAGAGCAGCATGGGTGGATTTGCCATTTTTGTTGGCTGAGAGATGTTTTTTGGGACAGTTTGTTTCTAGGAAGTATCTTGTTTTCTATAGTTTGTTTGTATCTTTGTTTCTATGGTTGAGAGGAATGTGCAGGAACTTCTCATCTTGTTTGAGGAGCACTTTCCTCACCTGGTTCCTTTTGTATTTGGGGTACAGAAAATAAAGCTGGTTCAGGGGCACATCTACAGCCCATAATCAGAACAGCTTTTTCCTTGCCAATATCTTTCTTTTCCTGGTGCAATGTTACATTTGTGAAACCAATACTCCTGAGAGAAAGCCTTACTTTCTGTGTACTTACAGCTCCAGTTCTGGCTCAGAATGTTAACAAAAGAAAAATGCTGATCAAGGCAAATGTGGTTTGATTTTTCTCATTAGTAAATTAGTTACTGGTGTGCTGCAAGCTTCATTTGTATTGATCTGAGTGATACAAATGGCTCCTGAACACAGTGGCATTTGTGCTTTACTTGTGATCATTGCTTGGGCTTTTTTTGGGAATGCAGTGAGTAATTCTTTAGCCTGGTGAGTTTCTTTTAGTGGATGTGGAGAGTTGAATCCATTTGTGCCTTATAATAAATGACAGCCATGACCTGGGATAAATTACTAATCTTTATGTGAATTGACAGTGCTTGAGGAGAAAGGGGCAGGATGAATCACAGGGCTGGATCTGATGTGTGGAAGGAGGTGATATTAAATGAGTAATGATTTAATCTTCATCCCCAAAAGTTTTCTGAAGCTGGAGTGTGGAGGAAGAGGGAAGATGAGGTTGTTCTTGTAAAGGCTGTGTGATAGCAGAAGTAATTCCATGTAATAAATTCTAAAGAAATGATTTTGTGATTTTTATTTTTCTTCTGTTCAGATTAATGGTGCAATGTAGGAAACCTTTGAAGGTTTCAGATGAACTGGTGCAACAGTATCAGAGTAAAAACCAATATTTAACAGCTGTAGCAACGGAAGCTGACCAGGAACCTGAAATTGATCCCTATGCTTTTGTGGATGGAGATGTGGAATTCCTATTTCCTGACAGCAAAAAGGACAGGCAGAACATTGAGAGGGAAGTGGGGAAGAAACACAAGGTGAGTAAAGAAAGGAGTGAGGCTACAAATCAGTGATGAGATTAAGACAGATTGCCTTAGGCGCCGGATAGAATTTAAATCCTTCTTCATGTATTTAGAAGCAAATTAAAAAATAAATTATATTTTAGCAGAAATGATCAATGCAGAAATTAAGCAGCATGTCTCTAATGACACCTAAATTTTTTTTTGACACGCTGGTGGTACCATTGCATCAGGGTTTCTGAGGAAGAAGCTGCTGGATCAGTCTGGCTCAGTGGCCTCCCTGTGGAAATAGGTGCTGGCAGGTGCCTGGGGAGAGAGGAAGAACAAGGCTGGTGCTTTGTTCATGAGTGGAAAGGTCTGGGGGTAGGTGAGGTGAGCCCTGGCTCGTTCCCTGGCCAGTGAATTGCGATTTTTATTCCTGTTTTGTGCTTAAGTGCAGCTATGTGAGACTTGTACTTCAGGCAAAAGGGCACGTACAGAAAAAGGGGAAAATATAACTGCACTGGGGGCTTGTCTGTGAAATAAATTTGCTTCTTAGAATGAGTTATGTGTGGATGCATTCCATTCAGGAACTGGTACAGTTAATGTGTAGCATCTGATAGCAAAGGTTTTTCCTCCACGTGTTGTAGCAAGAATCCACAACTTGCTTTGTAAATTTATCCCTAAGACAAGCCCCGTGTTGGCAGCCCGAGCTCTGCTCCCCAGCCTGTCCCTGCTGAGCTCACAGGGTAATGAGAACCTGATCCTTCTCCAGGGACAGAATTCCCACAGGGACATCAAACACCTCCCACCCATTAATTCCAGCAAACTTTTCTCTCCTGTTTTAATAGGCTGAGGATGGGACATCCAGTGTTACAGTTCTGTCCCATGAAGGAGAGGATGCAATGTCTCTGTTCAGTCCTTCTGTCAAGCAAGGTAAAGAGGTTTTTTTTTTTCTCTTTATTTTAATTGTGCTATGTTAATGATGCTGTAAATAGTCAATAGGTTCTAATAGGCTGCTAAGTTTTGTGTTTTATGGTTTGCATTTCCCTTCAGTCTGCTCGGAACATTTCTTTGTTGCACCTTGCAAACAAATTGGCTCTAAAACCCATGGAAGGGCCCTCAGCTCAGTGTGAGATGGACAGGGGAACCAAGGACACCTCAGCCCCTTGGTTTCCTTTCCCCCAGCTGTGGAAGGAGCTGTCTGCTGAAGTTTTTGCTGCAGATGCAGTGTTGTGATGCTGGTCTCTCCCCACAGATGCCCAACGCCTGGCTGCCCACGCCCGCACTGCCTCCACCAGCCTGTTCCACGAGACAGACCTGGTGGTGTCCTACACGGACCTGGACAATCTCTTCAATTCTGATGAAGATGAACTCACAGTAAGTCATGTGCAAAAAGTCCTGGCAGGTGCCAGCCACAAAATCAGCAAGGAACAACTCTTGTCTTTCTGTGGTTTGGGTTGGATATTTTTTTTTTTCCTGGTGTTTGTAGGAGAGTTTGCAAAACATTCACACAAACAGGAGCTGTGGCCCCTCAGTGGCAAACGGACTGTTCTGGTTGACTCATGCAGGCAGATTTTTGATGCAAACAACCTTTTGATCTCACTTCCTTACAATCCCCACAGCGTGTGCTGCCTGAACATACCTTTAGTTTGAGTTGTAGAGATTCAGCAGGTCCTAGTGTGTTCTTTTCCTGTGGTCTGGGCTCTGGTTAGCTGCTTCAGCAAGGTAATATTGAACCAAAACAGCAACTTCTGAAAGGGAAACAGCGTTTAAACACTGGACACTCTGCCAAATAAGCTGCTTCTCTGCAGCAGCTATCTTGGAACAGTTTCTCTTGCAGACTCTGATGGCTCTGAATCCATTATCTTTCTAGTTTCTATTTCAATACTGTTTGTAATCAGTTGTCTTTTCTGAACTGTACTTTGCTCCATGCTTAATCCTAAATCCCCTTACCCAGACAAAATGCCCATCAACTTTAATGGGAGCTGGAGCTGAGTAAGGGCTGGAGGATCTTAACAGCCATCAAAGGTCATCAGTGTGTAAAGGAAGTGTGTTTGCTCTTAAACATGAACACTTACATTCTTAGACATCTGAACTGTTTAAAGATGGTAAAATATCTCTTATTCTTTTACTTTTGACAGTTTTTCTTTCCTGTATTTCTTGTTGCAGGGTTTGTGTTTGTCTTTTCTGTTCCTGTGGTAACACCAGTGATGTTAATGTGGCTCTGGGAGTGCTATGGTTTGTTCTGGTAGACTGTGGACAGCCCTAATTTAGCTTCTTTTACTGTGTGCTAACAGGCTGAGGGTTATTTTTTAACTGTTTTTTTCCCTTCCATAACAATGTGACCTGTTGGGAGAGGTCCTCTAGGTTCCAGGAATTACAGAACAAGTGTAAGCCCAACCTTAGGCTTCTGAGCTATTTAAATTTTTTCTAAATATTATACACTGTCTCAACTTTGTATGTGGAGGTGAGATTTCCTGTTAGCAGGAAACATGAACATGTGTTTATGTCTGAAGTGATTTTATGACAATACTTCTTTCTTAGCCTGGATCTAAACGAACAGTGAACGGCACCGATGACAAATCCAACTGCAAAGAGGCAAAAACAGGAAATCTAGACCCACTGTCATGCATAAGTAAGATTTATTTGTGTTTTCTTTTTGCCTAAAGAGAATACTAGCTCTGAACATTTGACTCTAATATGTTGTGGCAATTTGGAAATGTACCCTTCATTTTCCTTTGCAAAATTTCGAGACTCAGGAAACCCTTCAGAAAGTTTCCATGCTCTAAAGTCTGCTTCTGATCTGAAATTAGGCACTGCAGATCTCCATAAAATGTATCCAACTCCCCCTTCACTGGAACAACACATTATGGGGTTTTCTCCAATGAACATGAACAATAAGGAGTATGGCAGCATGGACACTACACTGGGAGGAACAGTGCTGGAAGGGAACAGCTCTACTGTGGGAGCTCAGTTCAGAATTGAAGTAGATGAGGGTTTCTGCAGCCCCAAACCTGCTGAAATCAAGGTAGGTAGTGCTGACAGCCCTGATCATGCTCGTGATGATTATTGATCAGTTCATTACCTAAATCTGAATAGGAATGGGGGGGAAAGTACAATTTGTAACTTGCCCTGCATTATCTGGGGGAGGTAATACACTTTGTAATAAGTATGTGATGTTTTACCACCTAAACTTGAGAGTAATACCTGAGTAGCCATCAGTGAGCTGCAGAAATGCCTTTCAGTCATTGCAGTTCACTGCGGTTTGTTTTGGTGTATTTTGAATATTTTGTGTGTACACATCTCAGTTTTCTCCTGCAGCTGTGTCAGGATTTTGGGTTAAAGAGCTGCTGCTTGAACGCAGCCTTGTTTTTTGGAGAAGCATTTAATTGCTGCAGTGATCTAATTTACACACTAATGCTTTCCCATGTCTGACTTCCAGGATTATTCTTATGTTTATAAACCTGAGAACTGTCAAGCTTTAGTGGGATGTTCCATGTTTGCACCACTGAAGACTCTTCCCAGCCAGTGTCTTCCTCCCATCAAACTGCCCGAGGAGTGCATTTACCGCCAGAGCTGGACTGTGGGAAAGCTGGATCTGCTTCCTCCAGGCCCTGCCATGCCTTTCATCAAAGATGGGTAAGACCCTGGGGGGTTCAGCTTGGGGAGGTGCTCGCTTTGCCACCCCAGAATATTTATTTTGTCAATCAGTCGTGGGAATAGCTGTATATGCTGTGTGTTTATACAACTGACAAGAGCCTTTAAAAATGTCCTTCTGGCTAAACCTACTGCAGGAGACTCCTCTCAAAGAGCTTCTTAACTGTACATACATTTTATTTGTTGTCTCCTTTAAAGGTTTCTTGGGGAAGCTTAATGGTGCAAGTCCAGGTTTAATAAGTAATGAAGATGGTAACAATCAAGATAAATGTAAACTTGGGACTTTGTTTTTGCGGTGGTGTAGTCCATGCTGGAAGGGCTTAGTAGGTGGTGCTGCTGTTTCTTAAATTACTTTCTTAAGTAGCACTAAACTCAGCTGGGCTGGGAGTATGAAAACATTTCCTGTGCTGTGTGACTGGGCCTGGTCACAGCAGAACTGCAGGGGACATTTCTGCACCCTGCATTTGGTAGGGATGGTCTTGCTGCCAGCTCTTCTTGAGGAAAAGATGTTTTTCTTTTTCTCTTCTGCATTAGTGGCTGGTAGAAATGGATTAGGCAGCAAGGAGGTGTTATGTATTCCTTGATAAGATTATATGAACGTTAAATCTGGGATTAAATACTGATGTTGCTTCTGTTACTCATTAGCAATATGTTTCCAGGTCTCATTAGCCTTACAAGTCTTTGGAGATACTCAGGTGCTTAGGAGAGAAAATATTAAACCTTTCCAGGTGATACTTTCCTGGTAGATTCAGCTGAATCTGCTGTCAATAGACCTGGTCTATTTTCTTAGCGTGTGTCAACACAATGCGTAAATAAAACATGAATGAAAAAGGTGTCCTTTATACTCCATACAACCACAGAATTTATAATTTATTCTGACCACACTTGTTTCCTGGGAGCTTTGTGCAAAGGAAAAGACGAAAGGAGGCAGGGAGAGATTCTTTAACGGTGCTGTCAGTGGGAGTCCTGCAAAGTCATTTAGAACAAATGCTCTTAAAGTTCCTTAGGGAATGAAAATCTTGCTGTGGATTATGAAAGACTAGCTTAAAAAAAGCAAATATTAATTAGGAAGGTCCTTCTTTAGAAATGTGAGTCTTAAACTTGAAACCCAGTATGCCGTGTACTTAAAGCCTTTCCTTGTCTCGTGGCCGGCGGCAGCGACGGGAGCGCCATGGATCAGGAGTACGGCCCTGCCTACACCCCCCAGACCCACACTCCGTTTGGGATGCCCCCGAGCAGCGCCCCTCCCAGCAACGGCGGGGCTGGGATCCTCCCTTCTCCTTCCACGCCTCGCTTCCCAACTCCCAGGACTCCAAGGACTCCCCGGACGCCGCGTGGAGCCGGCGGGCCCGCGAGCGCCCAGGGCTCGGTGAAGTACGAGAACTCGGATCTGTACTCGCCGGCTTCCACGCCCTCCACGTGCCGGCCGCTGAACTCGGTGGAGCCCGCCACGGTGCCTTCCATCCCCGAGGCACACAGCCTGTACGTCAATCTCATCCTCTCCGAGTCCGTCATGAATCTCTTCAAAGACTGCAACTTCGACAGCTGCTGCATTTGCGTTTGCAATATGAACATCAAAGGTGCTGATGTTGGAGTTTACATTCCCGATCCAACGCAAGAGGCCCAGTATAGGTGTACCTGTGGTTTCAGTGCTGTTATGAATAGAAAATTTGGCAACAGTTCCGGGCTGTTTCTTGAAGACGAGTTGGATATTCTGGGGCGGAACACGGAGTGCGGCAAGGAAGCGGAAAAACGCTTTGAAGCTCTCCGAGCTACTTCCATTGAGCACGGCAGTGCAGGGCTGAAAGAACCCGAGAAACTGCCCGATGACTTGATACTGTTGCTGCAGGATCAGTGCACCAACCTGTTCTCACCCTTTGGAGCAGCAGACCAAGACTCCGTGGCCAAAGTTGGTGCTGTCAGCAACCTGGTACGTGTAGAAGAAAGGGATTGTTGCAATGACTGCTACTTAGCCTTGGAACATGGACGCCAGTTCATGGACAATATGTCAGGAGGGAAGGTTGATGAAGCACTTGTGAAAACTACTTGCTTGCACCACTGGTCGAAAAGAAATGGTAAATATTGAAAATGGCTTATTTTCTACTTGTCCACCTGTTTGGGGTTTTGTTCTTGAAGGGTCCTTGTTTGTGGTTTTCCTGTGTGGATTTTGAATGCTGGTTTTGCCACCTGTGTGCTCGTACGGATTTGTGGTTGGTGTTCAGAATAAGCAGCCCTTCCATGCCCTGTGCTGATCACCAAGCAGAGAAAGGCCTTGGCTGCCCTCAGTTGTAAATTCTCAATATATATCTGAAGTGTAACGTGAGACCACTGTCAATGTCCACAACACTTCACCAGGTTTATCCTTTAAAGAGCTTTTGGTGAGTGGCTCTGCAGAGGCTCTGGGATGATTGATGCCTCTAGGAAGTGCAGGGGGTTCGAGTGGTGACCGTATTGTCAAGGCCACTGTGGCAGAATTAAACAACAGCTCTGATTCAGTTGGCTTCCCCCCTTCTTTCAGAAGGAGAGGGGAGCAGTAGGTTAATGGCACATGTGGCAAAAAAAGCATTATTGTAGCCTTCACTCTGTGTTGGGTCTGCCAGAAATCCTTGGATTTTTCCTTTGAGGGCCTGACTAATGATGCAGTGTCTCCTGGAATACCCTTCACTGTGTGTATTTGCTTACTGTTCTCTAATAGAATTTTCAAGTGGCAACTCTTAACAGGGTTAGGGTGAAAAATAAAGTTACAAATCACAGGTAGCTGCAGTTCCTAGTTATAAATGAAGATGAGGAGGAATCCTGGGAGAACACAGCCAGGTTTCCTGTGCCTTGCTGGGGGATTAACTTGGAAAGCCCAGTCTGTAAATAAATTGATGCTTTCAGGCACACAGGAGAAGAGACTCTGTGTTACTCTGGTGTTTGGGATATAATGATAAAAAATACTTTAAAAGGGAAGACTTGGAAATTGTAGCCATGCCAAATTTTGTGTCAGCTTTTCATTCTAAAGCCCTGTACCTGAAATGGCCCAGTGGTGGCTCTGGATGAAATGGGCTGGGTCTGCTCCAGGCTTCCCTTGACTTCTCTGAAATGAGCACTGGGTGGCAGCCTGCAAATCTGCCTTTGTTGAGAGTCTGGAAGTTTCAGGCTTCTACAATTTATTTGGGGGGGGTTTGGGTCATTTTTGTTTGTTTTTATTTTAGGGTGTTTTCCCTTAGTGTAACTCATAAGACGGGAGCCTTTCAACAGAAAAAATTCTCGAGGAAAAAAACAAAATTAAGAAAAAAATCTATCAGTTGAAGAGGAAGAATGTAAACCTGTGTACGCTCAAGTTTCTGTAGCCAGCCTTTGGGCGGGCTGTGGGTGTTTTTGAGGAGTGCTCACACTGGAGGCAGTTTGGGGCTGTCCCTGCTGTGTGTGCAGCTCCCTGAGCACGTTTGTGTCCCCGCAGTGGTGGATGTGAGCATGCAGTGTTCCCAGGACATCCTGCGCATGCTGCTCTCGCTCCAGCCCGTGCTGCAGGACGCCATCCAGAAGAAGAGGACGGTGCGGTCCTGGGGCGTGCAGGGACCCCTCACGTGGCAGCAGTTCCACAAAATGGCTGGGAGAGGCTCCTATGGTAAGGGCTCCATGGAATCCTGCTCCGTGGAATCTCCTTCCTCTGCTCCATCCACCTGCACTCGGTGCTGCTCAGCCTGTTGGAATTCCGAACGGCGCCTGACCTTTCTTTAAACTAACGAGAGCTTATTAGACAGAGGAGAATTCTTCTCTTTAGAAAAACAGAAAATATTTATATTCCTTAAAACAGGCAATGAATTAAAGATGTGCATTTAAAATTTACAACTTCAGTTGCGCTGTTTGTATACACCTGACACTTCACCCAGTGAGGGACTGAAATTGTAAAGATGGGTTTAGTGTTAAAAACAGAGTAACTGCTCAGGTTTTTATACTCAAAAATTTTTCCATTCACCCCATTTGAATTACTCTAAAGATAGGGAGTTAAAAATACTGATTTTGAAATGCTTGAGACAGTGTGCTTTATTGCTCAGTACTGTCCGAACTGTGGTCAAGATCTAGGGTTACTCAGTGTCATGTCTCTGATAAATGTTTGGAGTGGCCAACACATGATGCATTTACAGATAGAAGGTGAATTTTGTGCACTCACGATTTAATGACTTCATTAGCATATGAGATTGATTTACCACTGTGTTACAAGAGTGACCTTTCACCAGCAGATCTTTTGTAGCTATATTTAGAACACGGCAATTATACATTTACAGTACATGTAAATGCATGTTCTTAAGTTTGTTTCCTTCTCTGGCCCTTTACCCATCTGCTTAGAATATTTACTTTTTTTTCCCCGTGTCTTTGGTCCCCGATTGCTTTGAGTCTGTGGGAAAAGGATTCCTGGACAGTGCAGATCTGTTCCTGATTGCCTGTGTGACAGAAATATCAAACACTGTGGAACTTCTTCCTGAGGCCCTGAGATATTTCAAGTAAAAACAATCAGCTGATGGGGTTTTTTGCAGAGGGTTGGATCCTCCACTTTGGATCTGCAAAATGAGAACTATTCCATTGACAGCCAGCGCTCCTTCCTGTGAGATGCTGGGAACACCAGAGCCTGTTCTATTCATATTTCCTTGAAGTTAATTTTAAGCTTTCTGCTTAAAAACACGCCTTGCTTTTCCAGGAACTGATGAGTCCCCAGAACCACTGCCAATCCCAACATTTTTGTTGGGATACGATTACGATTTCCTGGTGCTGTCTCCATTTGCATTGCCCTACTGGGAGAGGCTGATGCTGGAGCCGTACGGATCTCAGCGAGACGTCGCCTACGTTGTGGTGTGCCCGGAGAACGAGGCTCTGCTCAACGGAGCCAAAAGCTTCTTTAGGGATCTGACGGCAATATACGAGGTACGGGATTTGTGGCAGTTTGCAGTGAAATGGATTTGGGAAAGGCTGTTTCTAATATGTGCTCATAAGGACTTATCAGGCTTGTGGGAGCTGATAGCGACGCCTGCTCAGAATGCTATCTGGGAAAGCTGCTCGGAGGGATTTTAGGAATGGGCACTTGGAAGATAAGCGTTGTTCGTGCTGCTCCCCGTTCCTTTTTTTCTGTATTCGCCGTTCCCATCCGATAAACGCCACCCGGTGGCAAAGCTCTGCATTGCCGCGTTAATCGTGTTATCTCCATTTAATTAATTAATTACATGCTTGTATTGCTTGGATTGAATGAAGATTAGAGTAGATTATTATCGACCCGGTTTTCTTGCATTTAGGAAAACTCTGAAAATAACCCATAAAATGACTATTCAACATTTCCTACTGGTGGAATTCTAGAGTTAAAATGTCACTTCAGAATATTGTAAAAAAACTGCAAGTTCTCTGTCTTTCTATGATATATCCTTTGTGTGATATTTAACAGCTTTTAAGGCTTTTTTTTTACCTTCTTTGCAGTCCTGCAGGCTTGGTCAGCACAGACCTATCTGTAAGTTACTGCCTGATGGGATCATGAGGGTTGGACCTACAGCCTCCAAGAAGCTCTCGGAGAAGTTGGTCACAGAGTGGTTCTCACAGACAGCCAATGCCAACAACGATGCGTTTTCCAAACTCAAACTCTACGCTCAAGTTTGCAGATATGAGCTGGGTATGACCTTTTTTTAATGTTCCTTATTTCATACAGCTGCCACTTACTCCTGTGTAATAGAGAAGAAGGAATCATGGCTTATTGTCTTATTGATTGGGGCAGTTTTCTGGTTTTAAACTGGATTTGAATATGTGATAAAATGGCCTCTTGCCATTTGGCCTCTTACTATTCCCTTTAGGGAATGGCAGCATGGCTGCCTGACAGGGACTTTGGTTGTCTTCTTGCTTTGGTGACTTGGATTCTGAAGCAGTGATTTCCAGCAATTCAACACATCTGGATAAAAGTTATATTAAAACCAGATTTCTTGGTATTTCTGAAAGGCTCTTATGAAAATATTAGAGCTTGAAAATTTTATACAGGTATTTTAATTTGAGAGGTAAAATGTATGCTCAATGTTTGCTCTGTTTTATTGCAACTATAGACTTCCATAGGTGACATAAGCACCAAAACAGCTGCAATATAAAATGGTTTTTTTGTTGGTTTTTTTTTTTTCCTCTGGTTTTAGGTCCTTATCTTGCTTCTCAGCCTTTGGACAATTCTCTACTTTCCCAAACCAACCTGGTCCCTCCCTCCAGCCAGGCAGCCTCTGCTCTGCCCCCAGTGCCAGCCCCCGCTGCCAACCCCAACACTCCGTCCTCGGCGCCCGCAGCTCCCGCCAGCAGCACCATCGCAGTGACCTCCAGCAGTGCCATGTCCTCTGCAGCCACTACAGCCAACTCCACCCTGACCACCACTGCCCCCTCCTCCTCCTCTGCCAGCCTGGGCAGCGGCATCCCAGCGAGCAAGCCTTCCTCCTTCCCTCCTTTCAGCAATATGAACAACACCACTCCTGCCTCCCTGCCCGCCCAGGCTGCGCCGGTCCCAAACGGGCAGACTGGGGGGCAGCAGCAACAGCCAACACTGCAAACAGCAGGGATGTCTGGAGACACGGCTGCAGCACCTGCACAGCCCCACCCAGAGGTTTCTGAAAGGTAGGGGACTGCAGTCACACCTTCAGCTGAAAAATCAGCTCAACTGACGTGAACTTAGGAATGCACTTTCACCCCTTCGGTAAAAGTCCTGTGTTTATTTGCATCAAGCTGCTTCTAGGGGAGAATGAGAGTTTAGTTGTGGTGGAGCTGAACCTTTTGGTTCCAGTTGTAGCTGCAGTTCTAATTACATCTCACTGACTGCTCTGATACAAAAATAAACTTCCTTTTTTTTTCTCTTTTCTCTCTAAAGAGAGAAAATTCAAACTACTCACTTCAGTATTTTAAAGGGCTGGGGAAGGAGGGGGAGATAGATAATTGGCACCATCTTAGAGTTCTATTTTCTGTAATCAAAGTTAGAGTGGTGCAGACAGCTCTTACTTTAGATATTCTGGTTCCCCAGTTAAGCAATAGTTGAGCTGTTGAGCTGCTGTAATAAAAAAGGCTAAAGGAAAGAAAAGGGATTCAGAGTTACTGATAAGCTCCTATACAAAAATGACACAAAAAGAGTGTTTCTTACACCACAGTTGATTCAAAGATCTTTCAGATGAATAATTGACAATTTCATCTAATTTTGAAGTAAAACCAAATCTTTATAAAACTCAGCTGTTTGTAACTGGTGTCACAATTTCATTTCCAGCACTATGGATCGTGATAAAGTCGGAGTCCCCACAGATGGAGATTCACATGCTATCACCTATCCACCTGCAATTGTAGTTTACATAATTGATCCTTTCACATATGAAAAAAAGGATGAGAACAACAGCTCATCCAGTCTGTGGACACTTGGACTTCTGCGCTGCTTTCTAGAGATGGTTCAGGTTCTTCCTCCCAACATCAAGAACATCATTTCTGTGCAGGTGAGCCGACAGAAACAAACAGAGTATCCTTGGCTTTGGCTCTGTTTTGGGGGCAGTTACACCCTCAAGGTGGAAGTTTCATTTCCTTCACAGACATTACTTACAGTTCCCCAGCTGTGAAATCATTAGGTTATAGCTTTTAGAGCAGTTTGGGTGCTGTAACCAAAGCTGAATCCTGTTGTGCATTCCACACTCAGAGGAAGTGCAGTGCCCACTCCAATGGTGAGTGAAGCACTGGTGCTGTGTTGGAATCTGCAGCCTGACCCTGCTGGGCTGTAGGCACAGCTCCTTCCAGAGGGCAGCTTTTTAGGGGAATCATTAAGATTCCCCTCTAAACAAATTATTTTTTCCTCTGAAGAAAATTTCAGTGAGGATCATTTCTTGAAGCCCCACGGGACTTTAGAAGTGGAAGAAATTTGACTGCAGTGTAAAATTTAAAAAGCAATGTACCAAATACTGTGTCAAAAGCCATTTAATCTGTTGATGGAACAATGTTTTGTTTTTTCTCTTCTCCTCTAGATTGTCCCCTGTCAGTACCTGCTCCAGCCTGTGAAACACGAGGACCGGCAGATTTACACTCAGCATTTAAAATCTTTGGCATTTTCAGCTTTCACTCAGTGCCGGAGACCTCTCCCAACTTCCACCAACGTGAAAACCTTAACTGGCTTTGGCCCAGGTTTAGCCATGGAAACTGCTCTTAGGAGCCCTGATGTAAGTATTGTTCATGAGATTGTGGAATTATCCTGATCAGAGGAAGGTCCCTGCTTATCAACCAGCCATCTTTTATGTTAGGAATGATTTCTTCCCCAAACTTCATCGTCTGTTGTGTCATCTTTCTAGAGACCTGAGTGCATTCGACTCTACACCCCTCCTTTTATACTGGCTCCAGTAAAGGACAAGCAAACAGAGCTGGGAGAAACCTTTGGAGAAGCTGGCCAGAAGTATAATGTGCTTTTTGTGGGCTACTGTTTGTCTCATGATCAGAGGTGGCTGCTTGCATCCTGTACAGATCTCTATGGAGAGCAGTTAGAAACTTGCATAATTAATATTGATGTACCAAACAGGTAAGAACCAAACTTTAATTCATTCTCAGCAAGTATATTTTTTTTCATTCCCCTGAACAATTACAGTGGGTTTGGTGCTGTAAGAATAACTGACTTTTGTAGACTTGCAAAAGTGGCTAAAGCAGATGAATATTTCCTTATTATGTGCATGTTGTTTTGAGTTAAATTTCTGGACGAGCGTAGTTTATTTTCATGTGATTCTTGAGTGTTATTGTGTGTCTGTCAATACTTCCCCAACTCACTGGCTGTTAATGTCAGTTTTAGAATGTGATTAATTTAAAAAACCCAAACCCCCTGAAGCTGCCAGCAGATGGGCTGCAATACCAACACTCTTGGGTGCTGTAAATGTTCAGGTTAATACAAAAAGTTCTAAATGTGGCATTAGAAACTTGTTGCAGGTGGGTTTTAGCTTTGTTTTCCCTTCTTTCTCACTTCTAGAGCTCGCAGGAAAAAGGGTTCTGCCCGCAGACTTGGTCTCCAGAAACTCTGGGAGTGGTGCCTGGGACTTGTGCAGATGAGCTCTTTGCCATGGAGAGTTGTCATAGGCCGCTTGGGGAGAATAGGACATGGGGAACTAAAAGGTAACAGCAGCAATTTTTTGAGAGTCTAAAGCTTGATTTGAAGCTTTAATTTTTCGGTAATATCAAGTGCGTCCATCCCTGTTTGTGAAAGAAAAGCTCACTAGTGAGATTTCCCTCCTCAGACTGGAGCTGTTTGCTGAGCCGCCGGAACCTGCAGTCCCTGAGCAAGAGGCTGAAGGACATGTGCAGGATGTGTGGGATCTCTGCTGCAGACTCCCCCAGCATTCTCAGTGCTTGCTTGGTGGCCATGGAACCCCAGGGATCCTTCATTATTATGCCAGGTATTTGGGAGATTCCTTCTCTTTTTGGCACGAGAACTAGCAGGTCAGGCTTTGCAAAACTAAGGGAGTGCTTGATTTGTCTCCCTCAGATTCAGTGTCCACGGGCTCGGTGTTCGGGCGCAGCACCACTCTGAACATGCAAACATCCCAGCTGAACACGCCCCAGGACACGTCCTGCACTCACATCCTGGTGTTCCCCACCTCTGCCTCCGTGCAAGTGGCTTCATCCACTTACACCACTGAGAACCTGGACCTGGCCTTCAACACGAACAATGGTTTGTACTCTGGATTTGTTCTTGCCTTCTAAAAACCCCTCCTCGCTCCCCCTATCATAAGAATGAGCTGTACATTCTAAGGAACCATTTCCATTTCTATGGAAAATCACTTTATTTCTGAGTGCATTGTCATATCCTGCACATAGTGAAATTGTAGGAATTCACTGGTCTTGTTCTTTTTCAAGATGGAGCAGATGGAATGGGAATCTTCGACTTGTTAGACACTGGAGATGATCTTGATCCTGATATTATAAATATTCTTCCCGCATCTCCTGGTGGATCCCCTGTGCATTCTCCAGGGTCCCACTACCCCCATGGAGGTGATATGGGCAAGGTAACTATTGGAGTAAATACAGCTTTGTGTGTGTGCGTGTGTTTTGTTTGCTTTTTCTCCATCTGTTAATCTCCTTTTGTGAAACGAAAAGTTTTAGATCACCTGGATATTGCACTGTCACGTTATGCTTGGATATTTCAAAATGCTTTGTGTTTCAGAAGCTACAGATAATTTCTATTAAATCTGTGCTCTCCTAATCCAAAACCATTGCCTGCTGTGTTCCAGGGTCAAGGCACAGATCGATTGCTTTCCACAGAATCTCATGATGAAGTAACAAATATACTGCAGCAGCCGCTGGCCCTCGGTTATTTTGTGTCAACTGCCAAAGCAGGTCCATTGCCTGACTGGTTTTGGTCAGCGTGTCCTCAAGCACAAAATCAGTGTCCCTTGTTTCTTAAGGTACTGCCTTGGCACAGACTTGTGCAGCCTGAGGGATCTGGGGGTGAAAACTGTTCTGGTTAAACCAAAGTCAGTGCATGTCTCTGGGGAGAGCTCTGCTTTTGCTTCAGGAGAGGCCAGGTCTTCCATTTTTGAGATTTGGCTGTTTTGGAGGTTCTGCCTTGCTCATGGTTTCTTCCTGGTAGTCCAGACTCTTCCTTTTCCTGGCTTTATGCTCCAGGCTTTATGCTTTATGTTTGTAAGAACAGGTTGAGTTCCTGGCCAGAGCTGTGGCTAAGGCTGGACTCCTGTGGGGACAGGTGGTAGAGAGCGAGGTCCATAAATACAGTGCAATAGCTCAGTTGCCCTAGGTAAAATAAGGAATAAATGAATTTTTCTGTATTGCACAAAGCTAAAAGCCGTTTCTTCCATGTTGGCTTTGCCAAGTTTTAGCCATTGTATCATCTGTCTGGGTGTTGTCTGAGCCCCTTATCTCCTCATGGCACAATCAACACACACTTGGCACGTTTAAGGCTGTACATTGATACACAGAGAAACTTTCTGTGTTAGCAAATCAGCATCTCTAATAGTGTGCTTTGTTTCCTAATGATACAGATAGATATCTTCTGCAGCCTTGTTTGTGTCTGGATTAGCAGTTCCTCTTGGCCTAAGCTCAGCTGTGGCTTTGGTATAGGAAATTATTTTGAAGAGAGGATTTATTATTTATGCTAAGCAGCTCTAGATATGAAATATAAATAGACCAGGCCTATAGAAAGCAACTGAACTTCCAAGTGTTATTAAACATCTTGGGCCACTTGAGTTGCTTTTTTAATAATCACTTAATGTAGAAAAGGGATTAAAAAACCCCTCTAATATATATTTCACCACTAGCACTAGCAAAGATCTGTGTGAGAGAATAGAAATATTCTGATAATCCCTAAACTTGTTGATGGCCCAAGGATAAGATTTGTTTTGGCTTGTGTGTCAGACAGAGAAGGTGACTGCAAGCTACAATGACATGGGGGGAGGAAATATGGTGTAGTTGATCAGGCAGTAACTTGTGGCTTCCTTCCTCAGGCCTCTTTGCACCTCCACGTGCCTTCAGTGCAATCAGACGAGCTACTCCACAGTAAACACTCCCATCCGCTTGATTCTAATCAAACTTCTGATGTGCTCAGGTATTTATCATTGATCACTTGCAAAAATATGGTGGGTTTAATTTTTAATGCTGCTGCAGCAATGTTGCATGTTTGTTTTTCCTGCTGTTAGTTTTTTCCCTTGCACAGCTGATATCCTTAGTGCAGATAAATTGCTGTGCTTGAAGTGATTGCCACAGAACAGTGGAATTGAAACCAAACATCTCTAAGCTTTTTTTTTAACTAATCAGTCTTTGAAAATGTTTGAAGAACAATGAATTCCTCTAACTAGAAGAGAGTTTGAGGTGTAACAGAAAAGACAGAAATAGTTAAGCCAGAATATTGCACAGCAATCTTGTGGAAAATCTGAAGTGCTGAAGGACAGGAGCCCAGACCTTTGTAAACATGGGATGCTCATTGAGAAAACATCAGATTATTTTTCCTTTTTTTTTTTTTTTTTTTTTTTTTTTTTTTTTTTATGTGAACCTCTTGGCATGAATTAAGAATAGACAATTACAATGACAGTTTTTCACCAAAAGCAGGTTTAGCTCTGAACTGCTGTAATAATTTGGAAGACATGTTATTTCTGAATGTTGGCAAACCTATTTTATGTTACGATGCCAAAGAAGCTGGATTATAGTAAATTAGGGCTGTAAAACCCTGGTGAGAAAATGTGTTGTCCTGACAGAGAGCTGTTTGTTTTTCAGGTTTGTTCTGGAACAGTACAATGCACTCTCCTGGCTAACCTGTGATCCTGCAACCCAGGACAGACGGTCATGTCTCCCAATTCATTTTGTGGTGCTGAATCAGTTGTATAACTTTATCATGAATATGCTGTGATCTTCATCTGAATTTTGCAAGACAAAAAAAATGAGGAAAAGGGATATTTCACTGCAGGACTAAGTTATAATTCTTCTCAGTGCAAGTTGTTTGTGATGGGGTATGAATCTTGTTACTTCCAGCAAATATTGTTTTGACTTGTGAGGGGGCACCCATCGCCCTGCTGTCTTTGAGTCACTGACTATGGGGGACGCTTCAGAATGATGATCAGAAAGTGTATTATAACGTTTTTAGTAGCAAAATTAACCATTTTTCCCCAGCCACAGTATTTGTGAAGAGTAATGAGCCATAGTACCCAGTCATGGTTAATGAATTTTAAAAGCATGGAGATGAGAAGAAACATGAGGAACAATTAAGTTTCAACCTATGGCTTCAGAACATCAAGATGTTCTTGTATTGGATTATAGTACTTAGTATTCAAAAATGCCTGCATCTCTTATTTATTGTAAGTTTTTAAATGTATAAATTGTCTTATATTTCTTAACCTCTTTTATAAAAATTTTCCTAGAAGGTTTATACTGCCTTCTTGCTTTAAAGCAATTGGTCTAAAATATATGTAATCGTCTTAATTAAAAGTTGCAGTAGGTTGCTTTTAGAGTATTATTTTTTTGTAAGGGGTGGGTGGGGACAGTAAATTTGTATTGTCTTGATGTACAGTTTAATGGGGATAGAGGGGTTAATGTCCATACCATTGTGTGTGGGGGATTTACAGCTAAGCTGTAGTTGCAGAGTACATGTACAGTAATGAAGTTCACTGTGTTTATATAAATTGAAAAGGTACCGGGTCTTACAGCATTTTATATCACACCTTTACAGAGTAACAACGGCAATATATAAGTGATATTGTAGGTGGTTTAACTTGTAGTGAGAATAACATGAATAAACTCTTCAGCTGAAGTTTGTGTTATGGTTCAGGGCTGTGGCTAGATTCTCAGATCCACTTCCAGGACACAAGTTTTAATATCACAAGAATATCTCTTGTGCATTGTTGCTCCCTGGATATTCTTGGCACTGTGCTCACTGCATTGTTTGCTTCTACTTTTGTGATAAAATGCGAATCTGAGGCGGAACACACAGAAAACTCTGACCTTATCCAAAGTCTCCTGCCAGGCTGAAATTTGGCCCAGCTCTAGCCATTTTACAAATGCAAAAAATAGTCAATCTTGACTTTAAGATTGGTGTGTGTTTAACTAAAATGTGGTGTATATAGATTCTCAGTGAATTCTGGTATTCAGATTTTATTCCACTAGTAAAAAACAGCACGAAACCCTGAACATTTTCCTTTTCCATGTGTTTTTGGCACTGTGGTGAAGGTCCCAAGTATCAGTGCATGGCCTTCCCCACATCCCGTTTTCAGGCTCTGGCTGGGGCATGTGCCAAGGGGGCTTTGCCCTCCCCGAGGAAGGGACTGACAAACCACAAGGCTTTCCTAAACGTCTCCCTCTAGCTACAGTCACCATTTTTTTCTCAGTAGTTTCCTTCCTTTTTCCTAGCACATGCCAAATGTCTGGTGCTGCTCTAAAATAGCCCCTACGGGTGCTGAAGAGCAGCTGCAGATGCTTTTTCTGGGTTCCTTATCTGACTGCCAGATGAAAAAAACTGAACTGCAGCGCTCCCAGGAGCCTGTCACCATAACCCAAGTCCTGGGTCTCAATATTGTCTGTCTCGCTGGTTTAAACCTGTAAAGGAGCAAGTTTTAAGATCCATTTGTGCACCTGCTGTTAACCCTCTACAAGGAAGAATTTGCTTGCATTTACCAAACTTACTGTGCTCATGAAAAATCTCGTTTCGTAAATGCAAAAGACCTGCCTGAGGTGATTTTTTTTTTTTCGTATGAACAGTCTCACTGAATCGTGTACATACAAATATTAGCGACTTTTTTTGGTTTTGTATAAAGAAGTTGTACAATTGGTGATGAGAATTTTCAGTCATTTCTTCAGAACAACATGAGTGCAATCAGAAGTTAGCATATTTTGATAAATAGAGTTAAAAACTGGGTCTGTCCATGACTTTATCTCGGTGACGCACCGCAGATTAAACGGCACATTATTGTCTTACAGAAGGTTCTTCTCATTTGGTTGGCATTTTTGAAGTGGAAAAGTGCTCCTAAAACTGGAATTTTCAAACTGTATGTCCTTTTTTTTTTTTTTTTTTTGTTGAGCTTTGTCACTAAGTGGTCATTTCTAACTCTGGCTCAGTTTACCAAGTTCCAAGGGCTGGGTTTTGGTGTGGCTTTGTTTTGTGTTCAATCTGACTTGTATTCCTAAAGGTAAGTGAATCAGCTGCCTGAATGTTGGTGTAACTGTATTCTGTTACCTGGACCAGCCTTTCCTGTGAAACTCCTCCTGTGAAAGCTGCCAGTTTCCCACTCCTCCCCCCCCCAATCAAATGCAATTAAAGTAAATTATAATATTATAACCACTATAAAAGATTAGAAGGGCCATTTGTGGAGTGATAGTCACAGCCGGCAATGTACATATCGAACCTGCCAGCACCACGGAGCCAACTACTATATTGGGCATACTTTTTTTGTTAGCTACTTTCATTTAACTATTTTAAGTGCACATAATAGCTGATTTATAAATAAAATTGTCACAATCCAACAAGTCGAGGTTGTTTAGCGAGTACAAGCTTAAATAGTTGAAAATTTCAGCTACAGCTTTTCAAAATGGCCTTGCAAGAAAATGTTGTTCCTGTCAGTGCTTTAAGTAGCTGTGGAGGTTTATCTTTTCCAATGAAAGAAGAAGCTGAGATCCTTCCATTCCAATTAAAAATACATATTTTAACCCAGGTATTTCTGCATTTAAGCCTTTTAGTCCCCTTTGACTCACTACTATTTGAATTAAATTTCTGAAAACCCTGTTGCTAAGACCAGCAAGGTCACCAGCTGTACTTGTAACAACCCTCACATTTTAAAAGTAACATTTAGATCTTTCTAACATTCTCTGAAATAATTAAAGATAAATGGATTTATATTTAAATCCTCAGCTATGTTCTTACTTAGCTGTCAGTTATGGCGCAGATTATTGTATTTCTATATTTACCTCTGATGGTAATTTTAACTTTGTGTGTTGCTATGAAGACTTGCCAATGTCTTTAATCAAGCACTATTTGTTAATACTGTAATATCAAAAATATTACATTGCATTATTTTAAAGCTTTCAAGAATAAGAGTAAAACATTTAAAAAAAATGCTATTGCACCATATAATTTGCTGCACAACAGTATGGCACCGCATATCAGTCTGTTGGGATAGTAATGCTGCATCAACCTTGTTTTCATCTGGGTTTCTTTGGAGAATTCATTCATGGAGTGACATTGCATAATGTTACTGTCCCACAACCTCCAGCTGGGAAGGTGGTTTTGTTAGTTTTATTATTGTTTTTTCTTTTTTCTTTTTTTTTTTTTTAAGTAAAGGGCCCAGGATTATGATTCCTACTTAAAGGGGGTTTTATTATTATTTCTTCTGGGCATACTTTTTACTTTCAGTGGAGTAAAGCTTAATTTACAGTAAAACTGGATTTGGGACCTACCACAATCCTCAGGGTCACTTTTTCAGGATGCTACTCATCGAGCTTTAGGTTTTTCCGAGTCAACTGGACGTGAGGACCTGGCCGAGCGCTGGCTTGGGATGCTGCAGCCTGTGACTGGACATGGCTCCACTCCGGCACGGGCTGGATACAGCGTGGAGCTGCTCCGACACCTCTCCAGCACGGCTGGACCCACCATGGAGCTGCTCCAACACACCTTCAGCACGGCTGGACACAGCGTGGAGCTGCTCTGACACACCTTCAGCACGGCTGGACACACCATGGAGCTGCTCCAACACTCCTTCAGCACAGCACGGCTGAGACACAGCGTGATGCTGCTCCGACACCTCTCCAGCACGGCTGAGACACAGCGCGGAGCTGCTCCGACACCTCTCCAGCACGGCTGGACACACCATGGAGCTGCTCCAACACACCTTCAGCACGGCTGAACACAGCATGGAGCTGCCCCGACACCCCTTCAGCATTGCTGGACACAGCGTGGAGCTGCTCCACCGCCCCTTCGCCATGGTTTGGCACACCATGGAGCTGCTCCGGCACGGCTGGGCACACTGTGGATCTCCTCCACCACCCCTCCGGCAGGCTGGACACCGGGGAGCAGCTCCGACACCCCGCTAGCATGGCCGGACGCACTGGGAAGCCATTCCAACACCCCAACTGGACATACCGAGGAGCTGCTCCAAAGCCTCTCTGGCGCTGCTGGACAGGTCCGGGAGCTTCTTCAACGCCGCTCCGGCATGGCTGGACAGGTCAGGGAGCCGCTCCCACAGCCCTCCGGCACGGCTGGAAGTGCCGGGGAGCCTCGCACATCCACCGCAATGTGCCCTCGGCCGAGCCGCCGTCGTATTTATCGTGACAAAACACAGAAACAAAAAAAGCGATTTAAGGAACAAACACTATTTCTGCCGAATGCCATAAACACTGAGTTGTACAAATTGCGATCGAGGAAATGAAGAAGAAGAAAAAAAAAAGTTTATACTTTTTAAAAAAAAAGAAAAAAAATTCAAATGGAATAAATTATTCATGAAGCCTTGATTGTGGTGTGGGTTTATTGAGGGAGCGGGGAGGGCGGTGCGCCTCAGCCTTTCCCGCCTCTCAGCTTTTCCCGCCTCTCTTTTTCCTCCCCTCAGCTTTTCCCGCCCCTCAGCTTTTCCCGCCTCTCCCTTTCCTCCCCTCAGCCTGTCCCGCCCCTCGGCCCTCCCGCCGTGACGTCACTTCCCGCTTCCCCCGGTAGTGGTGGCGGTGGCGGTGGTCGTGAGGGAGCCGCTGCCGCCGCCATGTCCGAGTGCTCGGCGCTGCAGTTCGTCAGCCCCTACGCCTTCGAGGCCATGCAGAAGGTGGACGTGGTGCGCCTGGCCGCCCTGAGCGACCCCGAGCTGCGGCTGCTGCTGCCCTGCCTCGTGCGCATGGCGCTGTGCGCGCCCGCCGACCAGAGCCAGAGCTGGGCGCAGGACAAGAAGCTGATCCTGCGGCTGCTCTCGGGGGTCGAGGCGGTCAATTCCATCGTGGCTCTGCTGTCCGTGGACTTCCACGCGCTGGAGCAGGACGCCAGCAAGGAGCAGCAGCTCCGGTAACGCAGGGAGCGGAGATCTGTGGCGGAAGCGCTGTGTGGATTTCCCAGCTGTTCCAGTTGTTGCAGCTCTTTAAAGGCCGGGCGGACCCGTTCGTGTCCCTTGATAATCTCCTAGGAACGCCCTGGGGTCTAGCTGTGTGTGCTGGGGGTCTGTTCCCCACCGTGCTCAGCGGAGGGTGTGGGATGCTCTGGGGGAGCTGCCCCGGCAGGGATGGCTCTGTGGGATGAAGGGACAGCTCAGGTGGATGCGCTTTCCTGATTGTGCTGGGGGGAATAGAAGCACTTGAAATGTTAATAATGTGCTGAATTAGCTTTCTCGTACTGTAGTTACAACAGTCTCTACAGATCTTTGACAGGATAGAAGAGATCCCTAAGAACTGCTGCCTTCCTTTAACCAGAAGCCTTTCTGTCTTCGCAGAAGCGTTTAACACTTGTTGTTTTGAATTGTGTGCCAGGCACAAGCTGGGAGGTGGCAGTGGAGAAAGCATCTTGGTGTCACAGCTGCAGCACGGGCTGACGCTGGAGTTTGAGCACAGTGACTCTCCCCGGCGGCTCCGGCTGGTGCTCAGCGAGTTACTGGCCATTATGAACAAGGTGAATTTCCCCATGGGTGGATATCTGTGAGTTTTAGCTTGCCCTCTGAACTGCCTGACGCTCTGGTTCTGTTTCTGGTGCTGCTGGTGGTGTGAGCGCTCTTGTCCAGTCCTTACTTGCTTTATCAAGATTGAAAATCTCAGTCTGATTGAACAGTGGCTTGTGCTTAAACTCCTTGTGACTTCCTAAATGATGATGTTTGTGATTCCTGCTGATGTTGTAGAGACTCTGTAATGTGCTGTACTCAAACATTATGTGCTTTGGTGATCTCTCAGTGCAGAAGTAATTTGGAAATGGGGTGATGACTTTTCTCCATCCCATTCTTTGCTCCTGTTGCAGTGTGGTATTAGCCATATTTCTCTTCCCTCACTTCCTTGTTCACCAAAGATTTTATTTTCCTTGTGTAAACTTAGAATGTTAGTGGGCTATTTTTCTTTCTTCTGAAAAGAAGCAGTGATACCATCTGTGCTGAAGTATTTCCAGCAGTAAATGTTTCTTATTTCACAAACTTTTCCTGCTTGTTCTGTGTTGATAGCTTTATGTTTTGGCATTTTTTTAATCTGTTAAACATGTTGACTTTAAAGCAGATTTAGACCAATTGCTTCATAAAACCTGTTCACTGATGATAAATATTGCAGGTGTCAGAATCAAATGGTGAGTTTTTCCTGAAATCTTCTGAGCTCTTCGAGAGTCCTGTTTACCTGGAGGAGGCAGCAGATGTTCTCTGCATTTTGCAAGCAGGTGTGGTGTTTCAGTATTTATGGTGTTTTCTGATCTCTCACAAATGTAACAAAACAACTTTTGGAGCTGTTGTGACAGATGCAAGGTTAATCTAAGCTGTGCAGCTCTTGGAAATGGGGGTTTTTGTTTCCCAGTGCAACATTGTGACCCTTAACATCCTCTTTCCACCCAGAGCTGCCGTCACTGTTGCCAATAGTGGATGTGGCCGAAGCTCTGCTGCACGTTAAGAACGGAGCCTGGTTCCTCTGCCTTCTGGTGGCCAATGTCCCTGACAGCTTCAACGAGGGTGAGTTACAGCTTCTTCTCCAGCTTTTGAGGTGATTTCTACCAGCGTGGTTAATTCTGGGCTAAGCCACGAGCTGTACAGGTTGGTCCTGCCACCTGAGCCTGTTGATTGCCGTTTTTTGCAGCCTGATTGCAGGCCAGGCTCGCCGTGTGTGCCACAGATTTTTCTGTAAAGTCACTGTTACAAGGTCTGGCTGGGCTGGGGCTAGAAACCCCCTCTATCCCTGCTAATCCTTGTCCCTTGCACTGAGACATTTGCTGAGGTGATAATTTGAGCTGGGAAGGGCTGCTCAGCTGCTGTTGGATCTTTAGTGTGCAGAGGTTTGATTAAGAACGGCGAGCGGCAGGATGAGGAGAGCGTCGGCGGCCGGCGCAGGACTGAGGCTCTTCGGCACCTGTGCAAGATGAACCCTTCCCAGGCCCTGAGGGTCCGGGGCATGGTGGTGAGTCTGGCATCAGAATCATAATCAAGAACCTTCCTGAGGCTTCAAACCCAGCAAAGGTCGCTGAGCCTGAGTGTTTTGTTCAGGTGGAAGAGTGTCACCTGCCAGGTCTCGGTGTGGCTTTGACCTTGGATCACACCAAGAACGAATCCTCAGATGATGGAGTGAGTGACCTGGTGTGTTTTGTGAGTGGTTTGCTGCTTGGAACAAATGCAAAGGTTCGGACGTGGTTTGGAACTTTCATCCGGAATGGACAACAGGTAGGAAAACCTTGGAGTATTCTGCTTTTAAAGGAATACTCTTGTAGCTTGCTGTAACCATTCTGGACATGTGCTGCAGATTTATCTGAATGCACATAAGTCCTGTTGCCTGTCTTGGAGGAACCTTTCCAGGGCAATCTCTTCTCAGGTCTATAAATAATGTCCCTAAAGGCAGCAGCTATTTGATTGTTTCCCTGAGAGGTTTTTAGGCATGGAAACCAGGAAATTGTATATTTGTAATATTTGCCTGATAAATATGTTCATCCTCAGTGTTCACAGTGGGAAGATGCATCTTGACTTGCTTAGGTGACTTAATTTAAGCTTGGAACTGAAAACTCATAACTTTCTTCCTTTGACTGTGGAAACTTTAATGTCTTAAGAGTTCAGTGGGCTGAATTTGACATTGTCCTCACCTTTTAACCTCTTACACAGAGAAAAAGAGATAACATCAGCTCTGTGCTGTGGCAGATGAGGAGGCAGCTGCTGCTGGAGCTCATGGGGATCCTGCCCACGGTGCGCAGCACCCACATCGTGGAGGAGGCTGAGGCTGACACGGAGCCCAACGTGTCCGTGTACTCGGGGCTCAAAGAGGAGCACGTGGTGAAGGCCAGCGCCCTGCTGAGGCTCTACTGTGCTCTCATGGGCATTGCTGGCCTCAAGTAAGCAACCCTCTCATGCTCTGGGGTTTTGTTCGTGGCTGCCCATTTCAGCAGTGCTTTGGGCACTTCTGTCTTAATGCCAGTGTGTCCTCAAAACTTGTGGCAGGACTCACCAATTTGTTGCTGCAAAATCGCTTCTGCAGACTTGTTAAGAGAGCTTTAAACCCATGTGGTTTAGAGTGTGTAGAGTTATCAGCTGTTTTCTCTTCTAGCAACATTGTATAAATTTTGAGTTTCTATTCCTTTGCTTTCACTTTTTAGAGAGTGCTAATGTAGCATCTTTATGCACTGTTAGTTTTAATTTAAGTAGTTTGTACTAATAGGCAAGATAATGTCCTGAGGAAGTTTTCTTACTGTTGTCTCTTAACAGAGATTTTTATGTCTTCAAGTTCAGAGCAAATTACCACCTTGACAGATTGAATAACAGGGAGAATCAATCTTTAACCACTGTGAGAGACTGGAAATCTCTTCCCTGCTGAATGCTCAGCTTTGTTTTGTTCCCTGTCCTCTCAGGCCCACGGATGAGGAGGCTGAGCAGCTCCTGCAGCTGATGACGAGCCGCCCTCCCGCAACCCCGGCCGGCGTCCGCTTCGTGTCCCTGTCCTTCTGCATGCTCCTGGCCTTCTCCACCCTGGTCAGGTACTCTCAGTGCAGGAGGAGCTTTGGGACAGCTGGCTGTTTCAGCACCATTAAGGGATTACCCTTCCCAGAGCTGCACAGTTTATTTTCCCCTAATTCTTTGTAAAATCTCTGTATGTTGATGGAAGGGATTTTCACTCTGTGGTGAGTGAATGGATATTTCACTCTTGTTTTGTAGCAAATCTTTTGGGAGGTGAGCATTAGCTTGAACTTAGTGGTTTTTTTTTTTGAAGACTATTTCATTTTTTCATGGAACAAGTTCATGGCTAAATTCCTTAGAAGCAGGGCAGACAATTCAGGGGTGTAGCTTTCTGTTGGGTGCATTTGAAAAAGGAAGTTGCCAGACAGTTGGACTGACCTTTGTGCCAAATATCACTGCTTGTCAGCAGTTGGATCCTTAAGTGAAAGTGATAGAAAGTTTCCTGGTGTAAGACTCCTCAAATGCTGGCTTTTCTGGAAGTGATAGTAAAACTAGCACTGGTTTTCTGGGAAAAAAATAGGGATTTTCTTTGTGCAGCACCCCAGAACAGGAGCAACTCATGGTGATGTGGCTCAGTTGGATGATAAAGGAAGAAGCCTACTTTGAAAGGTGAGAGCAGGCTGGATTTCTTTTAGTGATTCCAGTAATCTTACATTTATTTATGTCCTGTTTACTGATGTCCTGTATTTCTTCCTCTTTGTTACCATCAGCATTTCTGGTGTTTCTGCTTCCTTTGGAGAGATGCTCCTCCTGGTAGCCATGTATTTCCACAGCAACCAGCTCAGTGCCATCATTGATTTGGTCTGCTCCACCTTGGGAATGAAGGTAAATCCTCAACTATTTCTAGCTTGTACATTTATCTGTTAAAATCAGCTTTTTTTTGCTGGGTTTTGGTACTTTGGTATTGACTTTACTTTTGACGTAAAGAACTTTGGTTTTGCTAATATACCTAGAGTAAATATAACCTGAAAAATGAGTAATTATTTCTCTGGAAGAACATTGAAATGTGCATTCTTTTTGATACAGAGGAACATGATGATAAAGGTATCTTCAAAGAGTGCTGCCCTGTTGAAATAATTGTTTCCAAAAACTGAACTTTTTAGAAAACGTAACTGAAGTAGTTTCCAAGTTGAGCTGCAAAGTTTTTATTTTGAATAGTTAAAAGAAATATCTTTATATATAAAAATTAATTTCAGTAAATTACCAAAAGAGATTTGGTAACAGTTCACTATTGTGGAACAGTGTCTCACCAGATGTAAAAGCTGGGGAGGGAGATTTTAGGACAAGGAAGACGTGGGGTGATGGACTTGTGACATTGGGAAATATTTCTGTGTGACATTGGATGCAGATGGGAATTGACTGGGATGCCAGGAAAACAGACAAGTTTTAAAAGGCTAAAAGTTAACAGCTTATAAAATAACTTTGCAGCCCTTAGTTATAAGAAAGACAGAACTTGCAATTCTAAGTATTTTCTCCTGAATTTCAGATTGTTATTAAGCCCAGCTCACTCAGCAGAATGAAGACGATCTTCACACAGGAGATTTTCACTGAACAGGTATTTTTTAGGGATTTTTTTCCCCTCTTTGCCCTTTCCTTTCCCTTTGGGGTATTCCCCAGAAATAAGGAGATGCCAGTCAGGGCTGTGGCTGGGTGACTTTGTTACCTTGTGCCAAGTGATGTTTTCCTGTTCATTGTCTCTTCCCTCCAGGTGGTTACAGCCCACGCTGTCCGTGTGCCTGTGACAGGCAACCTCAGTGCCAACATCACTGGCTTTTTACCCATCCACTGCATTTACCAGCTCTTGAAGAGTCGTTCCTTCACCAAGCACAAAGTTTCCATTAAGGTACGACCTTTGTTTTATTTCCGTTCATAATTCTGAATGCTGATGAGGTTTTGCAGGCTGGTTGATTTACAGGACCAGAGTTCTGGATGAATCTTGTACCTTCCTACCGTGTAATTTAAGAATGAACTGTGTTTTAAGTTAGGGTGCCCATTTTCAGCTCTGCAATCCAGAGACCACAGCTTAATGAAGTGAAAAATATTAAGCCTCTCTCACCCATTTTGTTTTATTGTCGTCAGAATGATTTTCCAGCCAGGACAAGTTCTGTTTGTGAATCAGGGTCAGGATACAGAGCTTTTGACCAGTTCAGAACTGCTGTTACACTTTCCAAAGTCAAAGCCTCATTTGTTAGAAGGGCTTGTCCTTGCAGACAGAGCAGACTGGCAGGTGCTGGTGCCATTGGATGTTCTCTTGCAGGACTGGATCTATCGGCAGCTCTGTGAAACCAGCACCCCGCTGCACCCTCAGCTGCTTCCCCTCATTGATGTCTACATTAACTCCATCCTCACTCCTGCCTCTAAATCCAACCCCGAGGCCACCAACCAGCCTGTCACAGAGCAGGAGATCCTCAATGTTTTCCAAGGACTCTCTGGGGTAATCATCTCATTTGCATCTATATTGTACTTTATGGGGACGTGGTTTGGATTTTGTATTTGTGTTAAGTTGCTTCACTTCTTGTGTTCTCTGCCTGTAAAATCCCTCCTGCTACGGTGACAGCCACGTGTTTTGAAGTGAATCTTGCTATTCAGATATTCATAATCTTTGTGGATAAATCCAGATTTTTCCTCCCAAGAATCAGGAATGCAAGCTGAGCTTTGTGTGTGGTTTTATGTGCAGGGAGAAAACACTCGTGCCACCCAGCGCTTCAGCATCACCACACAGCTGCTCGTCCTCTACTACGTCCTGTCCTATGAAGAGGCACTGCTGGCCAGCACAAAGATTCTAGGTAAATGTGAGAGCATCAGGGGGAAACAGATGAACTAGAAATGAGGTGCAAAGAGGGGAAAAATTCGTACTTCTTTCAGATTCGAGCACAGCATAAAAGGTTCAGCTATTTGCAGTAAGTAAAACATTGCTGTAGAGATTCAGGACATAAAGTTCCTGCTAAAACTCTCTAGTGGAGTATTTTGTTTTATGGATTAAAGGGGTCCAAGCTGAGTTATAAGAAGTGTTTATGAGCATCTAAGGGATGCAGTAACAATTTACAAAGACTTCATAATTATTTGAGGTCTTCATTTATTCATGTGACATCAAACATGCACACAATTTTCTTTGAGTTGGCAATTTTATAGTTGGTAAAAATTTGGTTTTTAGCTGTAACTGCTCCCTGTGGTTTCTTGTCCTGTGCCTTTGTAGCTGCAATGCAGAGAAAACCCAAATCCTACTCTTCAGCGTTGATGGACCAGATTCCAATCAAGTACCTCATCCGGCAGGCACAGGGGCTGCAGCAGGAGCTGGGAGGTAAAAACCTGTCTGAAGTGCATGAAGAGGAAGGCTGAGTGTTCTCAGCTTAGTGGCTGTTGCTTTCTTTCATAGCTTGTTTTCCTTTTTGTTGCTTTTAAAATCTGTCAGGAGTAGCTGCTGAGATTGCGGAGATGTTTGAATAGTCACAAGAAGGTGTGAGGAAAGCAGTTCCTTTTAGAGTAGGTTTTACCTCCCTAGGGCAGGTTTTAGAGTAGGAATTACCTGAGAATGCTGAATGTTCCAGGCTGAGTTTAGGAGTTCCTCTCCAAAGGTAACTTTCCCTCTCTGCTGGAGTTGGAGTATCAGGCTGTGAACCTCACTGAGCTGCTGGGCAGCGATTCACTTCGGGGGTGGGAATAAAAGGCACAGAGGTGTTCAGGTGACAGATGCAGCTGCTCAGCTCTGAGCTGTGAATGTCCCTGATGTCCCCAAGGGTTGCACTCTGCCCTGCTGAGGCTCCTGGCCACCAATTACCCCCACCTGTGCATTGTGGACGACTGGATCTGCGAGGAGCAGATCACTGGCACCGACGCCCTGCTCAGGAGGATGCTCCTCACCAACGTGGCCAAGAACCACTCTCCTAAACAGCTCCAAGAAGGTAAAGAACTTCATTCCAAGTAAACTGTTTCCAAATGGATTGGAATATAGTAGATTTGGAAGTGTGTGATTATGCTGCACTTGTATAATCAAAATGCTTCAATGCTTCAGATGTCAGAAGTGCGGTTTTACCAAGATCCTGTTGTTTGGTTTACAGCCTTTTCCATGCTGCCTGGAAATCACACCCAGCTGATGCAGATCCTGGAACATTTGACCCTTCTCTCAGCTGGAGAATTGATCCCCTATGCAGAAGTGTTGACCTCCAACATGAATCTCTTGCTGGAAGCTGGAGTCCCACGGGGGATTCTGCAGGCTGTCAATAAACTCTGGATGGTTCTGAACACTGTCATGCCCAGAAGGTATCAAGACTCAAAATACTGTTTGGTTTCTTGGTGCACATAGGTGGGAGGCCACTTTTTCTTTTAAAAGTAGTAACAATGCCTTTATCTGGGAGATTGGAGGCTGTGACTGAATAGAAGATGCTAGAGCTGCATTTTTTTTAGTTTGTTGATGTTTTGAACCTTTGCATTTAGAAGGAAGGTGGTTCCTGTTCTCAGGGGAAAGGAAGTCTTCAGTTTAAAATGCAGGAGTATGGTTTTATAGTGTCCATTGTTTTTGATGAATTACTGATGGAACAGGAACTCACTTTGGTAAGAAAATGCCTTTTTTGATGAAATGGATGCTCTACTGCTGTGAAAACAGAAGAGTTTAAGTTAACTGCACCTTGGTTAACTTCAAGGGCTGCAAATGGAGTTTTTGCTACTTGATAAAGCAAAATATGGCTGAGTGACCAAATGTTTAGGGAACTTCTTTTCTTATACAAATTTTCTATTAAAAAGAATAAAAATAATCTCATTTTAGGTTATGGGTGATGACTGTTAATGCCCTGCAGCCTTCAGCAAAAATAGTGCGGCAGCAGAAATACACCCAGAATGATCTGATGATTGATCCCTTGATTGTGCTGAGGTGTGACCAGAGAGTTCACAGGTGAGTGTCTGTGCTGCTGCACAGTGAATGCTTAACGTCAAGGTGTCCCACAGGAAACTTCTAAAAGCTGTCAGCACTTCAGAACATCTTTTCAGACTAATCATAGGAGCTTGGCAGTTGCTGCTGCCATTTTTGTTGTTTTAAGCTTGGCCTGAGGACTGTGGAGCTGGGCCTGCTGTGTTTTCATCCTGGCCAGCTGTGTTTTCTGAACTTTGGGATTTGCACGTGGCTCATCCATTTTGGATTTGGGTGTGTGAATTTGTAATAAACAGACTTTGCAGCGTGTTGGAAATGGCTGCTGCCACGTGGTGCTGGGTGAGGTTTAGCTGCAACACCCTTCCATCTCTTGTGCCTGTAGGTTATTCCATCCTTTTGGGCAACACTTTCTGCCAGTGGGTGCTGCTGATGGCTGTGACAGAAGCAGATTTGCTTCATTTCCCAAGGGAATCTTTGCAGGATTTGGAAATTGGTTCCTCCAGGTGTCGGTGGTGCCAGAGGAGGAGCTGTGGTGCTGCAGCCTTTGGGAGTGCTTTTAGTTTGTTCTGTTACTGAGATGTCTTTGTTTTGCTGTGTTCCCATGTCAGGAGTCCTCCTCTGATGGATATCATTTTGCACATGTTGAATGGATATCTCCTTGCTTCCAAAGCTTACCTTAATGCTCACCTGAAGGAAACAGCAGAGCAGGACATTAGGCCATCCCAAAACAATGCAATGGGTCCAGAGGCCCCAGAAGTTACAAGGGAAGAGTTAAAAAATGCTTTGCTTGCTGCTCAGGTAAGAGGGAAGAAATGGATATTCCACAGTGTGAGGGAAAACAGTGATGAAAGAGAAATGCAGAAACAGGAAATTAAAAAATGAGGCCTATTAAATTATTTTTTTACCTACTTCTGTTACCATGGAAAAGAACACTGGCTCTGTGTTCAGATGGTTAAATATTTAGTTTTTTCTAGTCTGAAGCATTGTGCTGATTTCCTGCTTTGATACTTTCAGAGCAGGAGAGTTCTGCTCACCAACCCTTTTGCCTTGATGCCTGTGTGGTCCAGGGGCTGTTTCTGGGGTTGGATTTGGAGCTGTAAATCATCAATAAATGTGACAAAGCCTGCCTGATCATCTGAAAGATGTTTCAGAGAAGCAGCCAGCACTGATTCTCTTCCTTAGCTTGACATTATGGAAATTCTTGAGTAATCCTGTTCCACAGACATCTCTTCATCCTTCTGTCTGGGAAAATGTCAGATAGGGAGTTCCCTTTATAAATTATTTTTGAGTTAATAGGAAATTGTTTATTTAAATGAGCAGGATGGTGAATATTGTGAATTACATGGCTCTGCATATTTTGTCTGCAAGGAGGAGAATAAGGGACCACTGGATATTTATTTTGAAGCAATATGAGGATCCACTGAATTTACTCTTTTCATCTGTGATTTTGATGTTTTGTTAGATTTAGCCTTTTTCTTCTTTGTGTCTTGATTGAGATAAAATGTTGAAGTTTTTCAATGTTCTACAGGATTTGTGATTCTTGAGCTGAGTAATTTCCATTCACTTAAAAAATAAATCTGTAGATAGAAATGCTAATCACACCACAACCTTCCATTCCCTCAGTTTATTTTGTAATTTATTTTTGTCTTTATTTTGCACTTGATTTTTTCTATTTCACTGGGGGTTTTTAAACATCATCTGTGCTTTTCCTCGCCAGGACAGTGCTGCTGTGCAGATCCTCCTGGAGATCTGCTTGCCTACAGAAGAGGAGAAGGGCCAGAGCAGCAGTGCTGATGTGCTGAGGGAGGTGCAGAGCCCCCCCAGCCCGCAGGGAGCTGAGGCAGAGCAGGAGGAGCAGAGTTTGCTGTGCAACCTGCGGGAGGTGCAGTGCCTCATCTGCTGCCTGCTGCACCAGATGTACATTGCTGACCCCAACATCGTCAAGCTGGTGCATTTCCAGGTGTGCCCTGCTCTGCTGGGGCTCTGCTCTGCTCTGCCAGGGTGGGGAACAGCCAGGGAGGGGGCAGGGGCTGCTCGGTGTTCCTCAGAATTGATAATAAATCCCTTTTCTCCTTGCTGTCTCCCCCAGTTTGTAGAGCTCACATTTTCTCCCTGTGTCAGTGCTTGGTTGCAGGGAGAAGGCAGCGCCCAAACTCTGCCTGTTCCTCATCAGTGAACCCCTCCTTTGTGCCTCTGCCCTTCGCAGTTTGTCCATCTAGGCCAAGGAAAGCTGCCCTAATCATCTTGTAATTATTTGTTCCACATCTTTTGTGGGTTACTTTTTTTCTGGCCGTGTTTTTAAATTGATATTCCCATTATTCAAAACTAATTTGGCTTCAAATGTAAACACCACCTTATCTTTCCTTTTTGTTAGGGCACAGTTTATCTCTTTAGAGTGGAAGGAGAAAGGCTGGCCTGCAAAAGCAGCTGAGCTCCTGAAAAAAAAAAAAAAAAAAGGAGGAGAAAGATCAGCAATTTTTAAAATATAAATGTGTTTTTAATGCATATTAAATTGCTCCTTGCCAGATGGCAGACTCTTTACAAGGAGTTAATTTGCCTTGACCTGGAACTGATTAAGTGATAAAAAAGTCATTATGGGGCAGTTGTGAAATGAGCAAGTTGGGGCTGATGGTGAAATTTGGAACACAGGAAAGGCACAGAAGGAAAAGGTCACTGCAGTCTGCTTTTCTTTGGGGAGTGGAGGGAGAGCTTCCATGCAAATAAATCATTAAATATTGAGGATAAAGAACTGATTCAGACCCTGGATTTGTACCCAGCCTGCCTCTTGTTGCCTTGGCTTTACAGGCCTGCTGCAAACTCTGAACAAAAAGGAGTTAGAAATCTATTCATTTTGAAACAAAGCATTTACACAGATGTACTCTAAAATCTTAGTTGAAGCAAAATTTTTCAAAGACACCTGTGACACATTGACACACGTGTTTTCTTAATCCCACAGGGTTACCCATGTGAACTTCTGGCACTGACAGTGGCTGGGATCCCATCCATGCACATCTGCCTGGATTTCATTCCTGAGCTCATTGCCCAGCCTGAACTGGAAAAGCAGGTACTGTGCAGGAGAATCACTGTGGGTATTAACCCTGATCAAACACTGCCTGAGGGGCGAGAATAAAACACTCACTAAAAACTGTTCTAACTTGCCTGGCATATTCAGGTAATATTTGTAGCACTTTTACCTTCAGTTAAAGGCCTGGCATTGAAGGGAACTGGAATTAAAGATTCCCTGTTTCTACATCAAACCAGCTCTGTAGTTGCTCTTATTTAATCTTTTCTAATATGAAGTTACTGCTGATCAACTGTGGTTAAAACTAGAATATATCAGACCTAAATATCTCCTGCAAGGGTTGTGTTGCACATTGTGTATTGCTTTATTGCTCATCATTAATGTTGGAGCAATAGTGTCTGGGGGAGATTTTGAAACACTTTGATTAATGTTTAATATATGTGGGTTATTTTTGTTAATACCAGCAGAAAAATAATCATAATAACTATTGCTAAGGCTTCTTTGGCTTCAGTTTCTTTCATGGTAAAACAGATTATTTACTTACTTAAATATGTTAAGTTTGGTGAAGGGCTTTGGGTAGAAGTTGTAAAACATCCTGTGTTGTAAAACATTCTCTCTTTACAGATCTTTGCCATCCAGCTGCTCTCCTACCTGTGTATCCAGTATGCCCTGCCCAAGTCCCTCAGCGTGGCTCGTTTGGCCATCAACGTGATGGGGACCCTGCTCACAGGTACCACCCCTGCAACCCCAAATCCTCTGCTGGGGGAGCCAGGATGCTTTCATTTCTCTGGCCTGAATGCACTTTTTTCTGTCTAATTGCTGTTGTAAAAGCAACAACAGTTCTTGATTGGATTTTCTAATCATTTCTTTTTGCTCCTCCTTGGCAGTTCTGACCCAGTCCAAGCGTTACACGTTTTTCATGCCCACCCTGCCTTGCCTGGTGTCCTTCTGCCAGGCCTTTCCTCCCCTCTACGAGGACATCATGTCCCTGCTGATCCAGATTGGACAAGTCTGTGCTTCTGATGTTGCTACACAGACACGAGACTTCGACCCCATCATCACCCGTAAGTCCAGGGCCTTAGCAAGCACCCAGAGGGCTCAGGCACAGGAAGTGGGGCAGGAATGTTGGGGTGGCTCTGGAAATGACCTCTGGTGATGATTCTAGCTTTTATATTCTTTTGGACTCTGTGCTGTTTTAATGTGTGGTTCTGGGTTTCATATGAAGGGTTGGGAAGCTCTCTTCACAGAGCAGGGAGACAAAACAATTCCTTTCCAGCTGGGGACCAAGGACAAATTTTAGGCCCAAAAATGTAAACAGCAGTGAAGAAGAGAGAAATAACAGAGGATGGAGCTTCATAACCTGAAGCTTTAATTGAACAATTAACTCCAATATGCAAATGGACCAGAGCTTATAAAAGTGTGAGCCCTCATGACCAGCGGCCATTTTGTGCCATTGCTGGATTGCATGGGTGTGGCCCCAAGGGGTTCTTGCTCTGCCCAAGCTGGATCCTTTCAATAAATCCCTTTTTATTCTTTCACTCTACCTAGTCTCTTGCCAGGTCAGCCTTTCCAGGCAGCAGTGAAGCATGGGATGGTGCTTTGCCATCTCATCACATCCATATTTATCTTATGGCTGTAAATAACAATTATCAATATTTACTTTCGGTGTCCTTTGCTTCTCCTGCTTCATTTTCTAGGTCTGCAGCAGCTGAAGGAGAAGCCACACGATTTCTCAGGGCTCTGTAAAGATTCCTCCAGCAAGAGCTGTTCCAGGGACACTGCAAGCCTGGACCCTGATGTTCAGCTGTGCCAGTGTGTGGAAAACACCATCATTGAAATAATTAACATGAGTGTCAGTGGAATTTAGAAAAAACTCCAGGCAAGTTGTCCTGGAGCTTTTCTCTCTCTTTATGGTGCATAAATTTGGAAGAAGCTGTGAAATGGACTGAGGAACTGGAGCAGAAGTCCACGTTTTTCATTCATTAGATTCAGTCACAGCTGAGAGAAAAATCCCTTCAAAGGGATTTTGTTGCTTCCAGTGAAAACTTCTAATGGGATCAGCAAATAATTTCCAGGGTAACAGTGATTTTCAGGCTTGCTCAGCTCCTGAAGGGACACAGCAACACACCTGGAAGGGTTTTATGACACTGAAAAGTGAATATTTATTTTGTTGGGCAAACAGCAAAATGATGTGTGAGAAAAACAGAGAAAAATTGAGTTGTAATGTTTTGCTTGAGGTAAATGAGCTCTGCCTTGCAGAGCAAGTTGGGATAAAGTACTCCAAGGAATACTTGAAAAAAGTGTCAAAAACTTGCACCATCACACCGAGTTCTAAGAAAATTAGAAAATCTATTTGTGTGTCAAACCATTGGTCAGAGCTTCAGTTCATGAGATCAGGAACTTAATTTAAAGGTCAAGCAACCTTCACTGAGAATTGGAAACTGGTCTAAAAGTTTATTTTAAAAAAATACTGATAGTAAAAATGAGCTGTGTAAATGTGATTTTTAAAGAATACAGCTCAGATGGTTTTGTGGTTTTTAACTTGGCAAAAAAAGAGATGAAAAAGACTTGAAGGAATAAATGCAGAGGTATCTTGAGCTGTCCTCAGGATAAGATTAAAAAAAGAACTAGATGCTGAGGGTGCCTGTGCAGAGGAATGAGGAGAGGAGGGAAAGGTTTCAGCCATGCCAAAGCAATTCCAAATCCTTTCTGCTCCATTGTGGAGTTGTTATTTTGTTGTGTGAGGATGGAATTCCCACATTTCCATGTAGGAACCCGTGGGTTTGTGTTGCAGTGTTCCTGCTGTAACACCCCATCCCCATCTGCCTCCTGAGTGTATTTTTGGCATCTTTATGTAAATTATGTAAATAACCTAAATGTATGTATTTTTTTCTCCTCAGTTCCAAGTGTAATTTTATATGCTGTAGTGGTATTTAAATAAAAAAACCCAACAAAACAACAGTATGACTAAAGTTCAAAGGAGGTTGCCTGTTTTGCTTTGATGTTTTCCAGGTTCATCCCAAATTTCACCTGAGGGCACAGACACCTGGCAAGAACAGGAGTTGTTTGTGGCAGTAGTGAAAAGACACTGACTTCACAAAAACTTTTAATTTTTCCATGGTGTTTTCTGTGCACTCTGCTTAAAACGATGATGATAATAGTAATAATAATAGTAATAATAATAGTAATAATAATTATAATGGGAATGATACCCCACACTAATATACTAATATATTTTGTAATATGCAATGCTTATATTATAAAATATAATTTAAAAACTAAATTATAAAATAAATATATTATTCATAATATATTTACAATATTGACAATGATAAAGGTAATAATGATAAGGTAATGATAACTGGTAATAATGATAATAACTGTAAAATTATAACGATAATAATTAAGTATTATTATAAGAAAAAACAGTAGTAATAATAGGTAATAATCATAAAGGCCAATAACAAACAGTTGAGTATTTCACACAGAGCGCGGTTGCCTAGCAACGCATGTAACCCGGAAGCCAAAGAGGCGGCCTGTGATTGGCTCTCGGCGCGCAG
>VXBU01015491.1:199451-227512 GCA_013400315.1 Bombycilla garrulus
AGGTAAAAGGCGGGAGCGTCCCAGCGTGCGCTTTGCTGATTGGCTGCGCCGGCCCTTTCCTGTCAGCTGATTGGCTGGCGCGGAGGCGGGAAGGACGGGGGCGCTGAGGGCCGCAGGTGCGGGGCCGTGAGGGGCGCGGGGGAAGCGGGGGAAGCGGCTGCGCCCAGCCGAGCGCACAGAGGAAGCGAACGCCCGGCTGCTGCTCTGTGGGCTGGGCTGGGGCGGCCCCGCTGCTTCCTGAGCGCTTGCCTGCCCTCGGGAGGCAAAGCAGCTCCGCCCGGGTCGAGATTTCGCCTTGGGGAGCGCCCGGTGCGCTCTTGGTGGATCTGGGCGCACCGCGAAGGGTCCCTGCGGTGTCTCGGGCCCTCCTTCCTCCTCCTCAGGGGCAAAGTTCGTTCCGAGCTGTGCTCGTTTAAGCGAGTCCTCCTCCCACAGTGGGCTGGGGAAAAGCCCTGGAGTGAGGCGGCCTTTCCTTTTGGAAGGAGGGGTTGGATGTAAACTCATGTCAGCGGTCTCCTGTTGCTAGAATTGCTTTTTTCCTATTGGGAGGCTGGGTGGTGAGGCTGAATCGTACCATACATTGGTGCTTTTTCTGATGTGTGTATTTAATTATGAGGGCATTATGTCTGATGAGGACACAAGTCAGGGAGTTCATTTATCCCAGGGAATCTGCCACTTTAAAGTTGCTGTCTTACTTTGTTAGTATTGAAAAACTATGAGGGAAAAAAACCCTGTGTTGTTCAAAAATACTGTCTCTTAAGGCCTTTTATGCCTCTTCAATATTTTTAGTTCAATAATTTCACCTTTTTTAACACAGGGAAATTGTCTTTTATTATTCAGAGATATTCAAGGCAATAAGCAGAATAGTAAAGTGAGTGATACTCCTTCCCCATGATTAATTACTGTGTTATTTGTGGAAGAATGATGTCTTTAAACATCTCATTTTTAAAGTCATTGTCCAGTTCTATTTTTCATTGGTATAAAATGTACAAGCTGCTGTGTGTTTGTAGTTTATGACATCCTGCAGCTCAAGCGGCTGGACCTCTGGAGTTAAAAAACTGGCTGCTTTTAGTTCCTTAATATTCTAAAATAATTTTCCTCTGTTGATTTGGGTTCTATCTCCACTCTGGTGGAATTCGAATTGGTGGGTGCAGCTCATGGTGGTTTTATTTTAATTGCTGATGTTAGTCGTTAGCTGGTGGCAACTTGCTCTTGTTGTGAGGACTGAGTCTGAAATGATATGAGGGATAAATTCCTATATTCCAGTTCTGTTACCAGGTTAACAGCTTGTTGGTTTTATGTGGTGCTGCATTTGTTCCAGGCTTTGTTTGTTAGCGTTGAGTTGCTAATTCTGTGTTTTAATTGCAGCTTTAAACCTGAAGTAAACTGGAGAAAGCCTGGCAATGCCTTCTGAGGGGGCAGAATACACAATTGGGGGGGTGAAGATCCTCTTCCCCTGCAAGGCTTACCCCTCCCAGCTCGCTATGATGAATGCTGTGAGTAGGATTTATGCTGGCATTTGCCAACCTAGGAGCTTGTGTTTTCCAATGTTTGGAATTCCAGAATCTCTGTCAGTGTTTAGAAAGCTGACATGTTAAATTCAGAGCTTGCAGAACTTCTCAGTACCTTGAGGATTTCAGTGGTAAGCACTCGGTGTTCTCTGTAGTATCTGGACCATGATTAGGGAATGGTGAAGTGCATTTTGGATTTGGGAGCATTTATGCCAACAAACAAGTTCCATGTGGTGTAAGTGTGTGGTTGTTTATTTAGGTGTGCTGTGAGAGCAGTCCTATACAAATTATCAAGTTCTTAGGGGGGAAAATGATTTAGTAAAACACATTGTTTAAACAGAATAATTGTATGTAGTGATATTTCAATAAGTTTTCATTTTTGTGGAGAACTTTTCAAATGAATTATTGCATTTAGATTTAAACATTTTTAATAAGTTTTACCAGCCACAGGACAAGAGGGCACAGCCTTAAGATGTGCCAGGGAAAGTTTAAGCTGGACATTAGGGAGTTATTGTTAAGATTAGCTAACGACATCTGCTTTGTCTTCTGTTAATTCTGTTTCTTTTCTTCTCCTTAAAGATTGTTAAAGGCTTGAATAACAGGCAGCACTGTTTGCTGGAGAGCCCCACAGGAAGTGGCAAAAGCTTGGCATTACTTTGTTCTGCATTATCATGGCAGCAGGCTTTGTATGGTAAGTGTCTTAGTGCCTGCACTATTTTTATTACAAAATAGAAAAGAATTAATTGTCTTTCATCAGCCTTTAAACTTTGGTTTCAGGTCTGAGTCCAGCACTGGCCACCTTGCCTTAATGGCAGCATGAAGCAGTAATGCCAAGCTGGGTTTGGATCCCATAAGGGAATTTGGCTGTTGGAACTTTGGGAGAAAAATCCTTGTGGGTTGTGGGTGGAATGGGAAGAGGGAGGTGTGTTCATTTCTGTGCACTGCAGTTCTTCAGAGGGTGAGCACAGCTTGTTCAGTTTATGACTGGTACTGAGCTTTCATCTTCATCTGGCTCTCGTGTGGAGTCTGGAGAGGTTTCTAATGACAGACAAATGACTTTGTCCCTCAGAGAAATCAGCGCCCACCTCGTCGTGTGACAAGGAGGTCAGGAAGGCAGAGCCATCCCCAGTGTGCCACTGCAAGTGTCACAGCCAGGCTGCACCAGGAGGGACTCACAGTGCTCCTTGTTCTGCCAGTTCTTCCCATGGTCCTGACACAGGAACTGCCACAAAACCTGGAAGCCCACGCACAAACACAGGTAACTTCATCTGTAGGCAGCTGAAACGCTGCTGCTTCCAGGGCAGGGATGGTTTTTTTACCATCATCATAGCAGGAGTGGTTCTGCCCTGCAGGAAATGCTGCTACTCTAGAGTCTGTAAGCAGCTGAGGAGCTTCATTTTAAAGCCAGGGCTTAGAAAATCATTCCTGGCTGTGATTGTTAAATTTACTTTAAAAAGGAGTTCTAGCTATTGTAGGTGTAAATTTGGTAAGTTCAAATGACCTCAGGGTGATTTTGGTGCAGGAAAGACCTGAGTTTGGCATACTTCCCTGCCAGGTAAGGCTAGGATTTGGCTAGGGCCCATTCCTTAACTGGAAGGGTCTCCTTAATGTATTCTAAAACCTTCTTAGTAATGGCAGTTAGGGAAGTTTCTTAAAATGATACTTGTCTTGTAGATAGATATAAAGATATATTAATGTTTGTAAAGCAGCTGGCTTTGTCATTTCTCTTCAGTTATACAGTCAGTGGTACCATAGGCAAATAGCAGATAAGTGAAGTGGCAATATCTTATGGATAATGCTTGTTAGAAAAGTTAGTGAATTCGTATCATGAAATGAACCATATAATCAGGATTGTTAAAATATTACTAGAAATTGTCTTCAGAAACTGAGTTAATCTTTTTTAGACATTTCTGTATATATGACATGAAAGTAAAAAAATAAAAAGAGCATTAAACAGGTTATAACTAATAATAGCTCTAGTATGAAATTGTTACTTATTTTTTAGTGTTACTTATGAAAGATAAAATAGCCGAGATTGTTCTTATTTTTATAATAAACTGGTTGTATCTTTTAATTTAAATGAGTAGATTTTAACAGAAATTAATTCAGGCTTCATGACATTCATTTGTATAATAAATGAGTTATTATAATTTAAAGAATTTTTTAACAGATTCTAAAATCAATTTCACTGAGCTTTAGTTACACTTAAATGTAACAGAAAGTATAGCTAAGAGAACTTAATCACCATGATTGAATTGATTTCAATAGCACTTAACAGTACTTAAAATAATAGAACTTAATTGAATAAGACTCAAATTGAACAAAAGTAAAGGTAGAATTGATTGTGTTTCTTTAAAAGTTCTAGATAGAACAGAATTCAACTCATTACATGACAGTGTGGGGAATCTGGATGTGCTTTATTGTGACATTACAATAGCTGAAAATGGGAGTACACTTTGTTAGGGACATTACAGTTGCAGAAAATTGGAGTGTGCTTTATTGGGACATTATGGGAGTTGAAATTTGAAGCTCACTTTATATTAGAGACATTACAGTAGCTGAAATTTGAAGCGTGTTTTAATAGAGACATTACAGTAGCTGAAATTTGAAGCACACTTTGTTTAGAGACATTACAGTAGCTGAAAAGTGGAGTGTGTTTAATTATGATATTTATTGCAGTAAAAATTGAATACACTTTATTAAAATATTTACGGTAGGAAAATTTGGTGCGCTTTATTACAATACTTATGGCAGCAAAATTTTGTGGGTGCTTTATTAGAATGCTTACGGTAGTTTAAAAATATTTGGATGCGCTTTATTAGAATACTTACAGTAGCCAAAATGTGAGTGTGAATTATTAGAATATTTATGGCAGCAAAATTTTTGAGGTTGCTTTATTAGGATGTTTACAGTAGCCGAAATTTTTTTGAGGGTGCTTTATTAGAAACATTATAGTAGGTGGGGGTTTTTTCTCATTTTTAAGGCTTTTTTAACTTTTTAAATGTTTTTATTTTTAATTTTTTTAATTTTTAGTTTTTAAATTTTTTAGTTTTTTTTTTTTAAGCATATGCTTTAATAGGGGCATTACGGTAGTGGTTTTGGGTCTTTTTTGGTTTTTTTGGTTTGTCTAAAAATGTCTGACACTGTTTCCTACACCATATATTTCTAGCAGTTACTATTCTGCAGTCATTTTTAAATGTTGCTTTTATTTCATGCATCTCTAGTAATGGACATCCATGTTATTTTGTTGATTATAGAATGTAAGGAGAGTGAAACACTAGCTTCAAAACTGTCTGCCAAAAAAAAGTTATCTCTTCGTGACAGTGGGAACGATGACTTTCAAGTAGACAGGAAAAGGATTCGTCCCTTAGAAACAGAGCAGCAGGTGAGCAGAGTTCATGAACAGTGAAATAAAAATAATCTGGGTGTAGCTCAGCCAACCTCTCAAATCCCAGTTAATGTTACAGAGGAGGCTGTAGGAAATAACTGAGTCATATCACAGTGCCAGGGTTTTGTTAATTTTTATCATTACTTGGTACAAGGAGTCCATTGTTGCACTGAATTGTTCATTATACCCTGTCCTAAAATCTCTCACATTTAAACAATTCCCCAAAATATGTTTATTCCCAGTTGATGATATTACAGTTTCTGTAAGTTTTGTAACATTGGGAACGCAAAGCAGGAAATTTCAGCAATAACTTTAGATTCTTTGGTTATTAAAACTTTATAGCTTTCCCTTATGACTTTTGTGTGGCTTAGATTTGCTTAAACTGTTGATGCCCAGTTACTAAAACAGCCTCAGCTGGAAAAAAACCAGGAATTTTCAGTTTGAGCACATCCCTCTGCCCAGTGCATCTTTACACTGTTCCTTTGCCCTGCAGGTTAGAAAACGTCACTGCTCTGCAAAAGGAGTGCAGCTTGTTGATGCTTTAGAAGTTTATCATCAGAGAAAAAATGGAGAGCTGACTGTTCACTCTGAAAAAAGCAGGAAAAGCACTACCTTTTCTCCCCAAACAGTGAGTAATTCAGTAAGATCTTTTACATCAGGAGTGTTAGTTCAAGAACAATTTGGAACAATATTTTCTGTGAAGGGGTTATGCATGAAATGCAACATACTGAAGTTTGAGCAAACATTTCAGCTAATGCAAAAGTTCCTCAATGTTTTGGTTTTTATTTCCATTTTCTGTAGCAGAAGTATCACATCAGAAGGTAAGACATAGATTTACACCTGTTTCTGCAGCTTTGTTAGGCATTTTCTGCATTTCTTACAGTTTGAAAATAGATTTTGCATAAATGTTTGTTGGAGCAGAAGAATGTGGTGCAATAGAGAGCTGAGTGTGAGAGACCAAGTTATGTCAGTGATAAAGTGACCACAAAGGAAACCAGAAGCTACAGGATTACTATAAAATACTGGGAGCTAAATATTTTCTTAACAAAAATAGATCTGTGTTGTAGGCCACTTGATGGGAAGTAGTTTTTATTAGTTTTGGAAAGCTCTGTTGATTTTTGAGTAAGATTTGAAATGCTTTGTGCCGCTGAGCTTCAATGACTAGTTTGAAATCCAAACGCCACCAGAGTGTGCTATTGATTTTCAAATAAAAAGACCTTTTGTCCTTCCTGATCGTAAAATTTCCTTTGGTACTTTGGTGTGGGTGCATGGAAAATTTGATTTAAAATTTCTAGAAATTTCTTGTCTAGAGGAAAATAAAAAACTAAACACTATACTGTTTGCTACAACTTTAGAAAGAAGTAACCTAAGAAGAAAGAAAGAAATAAAGAAAAGGGGGTTATTTCTGTTTAAGTTTCTTTTTAAGGATGAAAGAATAACGTATTTTTTTGCTGTGATGAACTTTTCCTTTCGCAGGCTGAGAACTTGTCTGGTATCAAGAAGATTGCAGAAAATAAAGCCTTATTTCTCATTAATAGTTCTGTGTCTTATCTGCATTTCGTTTACAACAGGAGAACAGCACAGCACGGACTGTTAGGTGTAAAATTGCTTTTCTAGCCTGGCTTAGGGAATGAAGTCCACAGAGCTTCTGTTCAACACTGGCCCTAATGGGCTGTGTATTTAGGGTGATAATCGTGTGATAACAGCATTGTCTTGTTCACTGGGGCAAGCCTGCCTTTGAATAAGTTGTGTTTTACAGTGCTCAGTCCTCTGCTTAAAGCAGATTTAGTTTCTTATCGAGTCCTGTTTGTACTCCAGGAGGGAGAATGGCTCGGTTGTTGTGAGAGGTGCTGTCCAGCGCTGCTGCCTCACAGCACCTGCACATGTGGGGCTGAGGATCCAAACCCTGATCGCTGCAGAGCCTGGGAATGCATGTCTGCCCCTCTGCTGTTAACTCCTGCAGGGGAGGACAGCTCCAGGGGGAGTTCAAGGGGAAATTATACCCTCAGGCTACTCTTGTGATGACTTCTGTCCAAGCATATGGCCTGAGAAACTGGGGCAGCTGGGCTAAGGAATCCCCATTGCTACCAGGGAAAGAAAGTAAACAGTAAATGGAGAGTAGTGTAACAAACACTTGGGGTATCAAAAAACAGCTGTGAAAAGAATCTGTCTTAATGTGCTAGCCCATTGCAGTTTAACATATTGCTTACAACCTGCACAATGGGGTTTGAGTGACTTCTGTTACACATTCCAGGGGACTGGCAGCCTGTTACAATCAGGGTCTGGACTCCAGAATGGGCTAATTTACCACGATGGGATGAAGAAAGTTGTGGATTTGTATTACATGCTCTCACCTGACACCGTATCTGATCCTTTTCCTGCTGATTGACGTTTTGAATGAGCTCTTTGAAGCAAGTTCCAGCTTAATTAAAACGTTTGCTTGGTTAGCAGTGATCTGTGAAAGCCTGTGATAAATATTGAACCGGGTTCACCTGCTGGTGACTGGGGGAGGATAAACAGCTGCTTTGTGTGCTTTAAACAAGAGGCTGCAGCAGCAGCAGAATACTGGGCTTTCTGAGAGCTTCCAAAGGAGCAGTTGAAAAGCTCTGCTCATGTCACTGCTGATATCTGCCTAGATTGTGCTTGTGTGATATTTCACACAAGAGACATTCACTGCTGCAGCATTCAGGTGGCTTTGTAACTGGGAAATGTAGATGGAGATATGAAGAACTCCTCTTACCTCTTTGTGTTTCAAAGATCACAGCCCCAGTGTTTGTTTAGCTCAATTTTACACACAGGACAGGGTGGTGGACTTGATTATTCCTTTTTTAATCGGACTTCCACGTTTTTGCCATATAAATATTGATGTGATAGGCTGTTTTATCTAGCCCTGACAGAAGTACAAACAAGCTGCATTAGCTTAAGGTCCATATAGGCTGATATCTGATCTCTAATGGCATCTGCTCCTGGGTGTTTCTGATTAAATACTGCACAGAGTACAGGAGGATCCTCTTTTGCCCTCTTCCAAATGAAAATCCCTCTTTCAGATTCCAACAGCTGAAAACAGGTTTAGTTCTGAAGCCAGAGGGTATTATGAAATACAATTCTGTTGTCTTAATATGAATTGTTTCTAATCAGGCTCCTCCTCTAATTCCTTGGTAGATAAATGGAAATATTTTCTAATTTTGTTCCATCTTAGCCAGTATCTCTGTGGTGTGAGTGTGAAAATTTGTGTTTTGAGGCAGCACTGCCAAGGAAGCCTCTTGTTCATGGAGAGTTTTTATTCTTTCTGCTGCAGGAATGGGAGAGGAACAGCACATTAGGTGTAGATATATGATATCCACAGTTGGTTCTTCTTAGGGAAATACAGAATTAAAGTAGTTTGCCTTTAACAAAATTGAAAGATGTATTTTAAGGATTCAAGTGCAAATCGACTGACTTGAGTAATGTGAAAGAATATGAAGAACTCAATTTTTAAATTGTGTTTCAACCAATTTTCTAAAGTTTTTCTTCATTATGAAGGACCTTCTAAAAAGGTTTTATTTATTAATGTATTTGGGGCTAATGGTGTCTGTGGCTTTCAGAAACACTCTGACTACTGCAGGCAATTTTATTTCTTAACTACTTACTATAAAATCAGCCTGAGTTTACAACTTTCTCAGTATTGTGGGTTTGAGTGTTTTTTGAACATAAAACTTTTTTCAAAGTTAAAGGTAGCATTTTAGTACTGGAATAATGGCTAAAGTGCTTCTTAATGCCAGTATTATACCAATTCCAAACCTCTTAAACCAAATTTCTAAGCCCACCTGTAAAATACAGTAATTTATAAGCCTCACACATAAGAACACTTTATTTCTTTTTTATGAAAAGAATAATGTCTGGTATTTTAAGCCCATCATAGGAGAACCTTGTGCTCATGTTTTATATATTAATTTGAGCTGCATTTTCCTGTTGTTCTAAGAACTCTTGAATGATGGGTCCTAATATTTTCTTATTATTTTTAATTGGCTTAGCATAGCAGTGAAATATTAGTGGTAAACTCTCATCTTGGTGTGCTGTGTATTGTTTTTCCCTCTGAAAACACAATCTGACTCGGATTAAAATTAAAAGATAGATGTATTGTTAAAGGCTCTACAGAGCCACTGCTTCAGTTCAATTAATTTTTAGCTTGGTGATGTGGTTTTCATTATTTGCAGGAGCAGAGCAGGATCTGATAGAAATATCAAGGTAGCATTTGGAGGTTTCAGTGAGAGCCCAGAGCTGGGCACTGCACGTATGTAACATATACCATATGTCAGCTGCTTCCTGCCTGCCTGCTGACAAGAGCCCCATTCAGAACTCTTCTTTTTATCCTTTCAGTGAATAAGTAATTATTCAATATAGAAGGCAGGATATTTGGGACTGGCTATTTAATGTGGCAGCACAGGGTAATGAAATCTGCTGTTCCTGGCAACCTGAGAGGGGAATGTAACAATTCCAGCATGGGTGTAACTTTATCTGCTTTGAGGCCTGTTTATTTGGCACATGGCTGAACCTTTTATCCCAGTGAGTGGCAGCTCCAGAGGGTTACATTTACATGCTTTCTCTCCTGTATTGTAATATTTAATGGCAGACAAGGCTGAGTGGGGCTGAGGATAACTCTAACTTGCTTTTCCTTGGAGTGGAAGCTGAGGACAGCGTGATCCCCAGAATTGTGGTGTAACACACAGCGTGACTTAGCATTTGTTTAGAATGGATAATCTTCCTGGTGCAATGAAAGGGAGGGAGGAGTACTGCAGTGGCTAACGTGTTGTTACCTGCACTACCACCTGGAGCCCAAACACAAACTCTTTGGCACTGGAAGAACTCTTTCTTTTTCAGGAGAGGTGTGTTTGGACATGGTTACACTGCAGTTCCTTGTTTCCTCTGCATCTCTTTGCATTCATTATGACAATTTCATGTCAGTTGTTCCAGTATTTAATGTTCTGAACGACTGGTGCTTCTCAGGAAGAAAAAGAAATGGCTTTGAATGAATATTTTACAGGATTAGGTTCTGTTTAGAATTATTCCCTGTGTTTCTTTTGGTTTACTGGATGGCCTTTGGCAGAATGGCAAGCATGTTTCTGATGGAGAGTGTGTGGTGTAGTATGTTTTATCTGCACACAGAGTTCCTGAACTGTCTACAGTTGTTCTGCAGACAAAAAAATTGTTTTGAGTGTCTGTTCCAAGTTTTCTTCATTGGAGGTTTTGGACTCTTGCTCTGTAACAGGAGTGTCCTGAGCTGAAGCTTCAATGTGAGAAGCTTTATTTGCATTATTCATGTGTGAAAACATTCCACTGGATTAATAATTCTTTCTGATTGAGTTATGATAAAATTGTGATTGCTGGAAGATTTTTTTAGGGGTTTCCAGGCACAGGGATGTGGTGCTTTAACATTTCAGAACCTTTTTCATCTCGATGGGCAGCCCTGGTGACTGACCCAGCTGTCCCAGAGGGCACTTTCCATACCATGAGCACACTTAGCACATTCATCTCACAGGGATTTTGTGAATCATTTTTTTGTCTTGGTTTGCAGCCTCCTGGCCCTTGCACTGAGTGTTCCTGTTCTTCTGGGAAGGACCCTGATAAAGATCCCAGTCACACAAAGAAGAAAGAAAACGGAGATCGGTTGTGTGTTCCCAAAATCTTTTTTGGGACACGAACACACAAGCAAATAACCCAGATCAGCAGGGAGCTGAAGAGGACAGCATATTCCTGTGTCCCCATGACAATCCTTTCCAGCAGGGATTACACCTGCATTCATCCAGTGGTGTCCAACAGCAGTAACAGGAATGAAATGTGTGTAGAACTGCTGGAAGGAAAACATGTGAGTAATTTTGTTTGAGAAAATGAGCATTCATTAAACAAAGTCAGATTTAACAGCTGGAATGAGTAACATTTTTTACTTCTTTGTATTATGTTGGTTAAATGCCACCTGGTGGCATTGTAATTAAATACTAATTGTTGGAAAATGTGGATATGCAGCAGCAATACTGCAAAAACTTAGGATGACAGAAATAAGATTTATAACATTGTAATTCGACTTATTTTATCACTGGGTTTATAAATGAAGAAGAAAGAAGTGTTATTTATTGATGTACATTTTAGAAATGTGGATTTACCTGACATGAGGTGTTATTGTCTGCCATAAAAAGCAGCTGTTAGAATTGTTTCCAGGAAATAATCAAGTGCATGGAACACTGGAAGATTTTTAACCTGCTTGGTTTTCATTATTTCTTGTACCCACTGAGTCTCTGCACTTCTTTGCTTTCAGGGCAAATCCTGCTCTTTTTACCACAATGTTCACAAGCTCAGTGAGCACCATGCCCTGCAGCCTGTACCCAGGGCTTGGGACATTGAAGACCTGGTGTGTCTGGGCAGGAAGCTTCGTGCATGTCCCTATTTTGCAGCCAGAGAGCTCATGGTGGGGGCAGACATCGTCTTCTGTCCCTACAATTACCTGCTGGACCCACAGATCCGGGACAGTGTAAGTATGTTGCTGAGAAGTGGCAAGAACTGAAGTTAAAAGGAAATTACCCACTGAATGTTATGTTTCTGTAATCAGCTGAGATCCCATTCATATCCAAAATATTGTCTACAAAATAACTCCTGGGTTTTTTTCCCCTTGGATATTTTCTTGGTTATGGAAATCGATTCAAAACCTGAAAAGCTTCCTTTGCACTGATACAGAATATGCATTTTTTACCAGAATCCTGTTAGTTGCTGTTTCTCATGTCTTTCACTAGACAATAATTTTCTTTTTTAGATGGACATTAATCTGAAAGACCAAGTAGTCATTTTGGATGAAGCCCACAACATTGAGGACTGTGCTCGAGAGTCCGTGAGCTACGGGGTTACTGAGAGCCAGCTGCGAGCTGCCCGAGAGGAGCTCGACCTCATGGTCAGCAACAGCATCAGGCAGAAGCACCACGAGCCCCTCCGAGCTGTGTGCTGCTCCTTGATAAAGTAAGGCAACTTTTTTATTGCTTTATACATACTTTTTAAAGAAATATTTATGTTTTGTTAAATTACCGTTAGATTCCCTTTGATTGTGTAAGTTGCTCTGTCACGTCAGGTAAAACACAACAAAGCTACACTTAAAACTATACAGTTGTTTGACTTATGTTCATCTGAGGGATCCACAGGGTTTGATACCTTTAAAAAAACTACAGATCTCACATAGAACCATTGAAGTTCTCTTTTGAAAAGTCTTGTGCTCTTGAATGATGTGCTGCTCTTTATGGGGTTGTTTTGGATTCCTGGTTTATAAAGCTCAGTATGAAAATTTTCATGAGATGAATTATTGTATTTCACACATTTGTTGGCTTATCTGACAAATGATAATAGCATTATTTTGTCCAAAAAGTAATTAGTTCACGTTTATAGAATGCTTTCAGAGCCTTGGACAGGAAGTATTTGGAATGAGTTGGACTCTGTTCTTGGAATCAGATTGAAATCCACTGAATTCTTCATAGTTGAAAATGAGTTTGTCAGTCATGCCCTTTGATTTTCCTGGGAAACAACTTCTTGGAAGGGGAAGAGCTGAACATAAGTTGAAAATCATGAGGGGGGTGTAACAAAAGCAAATGGACAGAAGCCCAGGAAGAAACAAGAAGTCCAGGGCAAAGTCTTGTGAGTCGAGTAGAAGTATCAAAGTTAGCAGCAAAAAAGTGAATAATGCTCCAAGTGACTTTGCAGTTAACTGAGTTCTGCTTGAGTGTCTGCAGTATTTTAATTTTGCTGCAGTAGAGTGTGCAGCACAGCACAGGAGTTCCATCCTCACTCTCTTCTCAGAGTTCATGTTTGTGTCACTCAGAGACAAGGGACTTTTTCTGCTTGGCAGAAGCCAATTCTCCTGCCTTGGATATTTCAAATGTTAAACTTTAGTAAAAGGTAAGAACAGCATGGCTGAAGATTTGATTGCCTCAAGCTTTTTAACCTTATCAGGAAAACTCAGGTTGATTGTCTTGGCAAATCTGCCAGCAGCATGAAAAGCAGTTGCTGGAAAGCAGAGGAGTGGGTGTAAATAGCCAGTAACAGGTAAAATGCTCCTGCACAGTGACATGGCTTTGCCAAATGCATGGGGAGCTAGAAAAAAAATCGTATTTCACTTCTAAAGATCCTGGCCCCTCATTCCAGAAAGCACTTAAGGATGGGCTTAGTGCCACAGAGGTGCTGCAGTCCCTCTGGGAGGGATTTCAGATGGAGCAGTGCAGGGGTGCTGGCAGGCTCTGCTGCTGAGATGCACATTTAGCAGCACTGATCACTTTCTTCAATGGAATCTGCTGTGTCAACACTGGAATTTTCTGCTAGTGAGGGAAGCAGCAAATGCTCTTCCTGGAATTGAAGGCATGTGTGCAACATCCATTCATTCTTTTCCTGGAAATACTGCATACAGCAATTTTTCACTTCAAAACCAGTGATACATTTCTGGGAATCAAGCTAATTTTATTTATGCTTCCTGGTTAGCTCGAAAAATAATTTAACAGGCTTAGATGGAATTTATTTGAGAGTTTAGGGTGTTTTTTGGTGATATTTGGCCACTGTGTTAAGTTTGTATATGCATTTATTATTTCAAAAGTCTGTGATACTGTTTGAAGTTGATAACAGGAAAACATTTTACATTACTTGAAGTGTTTTACCCACTGTAAATCTGTTTAATTCCTGTCACAGGCGCCTTGTCCGAATTTCAATACCAGATCTTTTTGATGTTACATTTGAGGAATTGGGGCCAAGTTCTGCCTGTGTTAGTGATCACCATTCCTTAATGAGATAAAGCAAATTATAGCCAAAGAAGTGACTGTTATGGCAGTATTGGTGGGGTTTTGTTTGCATTTCACCTGGCAGAAGGGAAGTTATATTTTAATTGTTCCATGGATCAGATTATTTGTGGTGACAGGGCAGGAAATCTAGAACTGCAGCAGTCCCAGAGCCTTGCTCTTGAGTTGATAACGATGAACTGGTTTTGCAGGTAAATACTTTGAGCTCTTGCAGCACTGACAGCTGTCTTTCTGATGCCTCCTGCCTTTTGATGGAGCAGACAGCTCCAGCCTTTCCTGGGAGGGAGGGAGCTGCCTGTTTTTCTAGCCAGAAAGGGCTTGTGCTACTTCAGGGCTGAGGGAGGACATGCTCACTGAGAAAATTCCAGCTCTGCCACAAATGAGATGATCCCCATGTTTAATTCATCCTTTCAGCAGTCAATCAGTTTTGCATTGCATTACAATTATAATTCTGCTTCAGGTTGCAGCAATTACCAATTGCCAATACCTGTGGGTAGGTTTAAATGTGCACTTTTTATTGCTCCACTTTCCCTTCCATGTGTAAATATGTAAAGTGTTCGTTTCATGCCTCAGGATTTGCTCTTAATTAGAAAGTCAGCATCTGTCAGGGATGATAAAACAACCTGCAGCAACTGCAGTAGTGATGAGTGCCTTTAGATATGCAGCAGAAGTATTGCTTGAATGAGGAAATAATAATAGTAGGAAATCACATTTTAAATCCTTTTCTTTAGTATCTATTATATAAAGTATAAAGATGTGGGGAGAAATTTTCTTCTCATTTCAATGAGCTGCATCCAGTGCAGTTCAACAGTGCTAAACAGGCATAAAGGAAAAGCAGAATCTCTCTCCTTACATGCAGTAAAACCTTTATCATCATCTCAGAAGTCTGGTGCAGTTTTTGAGGTTTGCTTTGTACGTGCAAAGTGTCTCTAAATCTCTAAAATCGATGCTGAAATGATTTCTGCTTTTTCTCTCTCTTCCAGCTGGTTGCAGGAGAGCTCTGGGCAGCTGGTAGAGAGAGCCTATGAAACTGCCTGTAAGGTGTGGAGTGGCAAAGAAATGCTCAACTTTTTGCACAAAATGGGAATAACTGGGATTACTTTCCCCATTTTACAGGTAATGTTGTGTGCTGTATAAATGAGCACTACCATGCATGATATTGGTGGTGTTAAACATCTTAAAATGCACAAAAATGCAAACAGATCTTTTAATTTACTGCAATACTGAAAAGTTGTCTGAAAATGATTCCTGATGAAAACCAGGAATAACCCACTTGAGCTACTGGAATTTGTGGAGAATCATTGCTTTGAATGATACAATTCCTCACATACACAATTATTTGAATCGAACCATTGAGCCAGTGATATTTTTGCCTGTTCTGTGCAGCTGCATTTTTATTGAGTGTTGAAATGTTTTTACCCTATTTTCAAGTTCAGCCCTCCTTTCTGTGCAAGCCAGATATCTTAAAAGCATTGTTAAAAATTGAAAGTATTGTTCCCTTTCCCTCTGACTCCATAAGTCTTTCAAATGAACTTTTAAAGCAGTGAGCTGACAGTCTTGTATCTCTATTAACTTCAGTTTGGAGAGGACATTTAGAGTGTTTTTAATATGGAATTTGCCTCTTGCAGAAACATCTTGGTGCTGTCCTGGAAAAAGAAGAAAAAGTATCTATGCATGGGAGAGAGGAACTTATTGAGGTGCCAATTGTGAGCCCTGCCACACAGATCGTGCTCAAAGGCCTGTTCATGGTCCTTTCCTGTCTCTTCAAAGAGAACAGCAGGTCAGCTCTAACATTTAGGAGCTGAATGCTCACAATTTGATTGCTGAAATGGAGTTTTTCCTGATATTTCTCTCTCTGTATAGGTTTGCAGATGATTACAGGGTTGCTCTACAACAAACTTACACCTGGATGACTGAAAACCAGCGTGATGATGCAGAAACAAGTTCCTTCTTCCCAAGGCCCAAGCACAAAAAGAGTTCAAGGCAGAAAACCCTTGTCCACATGCTGAATTTTTGGTGCTTGAACCCCGCTGTGGTGAGCTGAGTGTGAAGATGCCTAAAATAACCTGAGTGATAACAAATACACATCGGATCAGAAAGGGCTTGTGCTGATTTTCTAAATTCCTGCTTTTCTTTCTCCCACCTAGGCTTTTTCTGACTTAAATGAAGTCAGAACAATTGTTCTGACATCAGGAACACTCTCTCCCATGGATTCCTTTTCCTCAGAGCTGGGTGTGAAGTTTTCCATTCAGCTGGAGGCGAATCACGTGATCCGGAATTCCCAGGTAAACGGGGCATGGCTGTTCCCTCTGCTGAGCTCCAGTGCTGCCCACGGTACAAAAACCAAATCAAAGTGATGGCAAACCCATTCTGTCAGTTGAAAGAAAGGTCCACACTGTTGCTTGGCTTAATGCAATGGCAAAGGACGTTTTCAAATGAATAAAGAGGCAATTTTTAGGCACATTTCCCTGGAAAAGTTGCTCACGCTACATTGGTAACAGCCATCTCACATCAATTACCACACTTCAAATACTGAAATGAATTTTAAAAATATCCCAATATTTCTTTAACACTTCAAATTTTGTTATTGAAGCTGCTGTGACTTATCCAGGCTGGTTTGGAATTACTTTTGTCCACCCCAGGTTTGGGTTGGCACGGTGGGAGCGGGCCCCAATGGGAGGAAGTTGTGCGCCACGTTCCAGCACACAGAGACCTTCGAGTTCCAGGATGAGGTGGGAGCTCTGCTGCTTTCAGTCTGCCAGACAGTTGGCCAAGGCATTTTGTGCTTTTTGCCATCCTATAAGGTAAGGAAAGCTGAATTCCCTTTCTTCTCTTCAAACCACACACCTTTGAAAATACACTGTGTGATCATCTGCTTCATACATCAACATACAGAAATGTTTATCAAATAAATGGATTGTGATAACTCAGGGGGGTTGTATTCTTATTCCTTGGCATTCAGGTTTGTTTTCATGAGCAAAAATGCTTATTTTCTCCCAACAGATGTACTTCTTAACACAGTCATTTCAATTAGCATTACCATAAAACCAGCCAGATCCATAATTTTTCCTTATGTTGTTTCCCTGAAGGTTTAGAAATTGTTTATTAAGAAAAAAATTAGAAACCACATCATGAAATGATACTTGCTGTATAACTCAGCAGCAAGAATGCCTTTGCATGTTCTTTCTGTGTGATCAGAATGCAGAATTCATCCAGTTAATTTCTCCTTCCCTTGTTTCTTGTTCCATTTCACTGCGTTGGAGATTGGAGTGTATTTTTCTTTGGTCAGGGGAATTGCTCACTGACATTGGCTGAAAGGAATCAAATTTCTCCATTTCAAACTATGTAATATCTAATTTCACTGACAACAGTTATCTAATTATGGTTAATCTGGATCTCCCAGTAGTTCTGCTTTCTTCTCTATTTGTTGTTACTGTTGTTTATGGTCAGGAACAGGAATATAAACCTGCAAGATAATTCTGTAACTCATACTCATTTTTCTTGTAGTGCTTGCAAGGGTGTGACTTTTAAAATTTTAAATGATAATTTATGATGTTTAAAAATTATCCTAACAGACAAAACACAGTGAAATCCTACCAAATGATGAAAAACCCCAACATGATGGAAATAGAATTTCACACCTTTCCCCTCATCCCTAAGGTTCCTAAACAGAGAATATTTTACAAAGTGAAATAAAAACTAATTATTCTTTTTTTACAAACCCTTCATCTTTTATTATTTAACTGGCAGGCTGCAAAGGGAGGGTTGTTTCTTGCCTGGGTGTCTTTAGGAATTGGAGCCACAGTGCAATTCCTGACAGTAACCATTAGGTGACCACATCAGACCAGGTAATGTAAGCCCCTGAAAAAAAACAGATTCCTGACCATAAATTTATTTAACCTCACAAAACTCTGCACTTCCATGCAAGGGAAATGATCTGACAAGAAATCTCCAATTTATTTAAGAATTGAACTGGAGCATCTTTGTGTTTCTAGCGTTATCTTTCCAAGTGTGTCACGATGGAGAGTTGATCTTCCACGTCCAGACCTGACAAATATTTATGAAAGTTTTTATGAGAATAGTAATGTGAATTGCAAGTACAGAGAGACTTTGTAATGACATTTAATAAAGGAGGAAAACAATTTCTGGCCAGCTCTGGAACCTTCCCCCTCCCTGCCCTTCTACCTCACTGAAAGGTCACCCCACACACGCCGAGTGTTCTGTTCTTTGTAGCAACACCCCCTGAGCCCAGCAAAGTATTGATAAATAGAAATTGCAGACAATTGAAGGATGATATTTTAAAAATCACATTGCCAATATTTTTCTATGGATGCCCTTTTTCTTCCTACTACTTTTATTCGGGATTGGGTTGCCGTTAAGTCTGAGATTAATATGTTGAAAATACAGAATAATGTAAGCACATTAGAACAGGGAAAGCAAGGTATTGTTCTTTCATCACCATACAGAACATTTGCATTTCAAAAGTGATTTTCACAGGAAATTGCTGCCTTTCTTTAAAAAGCTGCAGCCTTCAAAGGAATTTTTCAAGGCTGTCAAGATCTGATTATTACACATGGTCATGGGCCTCACTATTATGAGTTAAGCAGATTTTTTGATGGCTCAATCTGTTTTATGAATTGAAGTTTCAACTTTGGAATAAGTGACAAATGAAGGTTTTGTTTTTTCCTATCTGGAAGGCTGAGGACAATGCTCTGAATTTTAAGTTCTTTCTATCCAGGTAATTTGATGGAGCTGGAACTTAGTTTGGTATGTACATTGGATTTCAGTTTGGAATTACTGCCTGCAATGTGAATGGGGGGAAAAAAGCCATAGTAGAGAAATTTTCCTTTATCTTAATCAGGCATTTGAGTAAATATATTTTTGATTGAAAAGTGACTGTTTAAAATGTATGTATGGCACATATATGGAGTTAATAGAGTGGAGGAAAATACATGGATGTGCAAACAACCCATCAGCTGTACATCCCCACATTTGATAGGTGTGATGGTTCATGTGGGGTAATTCACAAACAACATGGTAAATTTTAGTGTCATCGTTTGAGTTGTGGCACACTGACTTTTTTAAAAATCAGCTTGATCTTAACATTCACTAAATTCTAAACCTCCATCATTTTTAAGGCTCCTAAAACTGGTGATACTATGCAACAAAAATGCATTTATGTGAAAATCAGTAGCAACTCCAGCAAAAAACACTCTATAAAAGAGAATATCAGGAGGTGAAGAGATTGCTCAGAAATCTAAGATGCTTTTAAACTAGATTAAGATAAGGCCCATTAGGGCTCATGTTGCCAACCTGTCTGCATTAAGATATATCTTGCCTGGTGCCTGCATCTTGGATGATTCATTCAATATGTGTCATATCAAAGTCAGGCTATCCAGCAAGGAGAAAAATGCTAATGCTTATAAATTTTAGTGATAATCCATCATGATGAATTAACTGACCTTTCTTAGTAGCTTTTTTTTTTTTTTTTTTTTAACATAAGAAGCTTTGGACAATGATGTTAATGTTGGTTTGGTTTGTTGTGTTCTCTGAGGCATTGTTGGTTAATTTGGATCTGCTAATTGGGGAGTCATCACTTGGAAGCAAAATTTTTACAGTTGTGGTTGAAAGGGGTTTGAATGAGTGTTTTCAACAGGAAAACTTAGGAACTGATGATAAGAATTCTCTGCTTGAAAACCTGAGATCATTGCAGGGAAGTTTGACTGGATCCCAATTAGAGGCTCCTTGCAGCCCAAACTATTCCTTGATCATGGAATAGTGGCACAATTAGCATCAATTAGCATATAAATGATTAATGCTGCATTGCACTGTCTGTTCTTGAGAATTTTGGGGTAAAGTAATGGTGATGACACACAGCAACTTTTTTTACTTGCAAAAAGAAATGCTAAATTTCCCAGCTGAGTTTTCCTTTGTCTCGTAGCTTTAGGAGCTGCTGGTTCAGAGTTCAGGCTCTGTCAGTCTCATCCCAACTTGCTTCTCTCTGTGCTCAGGATGTTTTCTGGGGTGGGAACAGCCAGGATTGGGTGACAGCAAATCCCTCTGGGCTGGAGCTCCTCTCTTTGTTGCTTGGCTCCCTCTCCCTGTTTCAGGTGTCCAGCAGACCTGCAGAGCAGTCTCAGGCAGGTGTTGTTTGCCCTCGTGCTGACAAACCATTCTTGGCAGCCTCCCACAGCTCCAGCCAGGCAGGAATTAACAATATTAATTAACTCTGAGCACTGTGCAGCTGCTTTCAGCAGGCTGAGAATCTTCAGGTTCAGGGGAATTATTTGGAAGGAGCAGGAGGGACCTGAGTTTCACCTCTGGCTGTGTCCTCATGGATTGAAAGCCCGGCCTGCTGTAAATGTGGCACCCTCAGATCTGACAGCCTGAGGGAGGGATATCATTTCATAGCTAATTCTCAATGTCTGCCTCTTCTTCATTTCACACAGAGCCTTTTCTTGCTGAGATACATGAGATTGGTAGAAATTCTTGTTTTCAAGAAGTGTTTCAGTAACAGACAATGAATAGAACTCTGGAAAGACTGTTTTCATTTCTAAAACTTTCCTGAAACATGGGTGTGTAAATAAATGATAAGAAACCCATTTTTTCTGCCATCAATAAAACAAAGCAATGCTGCTTTCAGACAACTTTTACTTATTTAATAAATTACTTCAATAAATTTCCAAAGGATGGTAGTCTGTTTAGCCCAGCCTATTAAAAGCATTAAGATTTGAGCACTGGCTGTTAAAATGAGTAAATGGCAATATCACAAAGTGAAACAAATGCCAAAAAACATTTTCCAGAGTACTGGGATTGTAACAATACCATTAATGAGGGCAAAGAGGTTTTAATGCAATTTGCACATTCTAAAGTTTCAAAAAGAGGTTTTGAGTTAGTGCATTATTAATGTTCTGAACATCTGGAACTATGTAAGAGCCACAGACATTGAGCAAGTGCAGGGTTTCCCCACTAGGTCTGATGCTGACTGATTTCCTCCCCAGCCAAAAGCTTGTTTTTAGAAGTTTGAGACAGTAAAATGACAATATCCAGATAAGAGAGAAACATTCCACAGCTTCCCTTTGCTTGTGTTATGCATGGAGGAAAAATTGGAAACCATTAGGTTGGTGCAATTAAAAGGTGAATTTGAAATTAAATAGGAAAATAGTTCCTTGCACCACAGATGGGGCTCTGAGGAATTATCTGTTAAGTTCCATAAAAATGCTGAACTTTTTCTGTTGGGTGTATTTCTGTATTATACACAGGGATAAATGCTTCATCAAGAGTAATATTCTCCTTGATGTTCTTGTTGACAGCTCTAGGAGGGCTTTGAAGAAGAGATTTACTCCTGTGTGTAAATATTTGCAGGGTGTAGGATCTGGTCGTGTCATTTATGAAAGAAATTTTTGCTTTAAAGTTACATCAGCATTAACTTTGTGCATAATTTTAGTTCTAGAGAATGTAATTGACACAGTTAGAGCCTTAAAATGCTACAGGAAACGAAAATGCTTCAGTGTGTCATCCAATTTTAGGTGTTTGAAGCTGCTCCTTTGCCCTTCCTCTGATGGGAATCTCAGGGAAGTGATTTCTGGCTGATGGGCCATGATTTGGGGAAAATGTTCTCTAAAAAAGTTGAATTCTAATGACCCCCAAATTATTCATTTCAACATTTTCACCTAATAAATGTAGATAGAATTTCATTTTACTTGTCTATTAATATTTCTTCACTGCTTGTTTTTTGCTCTTCCCTGCACTGGTAGTTTTCTTTTTGAACTTTACCTCAGCTTCTTTATGTTTTATGGGGTTTTTTTCCCCATTAATCATATACAGTATCTAATTTCAGTTTAATTCTCTATTTTCCATCATTTCAAAATCAGTCATATAAACTGTCTTGCTATTGAGGGTCTCACAGTCATCCAAAAATACAATTATCTGAGGTGCCTTCTGAGGGCTCCAAGAGCTCCTGTAAATCTTAATGTGATTCCTGAAGTCTGCAGTTTGCTTTTCCCATTGACTTGGGCATAGAAATGTTTGTAAAAATCTCTGTGTGAGAGGGAAGATTTGAACCATTCCCTCACAACACTTTGCTCTGATTTGGGCACTGGTGTGAAATTGCTTTAAATTAAAAAAAAACAAAAAAAACCAGTAGTAGAAGGAATGATAAACTCCATAGAAAAATAATTGGAATGAGGGTTTTTGTATAACCAGGTATATAATATTTATCTTTAATGTCATGGGTTTAACCCAACTCTGCCAAAGTAAATTTGCAGCTGGAGCTGGCAGTTCACACCCTGGCAGGATCATTTTTGTGGAATTTCAGAGGCTCCAGCAAACTCCCAGCCAGAACAGTGCTGGATTCTGCAAAGGAATAACTGAAGTGTTGGGTAGTGGAAGTTCTCCTAAACTTTAATGATTTATTAGAAGGTTTTCATTTAGAATTTTTTGACCTTGAGTTGTCTGAGTTGTGTTATTTTTGGTGGTTGTTTTTTCCCCATTGCTTGGTTACCAACAGCAGGCCAAGATAAAATTTTATCTTTGGGGATGATAACTGGCAATCTGGATAATTGCAAAATGTGTTTTCCTTGTTAAATGGTGTGACAGAATCATAGATATACACACCAATTATGGAGTGGTTTTCCTGATTTCTGGGAAATCCAAATCTTAGAGATGCTTTGAGACCTTGGAGGTGTGATCTGGGAGCCTGTGGCTGAATGAGCAGGTTCTTCCCCTTTCCCTGTGACTGCTCTTGTGCTGCTCTGTGGATTTCCTGAGCAAAGGAAAAGTTTTTATCCTTTTCATTTCGTTCATTTTTAGTTGGTTTCCAGGTGGCTTTGTGAACTGTGGTGGCTCATCAGGAGGTCAGAGAAGTGTCAGAGGCAGCTCAAGGGAAGAGATGATGTTGCACATTCCAAGATGATCCTTTTTTGTTTTCAGTCTCAGGGATGAAACATTTTTATGTTTCTGTTTTGTTTTTTTTTTAATATGTTTTGCAGTGCTTGGCTGTAATTGGAGAATCTATAAAGATCCTCCCCTGGAAATCCTGATTTTTTTGCCTGTGGCTGATGTTCTGAAGCTGTTGGTGTGAGTGTGCAGCATCCTTAAGAGGCTCTGCCTGCCTGTGAATTAACCAGATAACTGGAGAGGCACTCAGGTGGATATTCTGGGTGACTGGAAATGTGGGTGAGGTGACATGAAAGCAATGTCCTGTTGTGACTCCTGGTGCTGTGCAGAGCCTCAGCAGAGTGGGGTTGGATCAGCTGCTGCCCTGAGACCCTTTTGAGACCCTTTCCCACTCTGTTCTGCTCGTGCTGGAATGTTCTCCCCAGCCCAGGGGAAAATCCCACCGGTGCTGTGGGTGCCACATTCTCTTTTTGAATTCCAGAGAAGGAACAAACCCCCTGCTCACGACTTGCTGCACTGCTGTGGTGACCAGCAAGGGCTGTGCAATAATTCAGGTGCCCTGTGGCATTTGCTTTTTTACACAGAGCAGCTCCTCCCTGCTGGTGCTGCTCGTCACACGGAGCCCAATCCAGAGCGACAGTCGTGGCAGATTATTGGATATTATGTCACAAAAATTATCTGCCGTGCTGGCAGATGAGTGTTTGGCCTGTGAATTTCACACCCTGAGAGTTGGGCAGTTTAATATTTTATTGCACTGTTAATTTAAATAACCTGAGCAGGCAGCATCAGGAAAATAAACGAAAACTCTATTATTGTTTCTCACTTCTGAGCTCTGACTTGTCAAAGTGCTGCAAGCTGAATTGTTGTAGCTCGTTAACACATGCTCCAGTTTCCCTTGTAATTAACACTTGCTGCTTGCATATTTTCACTCCCGTTTAAGTAGGAACTGCATTGAAAATGAGTTTTTGCAGTCAAGAAGTTTGCACTCTGTGAGTGATGGAGTCCTGATAGTAAATAACAGAGTGAAGGTGTCTTTTTCCTCAGGAGCTTTTAATAAAAGGGAAAGAAAGCAGCTGTGAACAGGGAGTAATATCCATAAGCAACATCATTCTTAACCTGGGCAGGATACACCTTCTTATTTTAACATTAATGTTCTTCTGAACATTTACAACCTGCAGAGTTCGTGGTCCCTTTGCTGTGTCTGTGAAAGATTCAGTGCCTGGTGTGGGAGAGAAGTGACTTCTTCATGTGTGAAAAACACCAGATATGAGAGAAAAGAACTGGAAAGGATTTATTTAGGGAGCGTGTTCTGCATCAGCAGCGTAACAGCTCATACAAGAATCTGAATATTAAATGTATTGAAAGGAATACTTGGGCTGGTTTAAATTCAGAGAAATTCAACATCACTGGGAGGTCTGAGAGCCATCAGCTTGTGTGTTAGGAAATTAGAAAAATCAGTTTTACCTCCTGATAGGGTAAGCAAGCTCCTGTGTGAGAACATTTCATTAATGAGTGATGTATTCTGAAGAGTATTCATTGCATTTTGATTCATTTTACAGCTCAGTAATGGATTCATATTTACCAAAAATATTTCAAAACAAATAACTCACAATGTGCTACAGTAAAAACTTCATTTTCAGCTTTCACTTCCTATTTTTGATCATGAGGTGAGCAGTTATATTCCTGAGAATTAGAAAAGTCTGTTATTTCTTTTTATTTGTTTTTTTTTAGAGGGACAGAAGGGAAACCATCCTTTAAAAATTTTTTTTTTTTTTTTTTGCTGGAGAGTTCGCTTTGCATGAAGGATTTTCCCTCGCTGGGATGGGAAGGTGTAATGATAGCCTAGGGTGGATGTACAAGCAGTTCCTGGAACACAGAACTTGTTGTCTTGGTTAATTTTAAAACCACAAAAGAAAAACCTTGTTTTGACCCAGCTTGTTCCTAAACAGCTGCACAGAGCTCGAAGACTGAACAAAGGTTCTCCAGCTTGTTTGGGGGAAAAAACATTGGGTTTTTGGGGAGAAGATTTCTCTAAAAAAGCCTCTTTAGTTGCAGAAGCAACATATTAACCGTGTTATTCTAAAGTCCTGGCGTGCAAAACATTTCATTTTTCATTACTGTTGTCGCCGTTCACGTTTTCCATTATTTAAGGGGGTTATTGAAAAATTGATGGTATGTTGGGACCAGAGAGACATCCCGTGGCTGCAGTGTTGATTTATGGCACACGGAACACACTTCAGTGCTTCAGTTTCCTGCTGGTGAGCGGCACTTTGTCACTGTCCCCAAAGAAAAATCCTGCCAGAGAAATCCCCCGTGCTGCCCCCAAGCTGAGTGATGCATACTTTGCCTTTGAAAATGATGATGAATTATTCACCTTTTATTGTGCTGGAGTGTGCACATGGTGATCACAAGCTTGTTCATAATACAGAATTTTTCACCGTGGTCAGGGTGTAGTTGAATCACGGAGTTGTGTTGCGCAGTAGTTTTTATCTATTTGATTTTTTTCTTCTTTTTTTTATTTATTTTTTAATTTCCCTGCACATCCCTGCGGATGAGCACAGATTTTACTCCACCTTTCCCACCATATGTGGGGATCTCAGAATATTTTCAAGAAATATCAAAATATCCAAATATTTGGGTTTATTTCATGGTTGTTTAAAATTCTCCTTGAGAAAATAAATACGGTACTTCTCAATTTAAAAGGATGCCTTTGCAGAGGAAATTCTTGAAAATCACACTTTAAGTTTTAAAGTTTTATCCTTCAAACTCATTTTGTGAAGAAATAGATTAAGGGAAAAGTCTCCTGAAACAGCCCAGTGCTGTAGATTTCCCATCCAGGGCAGAGATTTTTTTTCAGTTCCTTTTGTAGATTTCCCATCCAGGGCAGAGATTTTTTTTCAGTTCCTTTTTCCCAGGAGAAGTGTGAGCACAGAGTGTGTGCCCACCTGTTGGGACAGCTCAGAGTCTCTGTGACCTTCCTTCAGAATCCTGGCAGAAATGTAAAATATCAGAATAAACGTGTGCCATGGCTCCAGCTCCCTGCACAGCCCATTGGATTAATGATATATGTATTTTTTTAAAATATTTTCTATTTTGCTGTTGTGGAGCATTTAATTCCAGAGGCTCTGAGAGTCTTTGGGAAAGGGAATCAGGCAGGAATTCAGCTGGAATTTGTGCTGAGGGAAGCAGGCAGGTTCAGAACCCTTCTCTGCATTGCTGGGTGATGCTCCCTGATATAAATAGTTGGGAATGTGCAGGAGAAAGCAGATGGAGCCTCTCCTTGATAAGAGTAACATCCTTGTGTGGCCAGTTTCCATTAAAATGCTGCATTAAATCAATTTATTTCTGGTCCATAAAGACAAGATTACCCTGTGCATGTGTGTTTATATGGACATTCAGTATTTCTCTCCAATTTCCTATTAACAGTGGGAATTTAAAGCTCTATTTTGAAAGTAAATTTTATTTCAAAAATGAAATATTTTGGCACAGATATTTTCACGTTCTCTTGAAATTAAATCTGTTAGAAGTGGAAGCTGAGAAAATGAAATTTGAAGTTTAAAATACTATTTTTTTTGTGGGAAAAAAGTTTATATTTTGCATTGGCTCTATTATTCAAATGGATGAATTTTAAATATCTTATCCTGTGTTAGAACCCTCCCATAAACACGAGCAGGGGCTGTGAATCAGTCTCTTGCTTAACCTTTCATGAAAATCTAATTGAGTGCAAACAACTGCTTAAATAATTCAATGGCCTCAGTTATTCTTGGCTGGTGGAGTCCCAGCCCAGAGCAGTGCAATTGTCTGGGTGTTGAGTAAAATTGGGGCTTTTTTTTTTGGTGAAAAATATATCTAAAATGACCGTTTGAAAAAGTGTACGGGGTGGTTAAGAAGAAGAGAAGGTGAAATGTAAATTATTTCTGCCAGCTGTGGCCCAGAGGTGAATGAAGATTATTTTAATTCTCAAAGTGGGGAATATTTTTGATGATTTTGGTAAATGTTGGTTGGGTTTTTTGCTTGCTTCTCATCCCTTTTGCTCTTGTTGAGGTCGTTGTGCTTTTATGGTGCTGTTTTTAATAATTCTGGGGTGCTGTTCCAAACTGATTTCAGAGATGGGGATAATGGGCATTAGAGTTCCTTGGTTAGTTAGCCCAAATAATTTCCCTCCTGCTTTTGCAAGGCCACTCCATTTTCCTTTCACACCAATCCTTCCAGGCAGTTTGTTCTTGTCCCTTCAATCTTTTATTCCCATTTCATTTCTGTTTCCTTTCTTCCTTCTGTTGTTTCCTTTCTGTTCACTTTTAACCTCAAAGGCCCTTTCGTTGTTGTTGTTGGCTTTTGTTTGGATGTTTGTTTTTTACCTAAAGGTGAAAATGGAGTAAATTAGTGACCCCGTGATCCCACATTGGTAAACTCTTTTAAAAGTTTTCTTTTTTCCCCAAAGTGAAGAGTTCCAATATTCCTGGAGCTCAGCTGACTGTAGGATTCTGGGTCTTTTGGTACCAAATTTTGGCAAAGTTTTTAATTCAAGAACTGCCAAATAACTTCTGCTAATTCTCTTCTTTTCCAAACCATCTTAATCCTTGAAGAAATTAATTTAACAAGAACCTGTAATGCAAAAAAGTGGGTGAGGTCTGGTCAGATCCACTCTCTAGGTTCCTTTGAAATAACAGAAATTTGGGGCCACTGTGTTTAAGCAATGCCTTGATTTAATGCTGAATATATTTTGGGATTATCACAAATTTAGGGGCAGTTCCATCCTTTCCTAATGGCAGTAGAACATTGATCCAGGAGATTCTCCTGGGACCAGAGGCATTGGAACCAAGCTCCAGCTGTAGGTGAGCAGCTGACTCAGCAAATCTCCTCTTGGAAGGGAATGCAAAAAAAAAAAAAATCCTCTGGAATTCAAGCCCTGATCTAAACATCTGTGCCTGGAGACAGCAGAGCATTGCTTGAGTGGAAAATGTGATGTCCTCCAGCCTCACAGCTCAAACTTACAGAAGGACTTGTCAGAGTGAATGGGGTGTTTTAAGTTTTTATATTTATTTGCACTGAAAGGAAGAGAGGAGGCAGCTGATGCAGGTGGAGGCTGAGTTATTCTGTGATACAAAACAACCTGCACTTGGTTTTTTTGCAGGCAGCCCAAATGGTGGGAAACATTTTGCAGCAAAACAAGGGAAGTGCATTTCTTCTCCACAGTCTGAATTTAAGGGTTTTGAGAGTTTCTTTTTTTTTTTCTTTTTTTTAGAAAGGCCTCTTTGTTCAGCTGTGCCACCTGTTATTTTCCTGGCAAGACACAAACACTGCAGAGCAATGGTTGGAGCAGCCCTGGGAGTCTCTGTGGCACTGCCCATGTTGGTGTGAGGGATGAGAACCCTGATTTTTGCCAGCCCCTCCCTTTTCCACCTCCAGCCCCTCTTTTTCCATCCCCAGCCCCTCTTTTTCCATCCCCAGCCCCTCTTTTTCCAT
>VXBU01015491.1:227694-247284 GCA_013400315.1 Bombycilla garrulus
CCAGCCCCTCTTTTTCCATCTCCAGCCCCTCTTTTTCCACCTCCAGCCCCTCTTTTTCCATTTCCCAGCCCTGTTCTTACCAGCCCCTCTTTTTCCTGGAGGGATCCCAGGCTGGAGCAGCTCACTCCTGTTGCCACAGCTCCTGTTGCCATCTCTGCAGTTTTGTGCTGCTTTCCTGCCTCTAGAACTTCTGTTTGACCCTTCAAACACATTTCCAGCCCACTGGAGACACTTGGATTTGAAGCAGTGCTTATTCACAGAGAAAATCCTGGGAGCAAGCACAGGGAAGAGCTTTTAGATCAATGCTGCTCCCTTGGGCAGCTCAGACTTTTTGCACTAACAGTGCTGCCAATACTGTGATTTTTATTAAGAAAAACCTAATGGCTCTTCCCTTTCTCCCCTCCAACTACCTGAATATTTGAATAACAATGAAAAGTGCAACTTCCTATCATTACATGGAGCCAAGGTGAAAAAAAGCAAAGTTTGAAGCGGTGGGGTTATTTTAGAGTATAATGGCAGATTTATGAGAAGGGTTACAAGATGTTTGTGTAAGTTCTGTTCACCTTGAAGTATCTTTGTTCCAGTTATTGTATAAATGGGGGGGAAACAAGACAGCTTGTAGTTCCACAGGTGCACAAGGACACAGTGCAATTGCAATGATAATTATTTTTAAATAGTTAAGAGTTGTTAAACTCCCCAGTAAGGTCAGAGCTCTTTTACTCTGCTGTCAGGTGCTTCTTAGGTCCTTATTCTTTTTGTCCTGTACTGCTCTGGAGCATCCTTGGATATTTTTAGGTGTTTTGTTGTTTCCCCAAACACTTCTGATTATTTCTGTGATATCTTTTCTTCTGTGCTGACAAGGTGTGATCCATTCATGATGTGAATCAATACTAAAAGATTTAAGGAATATTTTATGTAAAGAAATTAGCAGGACAAGAGGTAAAATAAGTCAGAATTTTTCTGTTAGACCTTCTCTCTTCTTAGCTCTTTTCTACTCCACAACTCCCTGTCAGGAGGTGATGGATCCTGCAGGAAGAAACACGTCTCCAGCAACCTGAAATTAAGTCCCCAAGTTTGATCCAATACTGGAAATGACAATCAACTTAGGGTAAAACACATTGAACAAATCTCTGGGTTTGCTCCATGACCTGGGAGCCCCCTGATGTGATTTTTGGCACTGCATAAAACAAAGCAGCAAATGGAAAAGAGCAAAGCTTCTCCTTGGTGGGCACACACGGGAGGGTTCGGCCTTGGAGTGCAGCAAAATGGAAGGAGCTTGGTGAGAAATCTGCTCCCCCCATCCCCAAACTTCCAGAGTACTTCCAAAACTGCTCCAAAAGGGAATGCTGGCATGGGTGGATGGCAGAGATAACCACTGAGCTCCAGCTTTTTCTGGATCATGGCTTACAGGTGCCTGTCAATTGCAGAAGGGAATAAAAGGGGAAAGCTATCCCCTCGAACATCCCTCAGTGCATGGGAAGATGACAGATCCTTCCTAACAAGATTTTCTGCTCTCTTGGAGGAAGACCATTTGTTAATAAACCATTTGAGAATCCATTTTTAAGGGATTTAATAAAATATACACAGGCTGCCTTCCAGTGCAGGAACTATTATTCCCTTGGGTAGGAGGAGTGACTGACTGGGGGCATTAATGGTTCCTTCCTGTGATTCCTGGCATCAGATCTTGCTCCCATTTGCACTTTTCCAACCCAAAGTGAAATAATTTTTTATGAGAAACCCGCACTTGGTTCCTGGCTCTTCTGAGGCATGTGTGTGTTCTATATTTTATTTATTTGTATTCAGTCAGCTCCATAATTCTTGTTGTTTTAGTGTCTGTCCATGCCATGGGTCCTGTGTTTTTGTGGATACAAGGGAAGTTTCCTTATCTAGCAAACTCCATTAATGGAAGAGGTAATAGTTGTTGTGTGAATTAAATGAATTGCTCCCTTCTTGCCAAAGATTTCATAAATAATTCCCCTATTTCCATCAAAATCCCAGATTTTCTCTAGTGATGGTTGCTGTCAATGAAAGAAGAAACCTGAAGCTTGGTCCAAGAGAGACTTGCCAGGAGGGGCTGGGGAACCCACAGAGAGAAAAGAGGTTTTCTTTAGAATTTGGATGAATGTTTTCTCCTGCTGTCTTTGCATTTCTGAATATAAATTTTACTTCTTTCAAATACAAGGGAAATACAGTGGAATTGCGGGATTAAGGAATTTTTGTGAGGAATCTCGCCCTTCTGGCAAGAACATTTCCTAGGGGTGTGTTGGTGAGAAATTCCACTGTGTGGGATGAGAGGAGAGGAGAAAATCAGGGGTGAGTGACCCTTGGAGGTCAAAGCCTGGATGGTTTTATGGATGTAAATGTGAAATTCAGCTCTACCCAAGGGTCTGCTGGGTAAATCTGCTGAGTTCTGTCCCTGGGCTCCCCTGGCAAGCCTGGCAGTGCCAGGAGCAGCTCAGCAGGGATTGCACAGTGGGGCCCAGAGAGCCCCAGCTCCAGGAGGAGGAATGAAATCTCAGTTAATGGTGTTAGAGTCCCTGGCAGATCCCAGATGGATGTACTTAGAGCTGTAAATGTGTTTGATTCTTTGCTTTCCCAGAATTATCTGCACATCACATCCAAGAAGTGAGGCCGCAGTGGCAGGCTGGGATGGCAAGATGGACGCTCATTGCTCAGTCACAGGATTACAGCCTGTACAGAAAAAGAGATTACAGGATGCTGCCAGGAAATGACAGAGCTGGGAGGGAAGGGGACAGACAGGAGGACAGACACATTTAGAGATGATTTATTCTGCAGCTACAGCTGTGTGTGGGGGAAACTGTTCCTACTGCTCATCGCTGAGTCTCTGTGTTTGCTTGCTAATGGTGTCACATCAGGAGTAAAGCAAAAGTAATTCCCTGAGCAGAGGCTGGGACAAAACAGGGAAAATGCAAAATAACAGCATTTGTCCCCTCTTGTAAGGAACCCATCCAAATTCTTCATGTCAGAGGGTGAGTTCAGCTCTTTAATGCTGAGGACATAAAAAATTCGAAGGGCCTCGTAACCAGTTTGCAATAAATTTTCAAATGTGACAACAATTAGTTGTCGTTAGTTCTGCTTCACAGTAGCACTTAAAGCGTGGCTTTGGACACGGGACAGATTATTTCTGTAACAATCACCCATTCAGGATCCTGGCTGGAGTGCACTGGAAACAAGTGGGCTGCAGTGAAGGGATGCTGTGGCTTTTGGAGGAATGAAGCAGGGCAAGTGCAGCTTCCAGATGGAGCAGTTTGTGTAGCCTGGAGCAAAATATGGAAAAGTCTTCAGGAGGGGAGTGGAGGGAGGTGCAGCCACAGTCAGAGCACAGCCCTCAGTGCAGGATCTGAGTTCAAATCTCGTGTGTGAACCTCAGTAACTGCACTGGAGATCACTGAGCAGCAGAAGGGGAAATAAAGGGTTTAATTCCAGAAGCAGAGCTCCTTGGCTCACTCTGCAGTGTGGTGCCTGCCTTGCCCTTGTCTCGAGGGCAGCGCTGCACCTCAAGGACTTCTTTGCTCCCTGATAAAATTCAATGTAAAAGTTGATGCAATTGCTAAATGACCTCCACCCAGCTGGCTTCAGGTTCTGTGCTAATTTTAAGCTTGGATTTCTGTAATGCAGCGTTTTCACTCTTTGCATTAAAAGTGGGACAAGTTGATTTGCTTGAGAGTTCTGGCTTGGAGTGAAATGTGCACAGTTCAGAATTTGGGAGGTGTAACAAAGCTGATGGGCTGTTCCAGAAGCAGAGGAGGCTGATAAACCCTCAGTATTTCCTACCCCAACTTCTCCACGTAAATTTTCAAGTGTTGAAATGCTCTGGAAATCTAAGATGTTAAGGCTTGTTTTGAATTAATTTGGAATTTGTTTCTGATCTTACTTAGTAATAAAAAAACAGTTAACTTCCATTTTTCTTTGGATGACATTCCTCTACTTTGAGGAATGCCACAGGATGCTCTTTAGTGGCACTGTCACAGATTTAGAGTTTTCCTTTACAACTCAAAAATCTGCATGATTTCTAATTAGCAAAGTAAATGCCCCTCCTGTTTCCCAAGAGCTGCACAGCTGAGGTTCTGTGCATGGTAGGAAAACTTGCATTTCCAAATGCACAGAATAACATAACTTCACTAAAAGAAATGCCTTTGTGTGCTTTATTTGAGCAGTTCAAGTGGCTGACATGGATTTTTCTGTTGGTTTTCAGATGCTGGACAAGTTAAAGGATCGTTGGATGCACACTGGCTTGTGGAGGAACCTGGAGGATGTTAAAACAGTCATTGCAGAGCCCCAGGGAGGGGCCAAGAGTGACTTTGATGAGCTGCTGAAAATTTACTATGATGCAATCAAATGTAAAGGAGAAAAAGGTACATTTTTCAGCCATTTAAAATAATTGATGCCAACTCTTCAAGTAAAATTCAAGGTTTACATTCAACATTTTGTTGTAGATACACATTCTTCTTGCATAGTTAATTACCCCTGTGTTATGTAGTGTAAAATGATTTTATTTGATGGTCAAAATCAGAGTATTATTGATCCAAGTGGAGTTCATCTTATCCCTCTAACAAGTCTCTATTTTTATAGCCACTCACCTTTCCCAGCCAGTATATTATACTACATTATAATTTTAATTATAGCTCTTTAAAGGATTTTGGTGCATGTTTTCCTGATGGCCAGCTTCTCCCTGGAATAATCCAGGAGAAATAATCCTGGAATCATGCCTGGAATAATCAGTGTGTTCCTGTTGCAGATGGAGCTCTCCTGATAGCTGTGTGCAGAGGGAAGGTCAGTGAGGGGCTGGATTTCTGTGATGAGAACGCCAGGGCAGTTGTGACCATCGGGATCCCCTTTCCCAACGTGAAGGACCTTCAGGTGGGACATCACCTCAGAGCTGTACTTGGGTTTTATGTCACCTTTAAAACTCTAAATATGCACAAAATACCTTTTCTCTATGTTTACATTTGAACTTCTCTCCATCCCATTTGAATTCTTTGAGTGACCTTGCACAGGTAAGAGGTGGAGCAGCTTTAAATACTGCTTTAAACAAGGCAGGTTATTGGAGAAAACAGGTGGAAATATAAAGATTGTTTCATTGTGTTATTATTTAAAATATAACTGTGTATGTCCCACTGCTTGCACTATCTCACCTTTCTAATCCCATTGCCTTCTTTAGTGTAATTATATAATAATTCAATTATGTCCCACTTCAGCACAGAGTGGAACTGGAAACCTTTTCCAAGCTTGTGCTGCTTTATTAGCCTGCAATTTTGAAGCATGAATTTATGACACAACATAAACTCTTCCTGGATACTGAGGACAGCACCATTTGGAATATTCAGGCTTCATGTAACTTTAGGCAAACACTTGTAAGCGCCTTGTAAAAATAGCATTTTGAAATGGCTCCAGTGAAATAAATCTGAGACTATTTGTGTTTTTCAGGAGGTGGTGAAAGCAGCATCCTGTTGCACTGCTGTGTAATTGCCCACCTCAACACTTCCTTCCTTTTGACTTGAGCAGGGCTTGTCTGACAGACAGATGATGTTCCATTAGAGCAGAAAGGAAAAGAAAGCCAATAAATATAGAAAAGTATTTTTCTAGGCTTTCTGCTTACTGAAAAAAAAGGTTTATTATTGGTTGGTTTGTAATAGCAATTCTTCCTCGTCCTCTGTGCCACTGAGGTGCTGCCCCTGCTCCAGGTCACTGTCACTGCCCTGTCCTGGGTGTTCTTGGGACAGCTTTGGGACTACTCTGTGAAGCCAAGAAACAAAGTGAAGGATCACAGAATAAATAAATACCAGGAGCAGCTGGATTCTGGTTCTCACTAATGCCAAATCAAACAAGAAAATCATAGGTTTGCACTTGAAAGGCCAAGCAGACTGAGCTTTGGTTTGAGAGATGTGTTCTGAGCTTAAGTGAACAAGCAAAGGCTTCTTTGTTGTCTGCAGCATGTGCCTAATTCCAGCCTTGCTGGGAAAAACCCACATCCTACAAGGACCTGGGAGGCTGTGTTAGTGCAGTTCTTCCAATGTTTGCAGAATTCCTTGGAGCACTTATTCAGCCACAAGGTTTTTTGTCCTTCTAAAGTATAATGCACTCTACTGTAGTGTAAAAATTCACGTTTAAGGAGTGCTCAGCCTCTTTTCTGGAGTTAGAAATGCTGGTTTTTAGCTGCTCGTGCTGACAAGGTACTTTGGAAATCCTTTGTTGTAAGGCTGGCTGGAACTTTACAATTAATAATAAATGATTTCCTGAAAATCAGTGGTTTTGGGTTCTAAATGATACAAAATTAGGTTGAAAAAATGTGTTATGGGTGAATTATCTTCACAGTGGATTATGGTTTGATTTTACCTGGAGTTCAACCAAATATTTCAAATAACAGAATCACAGGCACTCCAGCCCATTTCTGCTAACAATATTTTCAAAATCATTGTTCTGTTGAACTATTTTTTTTTTTAATTAGACTCAAGAAAACCCCTAAATTTTTCAGTAGGGCTAGAAAGAGTAGCTGCCAAATTGCAAGCAGCTCAAGGTCTGAGTGTCTGTTTAGAGATGGGAATGCCCAAAGCTCTGCAGTGATCAATTCTGGATGAGAGAGGGGCAGGCACCAGTCTCTCACCATGAGATTTGCAGAGCTCCTTGCAGGATGCTGGAGGAAATGGTTTTTATTTTAAATGTCTTTATATTGAACAGAGTTTTGTTTTGCTCAAGGCTTTGGGGTTATCAGATCCCTAAAAATTCTGGATTAAAGCTCATTTTTTTTACCAGCTGAGTTGCAGGAAGGATAAAGTGAAGGCGGGTCACGCTGAGGAACGTTATTAGAAATTTTTGTGCTTTGCAGAAATATAAAGGATATGAAAGATATATATAAATATAAAGAAATACAAATGTTTTGTAGAAATAGAAAAGAAATTTGGAAGATGAAGCATCTTTTTCAGCTCAGGAAAGGAATTGGAATTCCCAAATGAAACATTTCAAGTTTAGAGAGTAGTTACATCATTTGCTGTCGTGCTGCAGTTGCTTGGTGTTTCTCTGGATTTTTTAAGTGAAGCAGAAAACTGGGAAAAGCCTGGAACTTCTGGGGAAGACCTTGAGTTTTCAGCAGACATAAAGTTCAAACCACAGTGACACAGGTCAGGTTGGACTTAGAGAATTGTGCATCTGTGCCTCTCACACAGCAGTGGGTGCTCAGTAGAGGTACCAGAGGAGGAAACTGATCAGATGATTAATAATGACATTCCTTTAAAAATAGGAAATGCAAGTGATTAACAATTCCCTTGGAACAGCCATGAATTACATGCTTCTGGGATTGGTTTAAATCACTAAAAAGTGCTCAGCTTCTACATGAAAAAACACTTGAATGTCTGCTTTTTTGGGTTAATAAAAGTCCTCTTAAGCCTCAATTCCATAACCCCTTATTCCTGCCCAGAGCTTTGACTTGTGTGAGTAATCCCTTCAAAGCTCCCAGGGCTGAGCCCAGGCTGCAGGGTTTGGGAATTGCACCTTTGGAGAGCAATATTTTATGTTGGCAGTTTGATGTTGGCTCATCTCCACTAATATGACTTGTCTGTGATCAACCTGCTTTCTAAATATGTTTTATGATTTGTAACTTGACTGAATAGCAGTGAGCTGTAATATTAGAGAACATAAATAATGTGACAGCAAGAGATGGATAATCCCACATATGTGTTATCTGATGCTAACATACTGTTAATTAACTTCTCTTAGATATTTTGAAGTGTAGCATTTTGGATCCAGACATCAATCTTGGGCAAGAAACTCTTTGTCACATTCTGAATAACCTCCAATTTTAGTTTTTCCATGTGTTTGTGCTAAATATATGCCACAAATCCTGGTATTAAATGGCAAATATTTGAATTCCTCAAGTAACTGTGCTTTTATAAGTTACAGTATTTTCTGTGGAGGCTTTAAAGAGACAATTCAGTTTCACTTCAGCATTTTTAGGCATATTGTATCTTAGGTTCACTGCTTTTCACAAAGAGAAGAGTCTAAAACATTTTGTCAGGGTTAGGATGAAAGAAGTGATTCAGGCTCAGAAGCAGGACCTGATTATAAACAAGACTGATTGAAGAAAGAGGCCAACCCCCTAATTCTGTGTTATTACAAAGGGTTTCATATTGCTGAAGAATCAGGTTGCTAAAACAAAATAAAATAAAAGAAATGTTCAAGGATTGCTCAAAGCTCTGGTGCTCTCAATGGTAGAGTTTGGCTCGAGTAAAGCAGGAAAATTTATTTCAGAGCCAAAAATGACTTATTTGGCTGTGACCAGGATTTCCTCTGCCTACCTCTGGGACCTGAAAGTAGAGGTAGGAAAATCTGATTTTGGAGCCAAGTGTGACTTGTTTAGTTCAAGTCATAATTTACTGTTCTTACCTTGGGGAGCTGAAAATAAAGAGCTCGCTCCGAAATGTTGATAATGGGCAGCTCTGAGGTGCAGGCACTGAGCTCCCCTGCCCAGAGAGCATTTCTGCACTTCCACCTCTCCAGATGCTTCTGATCCTGCCACAGGAGAGTGAATTAATCATGGAACAGCCAGCAGAACTTGACCAAAACACAGCAAAAAAATGCAGAAAGTCAAACTCCTTCACGTCAGCTGCTGTGCAAGGCAAATGAACTCAGAACTTTGCCAGGTGAAGTAAAACCAAACCCAGTTCTTTCTGCTGATTAAAATGGCACAAAATAATCAAGTGGGCTTTGCTCATTCAACCCTCATGTCGTGGTGCTGGCAGTGATAAATCAGTTCACAGTATTCTGATTGGTTTTTCTTTAGAAATAATTAATCCATTATAGATTGATATTTGTTTACCTTGCTGTTAAATACTGTTCATTCTGAATAACCCTGGTTCAGCCTGGTGTGCTGTTAAAAGGCTGCAGGTTCTGTGTGTGAATTTGCAGATTATTATGGGGGTCTAAACCAAACTGTAGTTTTTGAGTCCTTCTTCTCAGCTTTGTGCCATGAACAAACTCATATAATCCGTGGTCACCACAGTACAAATCAATTTATATCCTGAGTAAGTCTGACTTTCTTCACGTGAAGGAATATCACCACAGGTAACTTATTTTAAAATCTAATGTAACAAATGTCATTTAACGTTGTTGTCATTGGAGAAAAATCTCTATTGCTAATTCTGTTTGAAAAATACACTTGAGTTGTAGCACAAACTGCCTTCAAGTATCTTTCCAAGCCTTTAAAAAAAAAAAAAATTGTTCATGGCATTTATCTTTTTTCGCTGCTGTTTCCCAGTTAATATTGCAGAGTGAAAGATGTCGAAGTAATTAAGCATTAAAAGCAGGAGAGGTTTGCAGGTGGAATTGGGGAGATGTGAGTGAGCGTGGCTGTGACCTCCCAGACAGATCAAAGCCTAATCTGGGTGACAGCTACAGGATGGCAGAGCTTGCCAGGGGCCTTGTGCAGCTCTTTGTCTGCAAATCCTGCCCCAGAGCTGGGAGGATGTTTTTAAGGATGAACAGGTAAAAGTAAAAGGCTGTCTTTTGACATTTTAACTAATCCCTTCTAGCCTGTGCTTTCCTGCACGTTGTGGATATTTGCTAGCAGGAGGCACTGGCTTTTTCACATATGTAACATGTCAGCTTGAATCTGGCCCGGGATTGATGGGGGGGAATGCAGCAGTTCCACAATGAAATGGATTCTGATTGCATGGAAATGACAGGCCCTGGCCTTTTACCTGCACACTGAGCTCCCAGCAATGCAGCTTGGCATCATCTCTGCTGAGGCAGGAGCGCTGCACCAGGAAAACAGAATGGCTGTTTGCTGGTTATCCTTTGAAAATTCAAGGAAGGAAGTTCTAGAGATATGGTACACACTCAGAGCAAGGGATTGGGGTTAACCCCCCCCAAACTCATGAGGTTTTATATTAAAAAATGAGATTTAGGTCATTTCAGCAATGAAATGTCATGGGTGGTGTGCATACCAGCAATGAACTTGATAACATTGGCATGTCTTAAAATCATGTGGAAATAATGTATTCTTATTAATACAAGTCAATTAATACAATTAAGTGATCTGACAGGTTTGCATTTTACTGCTGCTTCTATGCACATATTTTAAAATAATGTCATTTTTCAGCAGAAGAGACAGGATAAGTTATTCCAACACTGTTTGCACAGTAAAGGCTGCTAAAACTTCATTTCTTCCAAGTGGCCATCACCTTACTGCTAACAAAATTCCTCCAAAAATTCAGTTGTTATACAACTGGCCAGGACTAGAAAACAAGTGCAAAACACACACAGGTGTACATTGTCACTGGTTGTGTTTTAAAGGCTTCAATGAACTTTTCCAACATAATTCCTTATTTCCAAAGGTGAGCAGTACCCTTTTCTTTCTCCAGGTAGGATTTCAGTTTGTAGAAATGCACAGATAAAGGCAAGTTCCTTTTTGAGGAATAGTTTAGTGTTCATAAACCATTCAGAAGAAATCATCTTCTGTTTGGGAAATTACAAAGGAAACCTCACATGCCAGTCAGTAAATTCTGAGTGACTGGAACAAATATTGAATCTGTGAAATCAAACTGAATTTACTTTCTGGCTGTAAAGATTGAATTTGTAAATTTGACAGGCAATTTAAAGGGCATAAGTACATAAAATAAAATTTCTTATCCAAATGCAACTTGAAAGTTACCTGTCAGAAGAGGTTAGAAGTCTGCTGTTTTCTCTCCTGAAGCGTGTCCTTTCACTTGTCAGTTTAGAAAGGTTAATACTGTACAAAAGAGCAACAGAAAGACCATTTTTGGTGTAGTTTTATGCTTGTTAAAAAAAATTCAATTCCCCTCACGGAATAATAATAATAAATCCTTTTGATACCGATAATGTTTTTATGCAAATTGTTCCAATTCAGAGCAGGCACTGTGTGTGGTTATCCGTGTGCTTGGGAAGGGGAGCAGGGGGTTTCTTGGGCAGTTCATTGCAGGTTTTGAAGCATCAGGGCTGTGTTTTTAAAAAGGGGAACATGTTTTTCCCTGCCTGATCTCCCCGTGCTCTCCAGTGAAACATTTCCCAGCCTGAGGAGGTGATGCTAAGCTGGGAATTTTCATTGGTGTCTCTGACCCCTGAGCCTGGGAGAGGCCCCTCTGTCTCCAAAGCTCCTGTGCAGGTTCTTTTGAGGAGGAGAAGTTGGATTTGCTGATTCCTCACTTGGGAAGAGCAGGGTCTGGTCCCAGCTCTGTGTGAGGAGTGGGTTCTGTGATGGAGGCAAGCATGGAGAGCTCCAGTGGGGCATTTCCTTGTGGAAGAGCTAATAAATAACTCTGGGGTTTGCAGTCCATCTACCTGTACCTGGTTTGGGGTTTTTCACCTGTCTGAACAGTTTATCTTTCTCTCACTGGCACAGAGATTTGGATGAGTGTGTGGTGCTCATGTCAATACATTTAGATTATTGGAACAGATCACAGCTAAGGGCAATTTTAGAAGCCAGAATTGGTTAGTGTACAAAAGACAGAGCTGAAACATTGAAGCACAATTTATATATTCTCTTATTTAATCAATGTTTGCTTGTTTTCCCCTTTTAAAATATCTCCTTTTCAACAGCATTAATAAACAAATATTTGATGGTTTCTTTCTTAGGTTGAATTAAAGAGGAAGTACAATGACCAGCACAAAAGTACAAGAGGCCTTTTATCAGGGAGCCAGTGGTATGAAATTCAAGCTTACAGGGCTCTCAACCAAGCTCTGGGAAGGTGAGATAAACATAACTAAAACTATAGACATTGGTAGAACTTTTTTGAGGGAGATCTTTAAGGATTTATTCCCCACTCTTAGCACAAAGGGATAAGTAAAACCAAACCTCTCATATTGCAAGTTTTGTCTCTTGAGTTGCTCTGTGCTGACAACTCTCTGCTTTTCAGCCTGTTGTGCACTTGAGCATTGTCATAATTCAGAGATTTTGTTTTATGTTCAGAACCCACTTTAATTTGGTTGAAGTTTTATTGCTCATACTCCAGATACACAGGAAAAAAAAAAAAGCACAAGCAGGGCCAAATAGTTCTGCTATTTAAAGCAAATGAAGATCCTTAGGACTTTTGCAGTGCACTAATTGTTCACACTCTCAGTGGGCTCAGAACAGTTGTTTGATATTTAGCCTACAAGTATTTCTGAAAGGGAGAAATAGCAGTGGGGTTTTTCAGACCTTTGCAAAAGGTCAATTCAATTATTGTGCTCACTGATCTCTTCCCAGATTTAGAAGAAGTGGTATAGCTTCCCTTTCCTAGATGGAAAAATTCCCCCAAATGTTATTAACAGGGGAGAATTAATTCATCCTCCTTCAACAAAATTTATCATATAAATAAAGATTTGAGCTGTCATCCATATCTGTCATGGATACAGAGCCACAGCAACATCAGCTGGAAAACTCCTCTTATTTGAATTAGTCTTAATGCAAATGTGATGACATAAATGAAGGCTTAGAGAGAAAAAGGAGAGAAATTGTAACATTAGGAAATCTCATTGTGGATTCTTGTTGTTACAGGCCTGATTTCTTAAATTCCTCTTTGGAATAGAAGGGCATTAATTAAAACACGTTAAGGAAACTCAGTTGTGGATTACCAATAGTGAAATAATAACTGTGAAATCAGCTTGAATTTAAGTTTTAGTGATAGTTACTTATTGTTTAATTTATCATTTGGATGGTCTAAACTTAAATGGAGGAGATAGGCTTCTATTCTGACATAAAGATACAATTTCCTTATCAAACCATGAGACAAAGCCCTTGCTAGCCTGACATGTGGGGAAGGATTTTGATAAAACCAGAACCTTGCACCAAGGAAGCTCTGTAATATTTACACTGCCCTGTTAAGAGTGGAAAACAAATGATGTGGTTTGATTGGCAGTTGAATATTTGTGTGTTTCATTTTTAATTTAGCTGTTTTCATGTAAATTCAACAGCTGAAGGAAAATGAAGCTTCTGTGATGTCCATAACAGTTTTTGGTGCATCCGGTAGAAGAGCATTTCCTGTATAATTCTGCATATTCCAACTGGCTCAGAGCTATCCCTGTTTCCTAATTCCCACAGGTTTTTGCTGTGTGCTCTCTAATTACATAAACACTCTTTTTTTCCCTCACTTTTAGGTGTATCAGGCACAGGAATGACTGGGGGGCTCTTATTTTAGTTGACGACCGCTTCAGGAATAACCCAAATAAATACATAACTGGTAAGGGGTGAAAATCTTTTGGGGAAACTTCCTAATGTTGAAAAATACTGAAAATTCTGAATTACAGAAATGTGGTTGTACAAATACAGGTGAGTAGGAAGGGTCAGAATGTGCCATAACCGTGGAACAGAAAATGAACTGCTGAATATTCAATATACAACAAGGGTTTTCTGCTTGTAGTTTTATACTGAAATAAATGCAGATGAAATAAAACAGGTTCTGCATACAACCTTTTAAAAAATACTAATTAGAAAAGAATTTAGGAATGTGTTTTTACCCTCTTTGCTGGGCAGAGCTGAGCTCACAGCCCATGCTGGGCTCAGTCAGCAGGTGGAGCTCAGCTGCTGCAGTTGAGTCCAAGTCCTGTACTAAAAATACATCAAAATTATTGAAGTGAACACAAGATATTCATATAGGAGCACAAATAATCCATATGTTCAACACTGGGTAAGATTTCTTTCTCTAAAAAGTTAAACTTCACAGAAGAGTGATCTCTTTTGTTGTTGTGGGTTTGGAATTTTTTTTTGGTTTTGTTTTAATTGATATTCAAAGAATGTTTATATGGGTTCAAAAACACTTTCTAAAATCAAGGCAGTCAGTTTTTACTTGACCCCTGTGTGCTCCAGTACAATCTGAAAAGCTGTTATGCTCAAGATATCTGATATTTAAGAATTTTATTATAACCTCCTATCAAAAAAAAAATTTAGAACTTGTAGTTGTATAACAGTTGTGATTCTTTCTGAGTTACTGTTACTTAATCTGCCACATGTTGTAAGAAGCTTTATTATATTCAATTTTTTATCAGTCCCTGTTAATATGATAATAAATAGCTGTACTCTGTGTAAGTTACTTTTAAATAATTCATGATAACAAGCAGAATGAACACCCAGGCATCAAAGAAATACAGTGATGTTTATGCAAGGCAGCAGTTTGAACATAAAAAGAAGACTAGTGAAAAAGGGAAAGGCTCTTGATAGAAAAAGAAGGATATTTTTAGTTGGCTTATCAGAATTCTGCCATTGAATAAATCGAATTCCCAGCCTGGAAAGAAGGAATTGTAGCTTCATGAGCAAATTCTTTAAATCTTTGAACTATACCTACACAGAAATGTTTGCAGCCTTAGGGTGCTGTTTACTGATGTGAAATAGCTGCTGCAGATGCTGTTATTTTGGAGTAAGAGATTATTTTTTTCCCCTCAGGTTTATCCAAGTGGATCCGGCAGCAGATCCGGCACCACGGCAACTTCGGCAGCGCCCTGGAATCGCTGCACGCCTTCGCCCTCAGGAACCAGAGGGGTGGGGATCCCTCCCCAGAGCACAGCACTGACTGCCCTGCACATCCCAGGGACCTCTCACAAGGCTCTCAGCAAGAAGCCACCATTCCTCTGTCCCCAGATGTTCCTGCTAAAAGTCAGGAGCAGAATTTGGGCTCCGAAGTTCATTTTACTGCAGCCGTCGGCTCGGTGCATTCCCCAGCGTGGGATCAGCCAAGTGACAGCATGGCAGCACTGAAAACAAGTATGTTCATTTCCACTGGCAACTGCAAACGTGCAGTTGCATCTTTTCTGGAAGAAACAAATGTTTGTTAAAATTACAGAAGTGCTATAGTGGAAAATGATAATTATTCGCAAATGTGGAGGAGCTGTGCTCAACAGACTGAAATTAATTCTCGTTCCATCTGGTTGTCTTAAAAGAATAATCTTTGATAAGTTTATAGGGCAATCAAAATGTTTTCATTTTAATTTCTTTTTCCATTGAACACTATGAAGATAATTTAGAATATATTTGAAATATATGTGAAGATTAGCATTATTGCAAGTTGAGCCCTGGTTCAGGCTACATCTGTTGTTTAGACATTGTAGTGAGACACCTTCCATGTGATCTCTACTTCCAGCTTCACAAGTAAAATCCATCCCTAAATTTTAGGAAAGGTTCTGATTTCATTTCAATGAAAAGAGGTGAATAAGATAAGAGCACAATAAGAAAAGATTACAATTTTCAAATCCAGTCGTACTCTACCTTTATGTGCCTGTTAATCTATTCATTTAATTAAGACAATTCATGTGCAAAGATAGTTATAACATCTGGGCTTTTGTTTGTATTATTGTTTCTAATGAATGTTGTAAAATCACTGGAAACCTTCTAAAACAGTGGTAATTCTGATGTGCTAAACATGCTGTAAATCAGACACAATTCATTTGTGTTTTGTGATTTGTCACAGGTGACCAGAAAGTTGATGAAGAGAGCCATTCTCACCATGTAAAACAGAGAAGGAAACATATGGACTGCAGCCCCAAAATGCCAGCAGTTAAAACAGAGACAGAAGAAATGAATGGTTGGACCAATGCTGGTGTTGGGGAAGAGAATTGCTGCTTTGAACCACTGACTTCAACTCCTGTAGCCTGGAGCTGCAGGGCCTCAGCAGGCAGCAGACAGGATGTCAATGGGCCTGGTGACCTTATTGATCATCCAAATCAATGCCAATCATCATTAATTGCAGAACATAAACCAAGTGGACCAGAATCATGTTTGGAAAGAACTCATTTTTCAGGTCAAAATGCTGAGGCTCCGGTTGCTGAAGGACATCCTAGTAAGCTCCAGCTTGCAGCTGAGCCCTGCAGGGAGTTCTGTTCAGCAGCAGGGATTGCTGAGCCTTCAGCATTGGATGAGGATGAGGATGAGAGCATTTACTTCACGCCAGAGCTCTATGATGATGCAGACCCAGAGGAGCAGAGAGCTGCAGCCCCACTTGCAGCCTGCTGCACCACTGGGGATTGGGTGCAATGTGACAACTCCACAGTCCCTGCTGAGCTCTTTGCCACCAGCACCTCAGAAACGCAGAGCGAGACTGACAAAGCTGAGGCTGGCAGAAATCCCCATGGAATCCTGGAAAATGTGAGGAGCAGGGACAGTGCAGGTGGTGCTCTAGAGGTGGCAGCTGCAGCAGGAGCAGAGCAGGGAGGATCTCAGCAGATGGACACTCCTAAAAGGAAAATCAGCCTTTCCAGATCCCGAAGAAAAGGTGTGTCATCCTTTGTGCTGGGCAATAGTGGCACCTGGTGACAGTTTCTGTGGGAACTGTGGTGAGCAACCCTCAAAACACCACAGGGCAGCCACAGCTTCCTTGTCCTCATGCAACAAAAGCTTCCCTCAGGCTGCATTTCCCATTCTCTTTTTGGGGTTTTCACTGGGAGGGTTTTGCAATTTCCATGGTTAAAGGACATCATGTCTGGAAGTTCTGAATACAACCCCAAGTACAATATCTGACTTGGAGTTATTGCTTTGTCCATTACATATTTAATTAATCCACCATTAAATACAGGCAAATTATGGGGTTTTTCCTCAGAAAGCAAAACACCCATATAACCAAATTATGGTTTTCAGCATTTGTTAGATTGGTTTTTTTTTTTAGTAAAACATATAGATCAGTGTCTTTGCAGATCAAGTCACAGATAGATTGAGCCTAAAAACCAAACCAGGTGTATTCTTCAGTATTTGATTCCTTCTACTTTCTTTCATCAAAATATCCAGCAGGAGCTGTGCACATTTTGGTATTTCCTGAAGATGAGAAGCTTTTTCTGAGAAAAATTGATGTTTCTTTAAATTTTCCTGTGTTTATTCATGTCAAAAAACCCTGTTCTCATTTGTATGTCCTTCAAGCACTTTTTCCATGTAACGTATAAAATGTAAATTGTACACAAAGGTCTTTGATTCTTGCCCAGTCTATTTTTTTTTCAGTATTTTAATGTTTCTTTCATTTACTGCAATGAAAACAGCCAGGATTTTTCTGTAATAAAACATACTGACTTTTCAAGAAAAGATTGTTCATTGCTATCCTACATTCATACTTTTGCATGGATTTTTGCAATCTGGAGATTGGTTCATAGGTATTGATACTTCTTGCTTGAGAATAGAAATGAAATTATCAATTGGTCATTTTCCGTAGAAGTTCATCTAAATCACATTTTGAATCCATCTCTACAGAGCTGTGGCCATGCTCATATCAACAGGGTTTAAATTGTGCCCTCTCTTTACTCAACAAATTCATCTTTAGGGAATTGGGCACTGTTTGCAAGAATGGAAAGAACACTTAAATTTGTTTAACTGGCAGTATTTGGCATAAGATTTGGTTCAAGTTTTGCAATATTGATGATCAAGTTTTCTTGGTTTAGGTTTCCTGCATTTCACTTTGGATTATCAGCATTTGATTTAGTCGATATGGTGGAAATTCCAGTATTGTAGACCTCGGACACATCTAAAGAGAAATATTGTTAATTTCTCTTTAAATAATGCTGGAATTCCTGTTGGTACGTGGCCTCTAGAGCTGTCTTGGCAGGTGCTTTGCAGCCACATTCCCCAGAATCCAAGGGCTTGATCCTCAGCATCTCAATCCTCAGTTTTCCTGAAGCAAATCTGCACCAAACCACTTGTACATTTTGGGGTGTCTAAACAGATAACAGAAATCACTTAAGCTTTGGGACTGCTCATCCAGTGGCCCACAGCCTCTTATTTGTCTTTCAGGAGATTTGTCCGTCTTTAAATCCATAACATTAAAAAAAAAAAAAAAGAAAATCCATCTCATTTTCCTTTTCTGGAACAGATTGTTTCTTTCTTGAGCTTGTGGTGCCTCTTCCTTCCTGGGTCAAATCCCACTCATTAAACTTTATATCAAATTAACCATTATTTTTAAATTAGGTATTGAAACAGCAGCACTTGTTGCTCTGATTTCTTGAAAACATTTCTGTCCTCTAAAAGCTCAACAGGTGGGTAAAACCCTTTTGTGTTCTGCTGGGTTTGGAAGGTAAGGGGTGGATTGTTTCTTTCGGTGAATATTCATTCTCAATTTGTGTTTATATTTAATAACTGGTTTTGATATGTTAGAGGTAAGAATATTCTTTATAAGTAATATATTTATGGTAGCTCTCAGAATGAAATGCTGCCCAGCCTGCAGATAGAAGGGAAGTGAAGTCAATATACTGAATTTCCTAGAATTATTTATTTGGATTTATCACAACTCTCAAGGCTAAATTACTGACAATTCTTTTCCTGCTTTAATATAATAGCTCAGTATAGTCTCTGTTGCCTAAAATAATAACAAAATCTTGAATTTATTCAAGGATTGAAAGTTCAGAGGAGATGTAGCAGAAGGAAAGCTGCCCTTAGGCCAAGTGGCTCCTCCCGAGAGAGAAAGGTACCACATCCCTGGATTAAATTCCTGCTCTGAGTGGCTGTGAGTGTTAAGGTGCAGGGGAATTAAGAAAAATTTATTATATCATTTTTCAAGCGAAATAATACAATGAAATAGTTTCTTCCTGGTCTGCAGAGCTCTGATTTACACACTCCATAGAAATCTTTGTTTCTCGTGGGAAACACAAAGGCAGCAACCATCCCAGGCTGCTTTGCAAAATTCCCAACAAATTGAGAGCCTGCAGTGTTATAGGCTATAAAACCCTTCTTATTTTATATGACAGTGTTTCTATTTAAGTAAGGTTAAACATTTTGAGCATGCTGTATATTGAATTATTAACTAATCTAAATAATAAACATCAATTCAGGCTCCTTTGAGTATTTCAAGTACTGTATTTCTCTGAAGCAGTTTTGATAGATGGAATTTTATTTATATTTAAATCTGCATAGTTATTATATGCAAAGCAGTATTTACATGCCTTTGTGCATTGCCTTGGTAGAAGGAAACACACAACCAGCCTTGCAGAAAAGGACTTTATTGTGTTGTCTGTGGAGCTGAAATCCTGCCCAAAGCACAGGGTAAGATCACTTCTTCATTGGGAGGGATGGGATTTTGGATCCACCCTTTTACTTTGGATGCTGGAAGGATATTTTAGAATAATTAGTTCATTTCTCCAGCTTTGGCATCTGAATAAATGAGTTATGAGACCTGCAGAAAGCCTTTGAGGGGAGAGAAGGGATTTGTGACAAGAACAATTCTTTAAAATAAGTTATTTTTTCTGGCAGTTTTCTTCATTCAGTGGTCCTGCCACACTGACCTGTCTCGAGCTCAAATGTGATATTTGAGAGTTAACTGAAGGCAGCTCCTCTGTCATGATGGGAGGCTGGAAGGAATTATTTGGAGCACAGTGGCCCATTCATTGGGGTTTGTTCCTGCTCAGGATTAGGTGTTAATTTGCTACCAGTTGCTGTGAGAAGTTTGGCAATACCCTGGCACAGTAGCTCAGTGAATCCAGTGCATGTTTGCATGGAACTCTCAAAAGCCTGACTGAAAATCCAAATAATTACACTGCTATTCTTCAGGGTGGAATCTACCTCGTGTTCATTTGGTTCTAGTCTGGTGTGAACACTGTACAAAGTGGAAATTATCTGCTTTTGGAAATTCTTAATTTGGGAGTGTCTAAAGGCTGGTAAAAGTAACAGCAACTCTATTT
>VXBU01015492.1:3298-18720 GCA_013400315.1 Bombycilla garrulus
ATGTCCTTAGACTTTAGTTTGCTGAACAGAAATGGGTTTTTTTTTACTGGCAGAAAGATGATGATCTTAATTGAACTTTAAATATACAGATAACTGTAAATTGAACTCCTGTCATATAAGGAGTAAATGCAGGTACTCTAGCTGATTTCAACCAAAGGAGGATCAGAGATCATATAAGCATTGGACCAAGCACTTAAAACAAGCCAGCCAGCTTAAATACTAACAAGAAGACTTCCACTAAGTTACATATAACAAAAGTCTTTTGCCAGAATAAACTAGAAACAGTGCTATGCATCCTAACAACATTTTCACAGATTCACAGGATAATCTGAGTTCATGTCTGTGTGCATCAGTTACATCTGTAGTTTACAGTATCATCTGTGGTGATATAAGTTGGACTTTGATATGCCTTGTTCATAGTTGCTACCTTTGGAAAAGTAAAAACAGCAGAAAGTGTGCAGGAGTCAATACATTCTGCCCAGGACTTATTTGTTTAGAGTATTTGGCCTACAACTCTGTAGCTCCACCCTAGAGAAAAGGAACAACCACAGGCCTTGGGCAAAGTCTTCCTTCAGTGTGGTAATGATGCTTAGAGGATTTCTATTAGTGTTCCTCCCTGCATTTGTACCATACACTTAACACAGTGTCATGGATTTTTTTAATCATTGTTTGGATCTGATAATGGATCAGAACGGATTTCATGCAGTGAACAGTTCCCAATCCTTCCACTGTTTTGAGCTGTCCCTTTAAAATCGTCAACTGTTTCAGAAAACTAACTCATGAGATGTGTCGTTCTAATGAGAAATTGAAATACATGGTTTCTTTCAATCTTTTCCCTTCTCTTCTCTTTGCAAGTACCTGGAATTCATGTAAACAGCTGTTTTCTTGTTGGAAAAGGACGATGAGGAAGGAAAATTAACTTAAAAATGTTATTTTTCCATAAGTTGCAGTGCTTCTTGGTATTTACAGGCAGAAATGAGGCAGCTGCACTCTCTCCCAGCTTGAATTCATAAACCTAACTTGATCGCCTTCTGAAGAATTTATGAATCATGGTTAATAATCAGCTTTAGGCTCTTCTGAGGAAAGAATCACATTTTGAAGCTACAAAGGTCCATTAAATAGCCCACGGGAAATGACCCTGCATCCCATTAAGTACAAAACCTCACTATTGTAGGACTCTGTGTCAAAGGGAAAACATNGCTTCCTTCAAGTGTCAGAGAGCTCCCTCTGCCTAAATACTTTATTAAGATTGAAGAAATATACCAGATTCCTGCTTCTCAGGGAAAACTGTTTTCTTCTTCTTGAAAAAGTTTTTTCCTTTTAGTTTGGGGGAAAGAAAACAAACCATTTCCTTTCTTCATTCCCATATATTCATTATGATCCACTTTTTTTTAAAGCACTTATCTTTCTTTTATCTATTTCATATGCCTGTGGCAAACACCACAGTAGTCTTCTTTCTATTCCAGGAATCGGCTACAGTGTATTCTTTATCTTAGTTAGACCAGGTTGCTATTTTCCTATTTAAATGGAAGATATGGATTGAAAGTCAGATGTGAAGGTCACAGAAGTGATTCTTAGTTTATTGTGATTTAAGTCTTTGCAGGCCACTTTTTGCTTGATGGAAGGCACAATCACAAGCAAATTATTAAGAAATAAAGTGAAATTCACATTTCCTTTAACAAAATATTTAAGTTTCCCAGGCATAAGTGGTCCCCCATCTCGTCTGCTCTCTCTTCAATTGCAATAATGGTGCTGGCCACAACTTCTGCAGAAAAACTAATTTAAAAGGCTTGTTCATGTTTTTATAGGGAACATACATACAAGGTACATGAAAGTGAAAAGAAGACAAATAGAACAGGTTCACCTGTGGCTGTTGATTCCCACTGCGTGATTTAAGAAGTAATAGCAACAAATTATGATAGGTAGGGATATCTTGTCATTCTCCATTGGTGACAGGGAAAGTTTAACCAAGTTATTTTCTATTACAACCATTCTGACTTAAGTCAACTTCCCAAAGCCTATAAGATTTTTTATAACATTTCTTGGCACAACTGATAGCTGTTCAGAAGTTCCTTAGACTTTATGTATTTGACATGATATAAATAGCACCCAAGAATTTATAATGATTATAAAAGCCAGTAGTGCTAGCAAGTTACCACCACCACCAAAAGTCATAAATTTTAATATTAATATAAAAAATGTTACCTTCAATCGCTTGAGGTATGACAAAGGATCTTCATTGTGAGGAAAGGAAAACTGAATAAAAAAAGAGGAATGCCAATATTACACAGTCTGGAAAATAACATAATTACATTATGATTCCCTTATCTGGAAAATCTAAAAGAAAAAAGATCTCTGGAAAGTAATCAGTGTGTGAGAGTCTTCAACAAATTTGACATGATCTTACAGTAATTTAGCTACCAGCAAACTAAATTTCATTTGCCCACACAGAGATTTCATTTCTGAAAGCAGAGGAGTACCTTTTTATAGCTGCCATTTAACCTTCCTTGGAATATTGTCTGCATTTCTGGGTAGGAAATTGTAAGAGAAATAATAAAAATTTCTATTAACTTTGAAAAAAAAAAAAAGGAAAAAGGAAGAAAAACTCTATTTCTTTTATGAAAAGAAATAAAATTATCTGAGATGGGGGGAAAAAAAGCTTAGTGGCATTTCAGCTGAAAAAGAGCTAAGCCCCACATTCTGGCCTGTCAAAAACCCATTTTTATAAAAATAAATAGGAAGATGAGTTGTCTTACAACAATGTTGAATGTTTGTCTTCTGACACAGAATGAAGGGTCTGTCCACTCTGGAGATGTGCAGGTTTCTGAGAATCCCATAAATCTCATAAAGTATGCAAACACAAATTCTTATTTGTTAATCACTTCTCTCCAAACATCAGCTTTATATGTTTTGGGTTTTTTTGATACAAAGTCGAGCTTCAATTATTTTTGAGTAGCTTGTTGGCTTTTCTCCAGTGAATAGTACCCTGCAGGAATAACATATTATTTTAAAAAGGTCCAGATGGTATATGTTTGGTGAATAAATACAAAGCCTGTTTCGTTTTGTTCTATTCATGTCTCTTATATTACAAACATTTTGCATGAAAGTTATAGAATAGATTGCCAGAGAGTGTCACACTCATGACAAGTGGAACATGCAAACACAGGAATTCACAGTTAGAATAATCTAGTGGTAATATTTAAAGTGGTAAAATATAAAAAAATGAAGTAAAATGAAATAAATATTAGTCTAGTTGCAACAATTATACTTCTAAATATATTACAGCCACAATATTATATATACAAAACTTTCAAGTGTATTTCCTCTTTCTATGGCATTATTCTCACCCTTTGCTCCTAAGGCCAATGGCTAAAATTCTGGGAGAGGAAATTGTTTCAGCAAGTCATCAGCATAGCAGGAGCAGTTTAGTGATGATGTTGACAGTGTCATCGTCTAATAATAACATATTTTCAGGGCTTTATGTGTTTACTTTCATGCTCTACACCTTGCTCTATCTTAGTTGGTCTGAAAGTCCAGGCTGCATCCAATCTTTCTATGTACTTATGGGTTTTACAGGCAATGGATATTTGTCCTGTGCATCCTGCTTCCTTTATTATGGCTAAACCAGATTTCGTTCAGATGATGTTCCTCTGAGGAACAGTGTTTGGGCATAGCTGCTTATAAGTCTGGAGTCTTCAAAGTCCCCATCCCTCTATATTTTCAGGAAGTTCTCTATCATTCCTTGTCTTTACTCATTTATTCTGCATGTTATTCCACGACAATGGATCCCACATAAATATTTGTTATTATTATGTATTAATTACAAAATGAACAAAAACAACAGTTCAAAGTTAAGCAAAAGCTAAATCAATGCAACTATTACCTGATCATTATATGAGCTACAACCTTCACGAGCTAAAACCTTATCTCCAGGCAGGCTGAGACAAGTCCAGGTCCTGAGGTCTAAAAAGAGCCTGGGGCTTCTTACATGGAGTAACAACTCTGAACTTATGGGGCTAAAAGGCTACACTGAATAGTAAAGAGGGAGCTGCTCATGAGCATTGAGCACAAGAGCTCACAGCAGATATTGAGCAACCACTACTTACATCTCTTCGAGCACTCAGTAAGTCACAATATGAAAAATCTACTTGGGAGAGGAGAAAAACCATGGGATAGAAACTGGAGTCTCTCCAGCTCCTTTTGGACTATCATTTCTTGGAGACAAATCTGGTTTTAGGCAAGCAACACAAAAACTGAATAAACTCACAAACTCTTAAACCTTGTCTCCACCAAAACCTCTTAGACTCTTCTGTTTATTTATTTAGGTCATTAGCCTAGCCTATAGATTTACCTTCTAAAAAAAAAAAAAGCAATTTGTTACTGCCCAGTAATTACTCCAGAGAGATTCTGTTTTCTCATAACACAAGGCTGTGATCATTATTAGCCTTCTGTGTCATGTACAAAATGGTTGAATCCTACCTCTTTTTCCCTTGTGCCCTTCCTGTACTGAGGACAACCTCACAAATATGTGACGTACTCTGCAGGACAGGGCAGAAGTATGATTAAAACTTTATGGAAACAGACACTATGATTTCATGTGCAAAACTCTAAGTGTTTTCCTGGCGCCATAAATATTCTGTAATAAACTATTAACAGCACAGCTAAATATTGCACAGCACATACTTAAGTGTATAATACAGAATCTATGCCTAGCTTTAAAACAGAAATGGAAATGAAGTTCATTTTGTAACTAGTGTTTAGCTTCTTTGATTAAAGCCAAGCTGTTCTTTAATATCTGAGTCCACACAGTTATATTTGGCCCAAGGTGGATGCACTAGTGTGCGGAAGAGGCTTGCCAGGAGTCTGATAAAATATGTACTTGCTTTTTTCAGTTCCTGGGCTGCTGCTTCAATGTCTCTGGAAACTCCTTCTGACAGCAAGCATCTTACTAAACTATTTAAATTATCTTATGGATAGAGATGGGTTCACTGTATCCAACAAGAGCAGAAAAATAAAGCCATATAATGAGAATTGGTCACATAACTTGAACATGAATACTTAATTGTTATTCCGTGTTTTACATCTTTAGACCTCATGGTGCTTTCTGATAGTGGAAACCGAATCACAAAATGATAAAAAAGGTTGTACAGTGTTAATGGACTTCAAGATTTGATAAAGATTTTGGGGCAAGCACCCGGTTTTACCTTCTGCTATAAGGACCTAATAGGACAAAAGGTGTCACAAAAATGTCTGCAATTGTTTCTCTGATACAGAAAAATGAAACAGAAATTATATTTTATTTCATCCAGGAGAATACTGAAAAGTGCTGGCCATGCTACCTTTGGTTGATAACACTTGTGCAGATTTCTTTTTCCTATATTTTTAAGTTCAACTAGCATAAAAGCCTTAGGAAGAAAACTAGAAAAGAAAACTCTTGAGTGGTCAAAATCATAAAGTCTTGGTTTAAGTATATCAATAGTGAAAGCATTTTTAAGACTCATGAGTCCTTTTCTACATCCAAATAAGTTTCTCAAATATTTCTGTGTATAAAATCATAATATTTTATGATTTATTACTGAACACCTTGAAGAAAAAAGAAGGACCTTCAAATTTCCCATGGGTGAGGAAGAGGTGAAAGATTTTTCTTCAATCTATAAAAGCATCTCCTTAACAGACATGCAGTTTATTTGCTTAGACAAAAACTTGAATTCAAGTCTAAGAATAAACTGAAACTACTGAAAAGAAAAGAATGTTTTCTACATAAAAGGTTATTTATAGATCTCACCTGGGATTAGCCAATAACTTCTTTCATATGTGAATCAAATGTAAGAAGAGCGGAAAGTAATTAAAATATGATATATTGCATCAAAAGACAGACGTTTAGAAGCACATCTGCAGCCTACCTATGGGAAAGACACAGAGAAAACTGAGACAAAAAATGCCTGTAAATATGAACTGAGCAAGTAGCCACATGTTACTGGTTCAAAACATAACTTACATTTGACATCTGGATTTTGTGAACTGCCTTAAAATGAAAATAAAATAAAAATATGAAGTAGTTGTGTATAGTATGGAGCTGCAATTCTTTATCTCATTTTGCCTAACTTAGGTGTTACAAGAGAATGCTCATCATTGCAATCCTNGAGTATGGAGCTGCAATTCTATATCTCATTTTGCTTAACTTATCCTAGGTGTTACAAGAGAATGCTCATCATTGCAATCCTGACAATGTCATTGAAGTTAATTATGCAAATTACTCTTTCTAAGGGTGTGCCTCCTGCTGAAACATCAGCATGCTTTTAAACTTATTCAGTGCTTTTCTGTGAAAAATTCTGGATGTACAGAAAGAATTTTTTCTGAGAAGAGAGTAAACAATAAAGACTATGGGATTTCAGGATCCTTACATTGACTGGAATGACCAAGTTCCAATTAGAGGAAACATTTAAAAATATGTAAAATGATGGTGGTGCATGGTACTGCCATGACTAGTTTGCCCTCTGACAGTTCTCAGATTTCCATAAACAAAAAATTCACAGCATATGACTGGACTGCTCTAGGCAAGAACGTGGGAATCCTGTCTGCAAGTGGAAGCTACTTGTACTTGTAAGAGGAGTTACGTGTGAGATGTGATTCTATTTTGTCAGAAGATTAAGTAACGCAATATCACACAATGCCAAGCTATGTGAGCCCTGCAGCACAGTGCCAACCCAAAGATATAAACGGGATTTTTAATCAAATGTCCCTTCTCTACTAAGACTGGCATTTGGAAGCAGACCAAACAATAAGACAGCTCCAGAGTAAGAACTGCAAGAAAAAAAGTTAATCTATAATAGTGGATGTACAGTGGGTATTTTGGTACAATTTGTCATGAAATATACAAACTTAAGAGAACCAAGGGGTTTTATCTTTCAGGTAATGAGCAATAGTTTTCATGTCCTATCTCTTTATTCTATTTTTTTTTCCTTCATAGATATATTCTCTGATTTAGGAATGGGAAACTGAGAAGGAAAAAAGGTACATACTGTTACTACCCCTGTTTTTATAGCAGTAAAACTAAATAATAGGATGCCCTTTATGGCCACATTCTACCTAATATGCAGCTTTTCCACAAAAGCAAGGTTTAAAAGATTTGGAAATCTTCTGTACAATAATTTAGGGAATCTGTTAATATGAAAAAGACAGAAAATATGTTTTGTGTCAAGTATGCTACATACGCTTGATATTTTTAATCTGTACATAAAATAATTGTATAAGAATCTGTTTTATAGCAATAATATATTTTTTGTTCCTTGACTTTGCATCAAGAAAACATTTAATCTGAGAGAAAAAAGAACCACACTAAGTTGGTAAGATTTTTTCATCAAAACATTTAAAATTTCCTTTCACACTACACATGAATAGTCAGATTTAGAAACCTTCTTTCACAAAGTGCAATATCTTGTTATGTGGCTGTACCAGTAGTAGCACCAGTAATAAAAATACTGGACCATGTTAAATTTCCACTGCTCCTATGAGAGATCTGTTGCTGCTTTCCAAGCCATATCCTATGTCTAAATGATAAGGTTAACTTTGTGCGGGTCTCTGGATCTCCTGGTTCCACCAAAGTTCTGAGATGTCTTATTTACCTCCCCCCGCCAACTCTGAAAAGGGGGAAAACAAAGATTTTAAGAGGACCTAGCCTATCCACAAGGCAGGCAGAATTCAAAAAGCATTTTCAGCAGAGGTTCCCTTGAGCTGGCACCAAATAATTTCCAGTCAAACATGCATTAATGAAGACAGAAACTTACAGTGATATTAGCATCACATACCAAAATATGTAAAATACAATTATATGTATATATCCATATATAATAGTGAAAGAGAGAAAATTTAAATTACATAAATGTTCATATACAATAGGCAGAATATACACCCCTTCACTGTGCTGAACTCGTGCAGAAATTAGCTCATCCATAACAAGGTATCCATGTTCACTGAATAAAGGAAGGTTTCACCATTTAGGAGGTCTAGAAGTTTACTTTGTTTTTCGTGAAACAAAGACCCATTCTCACAAGTTCAAAACATATTTTTGAGCCAGAAGAAGGGCACACCTGCAGTATTTATGCTACCGTTCACTGTTCTCATCTAGACATAGAAATATTAACGTAATGTTGACTGTAGCAATTGTGAGTGTCTGCTAGGTTGATCCTGTCTGGGCTCCAGGAACCCAGATAAAGCTCCAGGAGCTGGACAGGGGAGAGAAAATATAATGAAAATTTCTTGTTCCCCCTGCCCCCCAACCCTTCTTAAATCTGCCCTCTGGAACTGTTACTGATGGGTTCATCTTTGGCCAGAATCAGGTTCACCTTGGAGCCAACTGTCATTGATTCTATGGGATATAGGGGAAGCTTTGAGCAGCTCCTGGCTGAAGCCACCTCTGTAAGCTAGGGAACACTTGTAGCATTTTTAAATGACCATGAAAGCATTTTGTCTAATGATATTATTATACAAGCAAATAGTTGATAGACATTGATTTACATTTTTATTATTTTTCTATAGCATGAAAGGGCACTTCAGTTGAGGAGAGGTATTAAAATCCTATAGAAAGCCTTAATGGAAACAGGACAAGCACTGTTCCCTTTAGCCGGCCCATGCCTATAAACTTCGGAAGGAAATAACCATTCATATTGTTTCATGCAAATCTATCAACCTTTATTAAAAAAATGAAGGACAAATAAAAGGCTGTTATTTACTATTATTAGCATAATATTACTAAGAAAAACATGTAGTTGGACTGATCATGGTTTTTTTTATTAGCATACATTTCAGAGATATCCCGAATTATCTTTTACTTGGTTTCCTTATTAATTCAGCTAGAGAAGACACATCATTACAAGATTAAAATGGCATTATTATTGCTGGGTGAATATGAAGCTTACTGGAAACAATAGTTGTTGTGACAACAATCACTGAAAAACAAAATTAAATACGTCTAAAAGTACTACTGATAAGGCTATAGTCAGAACTCTCTTTTTAATCTACATTATAACAAGTCAGTATTTTTTTCTTTCATGTTGCTAAATTACATATATAATAGACTAAATTGCACCAACATTAGTACATTATTGCAGTTCTTCACTTCTTAAAAGTAGGAAATATTTACAAATTTTCCAAATATGGTACACCATGACTCTTGAAAGAATCAATCTACATGATTCATGAAAAAGAAAGTTGTTTCCACCAGGTAAGAACAATAAAGACAAAGAAATATTTTGCAATGCAAATAAAAGAAGATGAAAAAACCAATCACTTCCATCAGTCTGACTGTAAAATCATAAGACCACAGAGTATGATATGCATTAAGCATAATTACACACAAATGTGTACTTTGAAAATGAACATCAAAAGTGTGTTTATATTACAGTGAAATTAAGCACATGTCCCAGTAAATATTAATATCTTCCTTGTTATATGAGTATATTTTCATTTTAAGTGCATCGAGTGCATTTTATTTGTAGTCTTTGCCACTGAGTTGGATTCTCTGTTGCAGTCCTTACACCAAAACTACATCAGTAGTCCCTGCTGCGGGTAAAGAGGTTTCCTAACTTGTCTACCACTGGCACTTCCAAGTGGGATATTACAGAATCATATATGTGATCTTACCTAAAGTCCTCTTATATGCCCTCTTCTACCTGACAGGCATCTGTAAAATCGGAGGAGAACATGCATCAGAAAATACAATAAAATAAATCAGTGGGACAGTTAACAGAAGTTAATAGCAGGAGTAATTGGTGCAGAAATGTTGATCTGTGATACAGAAAGCTTGGAGTAAAGTGTTAAGAAACTTCCTTTTTTCCCAGTGATTCCGAGGCAATCGATGATTCCTGGGACAAGCCCTACAAGAAATCTCCAAGGGGAAATAATTCTCCTGGTCCTGAGTCAGTCTATATGAAATTGTCATAATACTCTTGTCAAAGAGCCTCTTGTCTAGAACACACTGCATCTTAACAGTTTTGTGTGAATAATGAGATGAAAAAACCTGTACTGTCTTGCAAAAGAGAACAACATGAAAGTAAGATACTTAAAAAGAAGCTAAAAGGAGTCCCTGTAAAAGCAAACTGTTCACTGGAAGTTTGGGAATTATTTGGAGCCTCTTGTTTGAGTGACAACACAAATGCATACATTTTAAAAGCAGGTTAGAGAAAGAACAGAAGAAAGTCAACACGGGCAAACAGCAGAGTAAGGAAGCCTATTATTAAAAATCAATCCTTCAAATATGTGAAGCTCAATCTGAGTAAAGACCAGAAAAGAACATGAACTTTGGTAGCTTAAATATAAAAACATACTTATGCCAGAAAAAAACAAAAACCTAAAACCTTATCAGAAAAAATAAGTGCTTGGATGAGATGACAACGTAGATTACAACGTAGCAAAAGAACTAAATAAATATTTTGAATCTCCCTGCATCAGGTAGATGTTTAAAGATAGTTTTGGTTTTGGTTTTGGTTTTGTCTTTGTGTTTTTTTGTTTGTTTTAAGCCAGAACTATTTTTCACAAAGAGCACAAAAGAGAATACAAATATCACATTTAAATGTCAGGAGCATCATAGGACAACTTGACAAAAAGAATGATTTTATATCATCAAAGTCGAACACATGCTTTCAACAGCTTTGCTGAAATTCAAGGAATAAATGTCTGAATTGTGGACTGAAGTATGTACCTTCACACTTAAAACTGGCTTTATACCAAAGGACTAGGAGACTTATTCATCAATAACCTGTACTGTGAATAAAACAGAAAATAAGACAAAGTCTGGGGCCTTCACAGAGACTCTTAAGGAAACTAAGTAGCCATGGTATAAGAGAAGACTCTACCCTGGATAAATAAATCACTATCAATTAGGATGCAGTGGAAAAATTGCTTTTTTTCATACAGAAGAGAATTGACCAGTGAAGATCTGAATAAACTGTCATGTAAAGAGGATGAATAACTATATGAAAAAGTTTGATCATGATGATTTTTTGGGGTCTTAAAAGGAAAAGTGGGCTGCAGAGAATTGCAAAAGTACTACATAGCCCTGAGATATGGGATGATAAACTGGAAGATGTGATGTGCATAAGGAAAAACAAATGTAATTTTATGATGAGTTCTACAATGATGGGTTTTAAAATGACGGTTAACTGTCAGGAATGAAACCATAGATTACAGTAGATATCTTCACATAATTATCACTTCAGTGTTCACTAAAGGGAAAAAAAACCCAAATGTTAAGGCTTAATAAGTAAAGAATAGATGACAAGATAGAAAACACTATTATATGACTATATAAATTTTCAGTATGCCTGCATTTGGATGTAGTGTACATCTGATTCCTTTATCCTGAAGGAGAATGGAAAGTCAGGAACTAGTACAAAAACAGCTTCCAAGTGAGGAAATGTTAAATAAAGCAGCCTGGTTTGAGGATGACAGAAAGAAGGGAGGTATGATGGCACCTGTAAGTTCAGAAATGGCGCAGTGTAAAGACTACATCACCTAGAACTGTCTGCAATCCAACAAAACCACAAGGTGACAAGTTCAAATTTTCAGACAATATGGAATATTAGCAGTGGTAATACCTGCTGTGGAAGGCAGTGGGAGACAACCACTTACATGGAGTCTAAAACACATTGGAAGAAAATATAAAAGATATCACTGGAGTCTGTAAGGAATGGAGATAACACATTTACCTCTAAAAGTTTCCTAAATGTGCAAATGATGGGTTCAGGGGAATTTCACAATATACTTGTCATCTTCTTCCACTTTTTTCCAGGCATCTGCTTTTGCCTACTGTCAGAGACAGGATACGGGACCAGACAGGCTTCTGGTCTGATCTGACACAGCTGTTCAGATGCTCTTAGTGATAAAACTCACTGTTCTTCATTATGAAAAATAAAAATATTTCATTTTTTTCTGTTAAACATTCCACATAATAGCTATGAGTGAGTGCTCTATTTCTTTGCAAGTGTATCTGAAAACCTTTCTCTTGATCATCATATACTGAACGCAAAATAATACTGCCGTTTCTGCCTCAACTGCACAGTGCTGTTACATATTAAGAGTACTCGAAGACCTTAAAAGTGTGTTCATTGTTGTGGAAATCTTTAAAACTTCCGAAGAATTTCCAATGCAGTTCTAAGGGATTTCTGTTTTAATGCATTTGCAAACCCATTCTGGTGAACATTCAGTACAACAAAGAAAAAAAGGAAAAAAAACTCAAAACCAGAAACCTCTGCAGGACCTTTATATTTAGCTTTACAGAACAGTGAAATGTTTTTTTGAACCTTAGTATTCAACTATATGTGTGCTCCTGATCTGGAATAAATTGTAATGCCCAGTGGTTTCACATAGGTCTGCCCATGTAGGTTGCAGTTGTGTGACGTTATCTACATTCTAGTCAAAACCTATTTTTATTTTCATAGAAAGCTTCAGAAAAGATAAAATTTCACCAACCAACAATTATATACACTTCTGAAATAATTCTTCTTCTTAGTAATTCCTTTTGCTTTCATCTTTCCTGTTTGGTCAGATGACATTTCCCTGATGGAATATGGTAGCGCCCATATTTTTAAGGAGGCACAATGCATGAGAAGATAAAAACTCAACTCAGTGGTCTTACCCTTATAAGGAAAATATTCCAAGGCAACAGATTTATCACTCCTATGAAACTCCTCATACACAGACCAACATTTTCAAATTTTGAATGAATTTTCTACCATTTTCTAATTGCATTAGTGTCTGCTTTTAAGTGACATCATTGAGGAAGATTGCATATGGAAAGAGGAGACTGTAATAAGGACAGAATATGTGATATTGAAGGGGTTTTAATTGCATAGTTTTTGAGTGTAAAAGGTGTATGCAAAACCCAAAGAATACTGCATGAAGTCTAACTGGATACTACTGCACTTACTGAACTGTTCGTGTGGCAAGATATTGTGTCATAATGTTAGGGAATGAAATTCACAGAAAATTTCACAGAAAAATTGTAAAAAAAATTAAAATTGTACATAGAATAGAAAGTCTTGGAAATTATTCAGGTTTGGATGGATACTATTCTTCTGGAGAAGATTATTATTCAGCCTGACACAGGCTGAAGTTTCCCAGAAGGCATCTTAACTTCCGGATAATATCTTTAATATCTTTACCAGATATGCCCAGCAAAGGTAGTGCTTTTCAGGTAATACTCTTTGAGGAACTTCCAACATGGATAGCAATAAAGTCCAAAAGTTTTGCTTTGCCACCTGATGAGAAAGTGAGTCAAAAAACTGCTCTATAAGGAAACAATGTAAGCGTCTTGGGTGACCCAAAACTCCGTTCTGCACCATATCTCTTTCCAGCCATAGAAAACATTACTTTCAAGAGAAAACAACAACAACAACAAAAAAATTAAATTGAGAGACTGGAAAGAAATATGAAATTGCAATATGCAAAAGTTAAGGGTTTCTACATGTTATATGGAAATCAAGACTACCTGAAATAGCAGTTTAGCTTGAATCATCCTACTGCCAGCCATTGCTAATCACTACACACACAGCTTAGATTTGCGAGCAGAAGGCACTTTTCGTTCCATCATAAGGCATGTCATGGCAAGAAGGATTTTCATAGAGATAGATGGAGTAAACGGTCCAACAGAGATCTGGGGAGACTAGAAACTCAAAGTTATAGGACAGGAATACGGTCATGACTTGCTCACATTGGCGTATTTTACACTTGGTATGAATTCTGCCTAATTTTGCTTTGTATTTTATAAATACTGTGCACCCAAACAGCCTGAAAGCAGTAATCATCTCACCATTGGGAGCTGGCAAACCTCTCTCTAGATTTGTTTTTTCATACCTGTACTGAAATAAGCCAACATGCTTCAGATGTTTCTAGATCTGATAATGTTTCCAAAGAGATTTTTTTTTTGTTCTACAATGCAGAGAGGAGCAGTGGGAACTGCTTGAACACTATGGATGAGCAGTGGGAAACAGTTTAAGAAATGGTTGCAGACATTGCAACTAAAATTCATTTTAGCTAAATCTAAACAAGGAGGAGGGTTACAGAGGTCAAATGTAGTTATGTAGTATGTAAAGAGTAGAATGAGCAAATAATTGAAAGGCTTTTGAAAAATATATAAACAGTCTGGTCGAAAGACAGACTGAAGAGAGTTTAGACAAATAAGCAGAAGAAAGTTAAAAGGATAATTAGAGGGGCAAAGAAATAATATTGGATGTCAAGTTGTATGGAATATTTCAATTAATAACTCTTCAACTATAGCTGTAATAGAGGCAGGTTCAAAGGTTAAATTGTCCCATTAAAAACAATGATGGGGGATTGAAGACAGGGCATAAGGAAGTGGCAATTTGTTAAATGTTATTTAGCTTCTGTTATTACAGCTGAAGAAGATGGAAAACTGCTTGGTAGAAGAATTTTTTTTCTCACAAAGATGGGTCAGTTCCTAATAAAGTGCAGGTAAAATTGGAAGTAAATGAGTCATTTATCTGAAAACATACGTGATACTGGTGTCATCGACAGAGGTGTAGAAAATTTAGGAAATATATTCTAATTTGCTATAGGTTAGGGAGGGTCTAGCTTATTATCAACAATTTTGTGTATAACCTTTTTTGCAAAGTCTAATATAGCACTGGAGTAGCTCAAATGCCTTTACAATTATTTTCCTCCATGCAGCTCATCCTGGGCTTTTAGAAAGTAAAGTAATAGAAATTATCCAGGTTAGTGGCAGATTATATACCAAGGCACACCAGTCAAATATAGAGGTAGGAACATACAATAAAAGAGCAGAAAAAAAACAGAGCTCTACTAAAGAGCCATATGAAAATAAATGTTGGGAAAACCTAAGAAGATTCTTGCAAAATATACAGAAATATATTTCCTCAGATCAGATACCAGCACTGCAATGAAATATTAAAGCTTTGAGCTGGAAGACTATCACAGCATATAAATGAATACATTAACCAGCTCAGTTTATAAAGTGTGAGTAAAATTCAAGTAGAGTATAATATTCAAAAGAACCGGAAATGTTCATATGGCATAAGTTTTAAAATCACACTACAGAACAAAAGCAGCATACACAGTATAAGGAGATGAATTAGAATATTTTTACAAGAGTGTGTCTTGGGTTGGAGACGGGTATCTGCTGGGGAAGGCAGGAGCCTCCCTTGGAAACCCCCTCCCTCTGAATTACTAAAATTAAGCAGCCTTCAGGCAAGATATGGGGAAGAATAACAGTCCTTTACTAATGAGTATAACAAGACACAAATGAATAATAACTACGGTATTAACAACAACTACAAAAAAAGTCAGGGACCCCCGCAGCAAAGCTGGGGAGAGAGATAGGGGAGGCCTTGTTTCATGAACACCCCAAATTCCGTAGGTGGCTCCAACAGGCCTCTGAGAAGGGAAGA
>VXBU01015492.1:18821-42873 GCA_013400315.1 Bombycilla garrulus
AATGGGACAAAATTCTATAGGTAAAGAGAACAAAAGGGACAACACCCCAACCCTCCCACAGAGAGACAAATAGGAACAATATACAGCACACGGTGACTATAAAACACTATAAAACTTAAACACAAGATGAGTTTTCTGTCATTAAATAAATCCTGGAAACAAAGGTTCTGCACCTTTTACTTCTAAAATTCAGCGTTCAATATTCTCCTAAAGATGGCTGGACATTCTAAAGTGTCTCTTATTAAAACAGTCAGAATTGAGAGTTTCTGGGAGTTTTGAATATCTGTCAGTCTGAGTGCATCATCTTTCTTAACACCATTTTTTACAGTGAAGAGTCAGATCTACGTTGCCTTCGACAGCCTGTTTTGGCATTTCCACCTTTTATTGCTTACAGGCAAGACTGACTTCATCAGCCTCTTCTCTATGACAGCTAATATCAGCTAAAAGAGTTTTCTTTGGTGAATCCAAACTCCTCTTTATATCTTTGCACCACTGGAAGAAGCTATGAGCTTCCATAGGAGGGAAGAGCCTTTAGGATGCACAATGGAAAGTGGATGGCTGGAAAGCTGTTCAGAAACCAAACTCTCATTATAGGGGTCTAGACATCTATAATAGCAGATACAGCTGCGAATCAGTGAAATAGGAACAGTCTCTGTCATATATGCTATGGGAAAACTTTCCATTAACCAGTTCTGGGCCTTTAGGGGAGCACTAGATGAAAATAGGAAGCTTTTTCGTAATTCGATTTTTCTTTCTGTAAAAGTAAACTGTAGAAGATTCACATTAAGAATCTCAAGCCTCGTTTTTGACTAAAACTCTTCACATCTCAGATGCAATACCAATAGATTTATTTCTGCTTCAGTCCTCATGGGCTAAATATCCCTTATATATTCCTTGCCAGCTTTATACAAAACTTATCTGTTTCATCATGGAAGTTGATTATTGTAATTTCCTCTTTAAAAATCTCTCAGGTTTGTCACATCAGCTCTGAATATAAGAACTCAACTGCTATATTCCTATTCAGATGAATTGAGCATATTATGCTGTTCCTCTCTTTTGTACAGTAACTGCTTCTTAAAAAGCTGATTTACTATCAAATGCCACTATTTTTTTAAAGCTCTTACTAATGTGGCCCCTGGTTCTGTTCTTCAATCTCATTTTGACAGGTACCTGTGCCATGCCAATAATCTCCTATTATTTAAATACCATACTGTCACCTCTTTGGAAGGTAAATGTCTTTGTTTGCTTCAAATTTAAGGTGATACTAAATTATGTCACAATATTTTTTTTATGTCTTTATGGTGTTCAAAATTACAAATGTCCCAATAGAATGAGAGGGAAAATATAAAATTGTTATCATTACCATCATAGCAATCACGTTTGATATTTCAGTGCTTTAGATGCAAAGAGAATACATAATCACCAATAACTTGCTATAATTATTAGAGCTATGCAAAAAGTTTCTGTATTTCAACAAACTCCTCAATAGGAACAATATATGCTGAAAGGTAAGTCTTGAGACTTAAATCAGATTAATGCACAAATCTGCTTTTATCATAAACGGAGAGGGGAAAAAGCCCTTGAATTATTTTCCTTTTTCTTGCTACATATCTCAAGCCATTACTGCCAACCCATCAAATGAAAACTGCATCTTCTAGAAGCTAAAATTGCGAACACTACAAGTCATGTTGCAGTTGACATGAAAACAACCATTGCTGGCATATCTTGTATTTTTACAGCTGACTATTCTCTCCCTGACATTTTTAGTAAAGTTGAGCAATATCCAGATTCCAGCCTTGATACCAGTCGGCACAGCAACATTCATCTTAAGATGACATCTGTTGAGAATTTTTCAATAACTTAATGGTTATAAAGCATGTGAGGAGGGGGATAATAGAGGGATTATGACATAAAAATGCTAAAGCCCTTGTGGGGGAACTGCTGCACATAAAGTTTTGATTTGGTAATTCAAACTAATGCAGTTTGTAGTTCTCTAGAGAGAGGGCAATAATGGTGCACAATATGCTCTTAAACACTGATGCATAACACATTGTGCTAGAGCCAAAAGGCACTGTACAATATCATTATGGTGCAGGGAGAAGTAGTAACTTAGGGAGCTGCTTTTACAAAGATCTGAATGCACAGGTAACAAACAATGCTGTTCCTCTCCTTTTTATACTCTTTAATTTGGGCATCTTAGGAAAACATGGCATTTATTGTTAATAGGACAAAATGATAAAGTTAAAAAATACAAAGATTTGTGTTTTGCAGTACATATAGGCTTAGCTTCTTTTTCCTATTTTTTGATGATGAATTACGCAGGATTAAAATTTTTCACTGTCTTTGAATGTGGTGAAATAGGGGATGGGCATATTTGGAAAAAGCTAGAAAACAAACAAAATTAAAGATCTATGTGTAATGGACCCAAATTAAGTACTAATACTAATGATATTTTGGGGGATAAAAAGCATGCAGCAATTCTTAAAATGGAATAAAGAATTATCATTAAATTTATAAAAAATCTCATGCAATGTACAAATAATATGATTTTTATTATTTTTGCCTATTTTATTATTGCTGAAATGGGTTTTTTAGTTTACATTGCATGTGCTGGATGTAACATCAAATATAATATTTAAATAAGAACACAGCTCTTTGATTACTTCTCCAGGACTTCTGGCAGTATGAATTTAAGGAGACAAAACCAATATGCTTGAAAGGTAAATTATCTGTACTAGGATAAAGAAAAATAAAAAAGATCCACATTAGCTGATTTTCTAGAAAATGCATATATAGATGACTTTCTGGTTCATAAGGACCTTGTCGAGGTTGAACAACTCTATCACGCCCTTCCTGTAAACATGATGATACCTTTTTTATTTTCTAATCTAAGTCAAAAGTTTAAGAAAAAAGTCTTGGTATTTAAAATACATTTTCTTCTGAGGAGTCCTATAAGACAAGTATTTCTGTGACTTTGCATAAATGGTGATTCATCTCATCTTCCTTTTGTGGCCTGAAAATCAGTTTTCCAGTGGAGTTTGGCTGATTTCTCCAATCATTCTTCATGGCACAAACATATGGCAAAATGATAATCAGTCACATCCCAATGAGCTTGTTCAATTGGATCAAACTAGTCAGGTTCCCAGGGGCCTATCTTCTTCAACTGTCTCTGAAGAAGCAGCCTAGGTAACTGGCTCAACTCATTCTGACTGACAAAAGTAGACACAAATTCTGCGTTAAGGACTGAGTATAGAAGCTGTGGGAAAAAATCCCAAAAAACAGAGAAAAATGTTTCCACTCCTGTGATGCCTTAAGGAGCTGGAACAGAAGTGAGACAAAGTTAAAAGAAACAAAATGAATATTTATTGAGTGGCCTTCAAAGGCTCCAATGCTACAGCTGTGGCTCTGCCCAGATGTCTCCAAGACAGAAGCCAAAAAAGGTGGGGGGCTGGTCATGACAGCTCACACTTTTGTATGTCCAAGTCCATTTGCATATGGAAGCCCTCCTCCTTCCACACTGCCCTCACCCTAGGCCTGAAGTTTGAAGGAATGACTGTCTTCAAGTCCCCAGCTAAAACAGGATTGTTTTGTCTGTACCTTCCTGTAAAAAAAAATAATCTGATAACTCAATACAAAACCAAAAGCCACACACCAAAACTGAACAGAAAAGGCCAGAACTCAAGGCATCACCAGCATGCAGGTGTCAAGTGTCATTTCAGGTACTGAGGTTAAATCTCCTGCCCGTGTGCTGCTGCTCCAGACAGCTGGGTCTTTCCTATAAGTCCCAGGTCATAACTACCCCCTCTATGCTCATGTGTCAGGCAACTGAGGGTATGTAAAACAAGTTAGAGACTGCTGCTGCTCCCTCTTTTACTCCCACATCTGCGGGAGTCTGTCCACACCAAGAGAGGTGCCCAATTTTGAGTGTCATATCTGGAACTACAGGCTCTATCTTATGCTTCACTGTGGTCTTCCAGATCTCTGTTGCACAAAACCTTGCTCCTCTCCAGTGGGCTCTGGAACCACAGGAGTCTGTGTAACAGTACATCATTGGCTCATTATACTCAAGAGTTTTGTGCTTTATGTACAGTGCTTGTGCCAACAGGAATCTTTGCAAAGGGGTCCAGATCTTCTCAGAGGGAGTTATTTATGTGCCATGTGATCGAACTTAATCTAAATAAATGTTTTTTTGGTATCCTAGTGAATATAGTGGCCAATGTCTCCTCTTTTGTCATTCAGCTGCACTCTGGGATTTTTTTTCTCACACACTGCTTTAGGCTCCTTTCCTTTCCAGTTCTTTCCATGTTTCCCATGAGGAGTCTGATCCCAAAGTTTTTAAGCAAACTGAAAGATTTTTTATTTAAAGTCAAAATGTTTGGTAGGAATTTTCATTCTCATCTGAGGTATCTTTAAGTTTAATCATGCCTCAATGAATGAGAACCTAGCACAGTGGATACCCAGAAATGAAGAGATTGCTTGGTAAAGTATTACCCAACAACAGAGAAAGCAGGACTCTGGGGCTCCCAAAATCAGTGTTATAAGGCAGCTGTGTGATTTAAATAGGGGTTGATTTGGAATAAATTAATTTTGGGTTCAAATGTGGTGGTTTGAATGTGTCCCACACAGCTCCTTCCTGTCAGGATCAATGCTAGATTTAGTATTGCTCATCACAAACAGTGCTCTGTGATCATGTGTTTACTTCTCACCTAGAGCAGAGCAGTACTTGCACATTGTCTGATGATGCACAGATCTTTGTGACTGAAAATCTATGATATAAGAGAGTTTTCTCAGTGGAACAGTCCCCCCTCTTATATCTTGAAATGCCTTGAAAGGCATAGGAATGTAGGTGTCCAAAATCTGTTGGTGCACAGTAGTTCTTCACTCGTGTGTGGTCCACAACTGGCAAAAGTAAGGTTTCGTTCCCACTGTTCCCTCTTGTTCATGAGGACAGAATGCCAAGCAACAGTGACTGTGACCCTTCTCTAGGCCATTTACAGTGTGCATGCAAACCAGGAGATGGATTTGGGATATTATAGTCACTATTTAAATGATGCAGCAAGATAAGTAATTTAGCCCCAAAAGGATAACTTGAATTTTATCTTTTTTTCCCAGCCTGCAGATTCTGGTACATTTATTGAGAATGATATACAAGATGAATATTATCATTGAAAATAAAATTCTGGGATATAAATTATGATTTTAAAAAAATTATGTATTGGCACATCTACCAATTAAAAGACTAAAAATTCTGGTCCATGCTTGATATATAATGGGGGAAATTACATGGAATATATGTAAATCCTTTTATGTTTTCTTTATATATAGTATCGTAATCCCTCGAATGAGAATTTGCTGCATTGTTCCACTGCCAAAGTGATGTCTACAAATGAGGGCTCAGGGAATTGCTGCAGGCTTTCTGATGAACTGAGCCAGCAAGCCACTGTGGACACAAGCCCGAGTTTTTGAATGAAGAAGAGGATTTACACATGCAAAGATATTTTTCTCTTTTCCCTTTCAGATTTCCAACAAACACTCCTCCTGCCATTTACTGGCAATAATTGGAAACAAAATGAAAAACCTAAATATACTTGTGTACTCCAAGCCTTCTCCATCTTTTTCAACTATATAATTTGTTCTGTTAAAAGATGCAACTCTTCCTTACAGTTGCCACTGAGATAATTAATACAATAACTTGAAATTCATTATTTTAACCATCTTCTAAACACTTCTAAAAATACTTAAATGCCATTTTGCAGACAAATTAGTTGTGAAACTATCTATCTATCAGGGAGACTTTTAGTTAAATATTTGTACAAATAAATAAATTCTATATGTTATTCTTTTCAAAGAATGTTTGATCTAATAGCTTCTAAAGATGGAATTTTGTTTGATTTCCTAGTTGTTTAATACCTAAAAGAACAGTCTGAAAAAGACAAAAGATGTATTAGTTTGCTTAGCTGCTTAGCATTAGAAGGCTCAGTATTTTGTGAATTACAGAACAAGATTCAGTTTAAAGGATGATTTTTTTTTTTCCTACCGATTGCCTCCCTGCTTGAACACACTAAGTGGCCTTAAAGTGCCAAGGAGTTATAAGAAGTTTAAATTAATGTTAAGCATATTAAGCCTTTTGTTCCTATGGAAAAAAGGAACAAATTCAGCATACTCACACATACAAACCCCAGCTATTTAATGATTTCTGTAACCTATCTTATAAACATTAGTGTTATATAGTGACTTGAAATACACATGAAACCAACCAAAAAAAGAAAAATAGGACTGCCTTTGTCCCTGTACCCTTTGTGTATGTTCATGGCCATCTCATGTGCTGGGATATGAAGCATGTGACTCTATGAAACTTTTCATCTCTTATCTCTCCTTGTGCATTTAGGATAGTATATATTTAGATGCTCTGCTACCGGTACAGATGAGAAAACCTTCCTGAACACATTTTTATAATAATTTGTATATATAAGGCCATGGTATCTACAGATTTGGGGAAATAATTATTAAATGTTAGGACAAAGCAGCCAGCAATAACTAGGGAACTTTCAAGGTCATGGCTGCTGAAATAATTTCTTGTACACTAAAAACAGGATTCAGTCACTTCTGTAAGAACAAAAGTTTGCAGTTTGTTATCACTTTCATGGGTTTTCTTTTGAAAAGAAGTGCTACACTCTAGAAGTGCTAGACTCCTTCCAGTCAATCAGAATGTAGAATTGTTTTTCAGAAATTCTTATTTTTTTTCTACAAGAAAACCCTATTCCCTCAGAAAACATTTGTTAACAGCAGTTGAGCTTTGCTAGTCCACTGTCTGAGGTGAATCCAAGATCAGTTATGGTTTGAATAGAATTGTGAGGTGTACAAATAACTGTTTTTAAATGCAGTATTCTCACTCTAGTTTATATTCAATGTTTTATAAATGAGGTGGTATAGTAAGAAAAGCTTGTAGTTAAAACCCTGCAATGGAAAATGTCCCCCAATTCAGAAGGCAGGACCCATTCTATCAAGTTTTCAATTAAGCAATAATCTCAAGAAATGCAGTCATTACCAGCCTTTAATGACTACTTTGTTGGTTAACAGCTCAATGTGAAGTTGAGGATTGTTAACACTCTATCAAACTTCTTGTTAAGTGTGCTAAGTTTTTATTTAAACACACTTGGATCGCAGCTGGAAAGCTGGGGGGGGGAATCGGACATTCCCAAGTGGCTAATGACCAGTTTTTTCCATCATTCAGAACACGGGGCACATTCCTTTATGTTTATATAATAGCTGTTAACTACAGATGGCTGGTGCCACCCGATTTTGGCACTTTGTGTGACCTTAGTCATCTACTGTATCTGCAACGAGTTGATGCTCTTTTGCTGCTGAGCTTTTGTGGAATAACAGAAGTTTACCTCAGAGCCTTTTGGAGAATCCATCCAAGAAGACTTAATAATTACCACAGAAATCAATAATAGCACAAAAAAAAAAAAAANAATGCTAGGACAGCTGCTGCTGAATCAGATTTACTGTGGTGGACTGGAAAAGGAACCGTCTTGCCTTGTTGATGAGGTGACTGGAAATTAATCTTACAAAGTCCACTGAACTAATTCAGCCTAGGAACATCAGCTGGACAGCAAAGTCATAACTCTGAGTTAATGGCAACTTTTCTTCAGAACTGGGTGTGACAAGTGACCATTATCGTTTGTTTTGTGCACTGGCAAAGATTCTGATACTTTATCGTTTATGATACCATTTTAGACAGGTAGCAACATTTGCACCGCAACTGAAGTACCCTTAAATTAGCAGCATGGGTCGCACTTGTTGAAAAGCAAGAAGCATAGAGGGTGACTGAAGTGATGTCATACATGGGTTTGTTGACTTTGTTGAAATACCCACAACAGTCGTAGAGTCAGACAAATTCCGCCTAATCAACCCGATAACTTATTATCAAAAGGATCTATTTCTTTGTCACGTCTGTCAGGGTAATCCGGAATTCATTATCATATTAATGTCCTGACTGGGCTCCTCTGGACCTCTGAGTTTTGTTTGTTGAAGAGCTTCCTGGGGCGTTTGGAGAAACAAAGCGCACTCTCTGGAACATGAGGCATTCAGAGCCGCGTACAGATGGGCCCAGGCTCTTTGTTCCTCTCTGCCTGGGAGGCTGTTATGGGAAGCAGCCAACCTGCAGTCTGTCACAGTGAACATTGTCAAGTCATTGTGTACTTTTAATTGTTACTATGTACATGGAATCTGAAAGGTCGCTCTGGATATATAGTACAAGTGCACAGAGCCCTTTGCCAGACCAAACAGCTGTCCTGTGGTGTTTCCATATTCAACTCCAGTCACCTTTCCCTCATTGAAGGATTCTTCTGACAGAGCAATTAAAACATACGATTTATTACTAAACAGTCAATAAGGAAATCTTAGAAGTGCACTCTTTCACCACTTCACTGTTTCCCATGTGGCTGTCTTAACAGGTCCTTTTATATTTAAGCAATTATTTCTGCCCCAATGATATTACAGACCCGGCAAGATTAATTAAAGAGCCGACTGCAAATTACAATAACAACCTCAAAATACAATCAGAGAGGTCAAACTGTATACCAAATTCTATTCTTAGACACTCCTAGATAAAATAAAACTCCCTAAGTTTGGCTGGCCTGCAAGAGATGAACTACATTCTTTTCTTTATTGAAGATATGTGAATATTTCTTTAGAAGACTTTGTGTAGCTTCTCATTTTTATCTGCAGCATAAAAGATTCAGACTTAAAGGACAACGTAATTGTATATGGTGTGAATAATCCTTGGCTGTAGAAGCACAACTCACCAGGGAGTCTACAAGCTGTGTTAAGTCTAGATATGCTAATATTTGTTTTCCCATCATGTACCTCAGCTTTTGTTTAGAAAAACTATGAATGCTTTCTAAGTACAACTGAACATTAATACAGTGGTGTTTCTAAATTTTTGTCAAGTAAATTTGGTTTATAAATATTGTGTATGCAAATACAATAATTAATAAATAACTTTAAAATATTAGGTTCAAGACACAAAGGCACAGAGATTTCCAGTTCCTGCCCACTCTGATTACCCCAGATGTGCAAATTATGAAGAAACAATACAAAATATATTGTGAAGAACATGGTCATTCTCATACAATTTTGTTATATTAAAACTTATAATTTCCATGCTGCATATATATAAAAATCAATAAATATGTGTATAAATTCATATTATACATGGGACCATGTGGGGAAAAACTTATACATGTGACTATAAGGGCTGAGGGTGAAAAATATATTAAAGATTTGTTAAAACAAAATTTAACATACAAAATTTTTTTTGCATAAATAAAATTTAACATGTTCATAATAAACATGAATAAACTGTAATCCAGGTCCTAAAGTTTTAGATACAGAGCTCTTCATGATTAACAGCACAATGTGAATCCTGAGGGCCTTGTGCTTCTGAAAATGTACATCTAATTGTATACAGAAAAGAATATTCTTTAATATGGTACTGATTTCCAACTCTTTGGCAGGAGTAGGGTCCTTTTTCTCTTTCCATTCCTTTTTATTTTTCTTTGAGATTTTTCCTGTTTGTTTTCCCTGTTTCTTTTTCTAACTGAATCAAAGAATGGGTAAGGTTGAAAGGGTCATTTGGTCCAGCCTCCCTGCTCAAGCAGGGTCAATCCAGACCACATTGCCCAGAAGTATCCTTACCCTTATCTTAACCTTATGTGTACTTCATCCCTTTTTTTTTTTTTTGTTGTTGTTTTTTTGATCTTGACTGTAGAACAAAAAAATCTGGTTTAGTATGGTACAACATACGATAATGAAAATAACCTTCAGAATTTTCCAACACCCATTCTAGAAATCCATTTATGCCAATGAGATATATTTTTATGATACTATTGTTGTCATTTTTGTTATTAGTATTACTGTTATTCTTCAGTGCTTCCTAATGATCCTGTTTATAGAAATGAAAACAGTGAGACTTACACAATTAAATTTGAGAAATTTATTATGATGAAAGCCTTCCCAGCTAAAATTACTAACATGTATGTAGCTAACTGCATTTCTCAGTTACTCTTTGTTTACACAAATAGTTAATATATATTTATTGTCTGTTTAGGTATTAATAAATACTCAGCTTCCTTCATCTCCTATATCTCTTGGATGAAGATAACTAGCAGATCACCTCAGCCTTCAAACTCTTTCCATTGCCCTGGAAAAGTCTGAAAACCCTTGCTTTTCTGACACTGCATTAAAACCAATTTTTCTGTTACTCAGATCACTGTGGATAACTTACCAGTATCACAGAGAAAGAATTACAAACATCTGTAGAAGCTCCAGTACCAACTGGCACAATGATTACCTCTCAAACTGGAGTTTAGACATCAGTTAATAGCAATCCTTATTTCCAGCTTCACTAAAAGCTTCTTCTGAATAAAAAAAAAGTAGTACACTTCTCAAACTGGGATAGTGTCTGAATATTCCAATGAAATCACTCAGAGATCATAAATAAACCTGTTGAGAGCTCCAGTTTAGAAGTCCTCAGTGCTGATCAAGGAACCTTGGAAGGCACAGAAATACACAAAGTACAAGGCAAAGCAGGGCAAAGCAGAACCCTATGTAATGACTAAAAGAGTGGGTTTTAGTAGCACATTTCTACTCAAGACACTTTTTATAGAATTTCACCTCAGAGTATTAGCTTAACATTTTTCTTTTCCACAAAAGAGAAACAGAGAGAAGTTTGGCGAAGAGAAAACATACATATAAGGATTTTTCTATATTGTGGGCTGGTTTATTTCACCTTACCTATCCCCTGGGAAACTCCATGGAGTGAAAACTCAGTGAGTAAATCCATGCTGAGGCTGGTGAACCTAGGGCTCAGCCCATAGGAGGCCAATACTCAGTGGAAATAAGAAATCTCTCTTCTGTGAAAAGTCTCTCATAGAATTAAATGATATTTGTAATTTTTTGTATATTATTTGTTTCAGTCTAGAACCATTTCAAATAACCCATTTTGTTTCAGAGACTTGATAAAAACCAGTAATGAGCACTTACAATATCTAGGGTTATACCAAATACAATATCTTGCTTATTCCTTACCTTTGCCTTAAATTCCCACTGGGACTGCTCTGCCCTTGAGAGTTCATAACTCTGGTGTTCTTCAACATTTATTTCTGTGAGTTTTTTTTAATTTTAAATAACTCTACAAATAGTGAACACTGTAATACAGCTACCAGAGGGTCAGCAGTGGCACTGCTGATGCACTGTAATGCTTCCTGACAAGATGTGAATACAGAGGAGGGATCCTGGTGTGTGCTGCTGACCACGGGCTGCCCCAGGTGTCCTCTGCCTCTCTCTTATGCCTGGCCCAGGAGGAACTGGTGTTCACCCAGCCCGCCTTGGAGCCAGTCTGGGGGCCAGACAAGATGCCAAGAAAAAGGAAAGGAATATTTTTCTGTCAGTTTACTCCACTGAGCCATCCCTCTGGGGAGTTGGAAGTGTACCACTGCCAGGACATGAGAGTAGGCAGACACACATAGCCAGGGCCAAGAGGAAAGGCAGGGAAGAGGGAAGATTGCTGAGTCTGGTGGCAGTTAGCTGTCAGATCAGATTAGCTGTATCATAAAACAGTGTATTATGGCACAGCTCCAACATAAACCCAAGGCTGCATCACTTGAGTGGGATGAGGGAGCTTATTTGTGTGCTCCCGCATTTGAGACATAATTCCACTGTGCAGTGGATTAGTGAGCTGATCTACGTAAAAAGAAATATAAAGCAAATGAAAAAAACCCAAAACAACACAAAACCCAACCAAACACAGAAAAAGGATTATTATTTTGAACACTTTAGGGTTTTGATCTATTTTCCACCACTTAGTGCAGTATCATCATGCCACTAGGGAAGAGACAATGGGAATAAGGTTGTCTTCAACCTGTGCTGACACCTGAAATCCACTGCTGTAAAAATAAAGTCTGAGTACATCTGCTCTTATAACTAAACAGCAGTTAAGTTTCCTGATTAGGAGTGTCAATCATGCAATTGTGATTTTATTTCTGTCGTGATTATCATGTCTAGGAATAGCTCACTTTATCTAAAATTATACTACAATTGAAAAGCAATTCATGAAATGGACTGAAATTTTTAAATTGAAAATCACTTCTAAAACTATTTCAAGGACAAACTATTTGTATAACCAGTGATGGATGCTGACTGAATTTCCTTAATTTTCCAATTAAATGATAGTTACCTGTATAGATAAACTATAACTCAATGCCACAGATATCATTCTATAATTTGTAATAAATCATATGATGTAAAAGACAAAATTATGAGTTAACTAAAATAATGGCACAAAATATTTTAAAATATCATCTGATATAATACCATTGAAAGAATCCATTGTTCTTTTTCTTTCTCATTCTCACTCTAATTTTAATAATTAAGGTCCCCAGTTAGTATAAAATTAACTGTTTTTCAAGTATATAAAAATGTAATAAACAATGCATTTGTCTTAAAAATGGAAGAATAATGTCCTAAAATAAATAAACAATAAGCAGAGAATATGTTGGAATATTTTTGTAATGCTAATAACACGCAAGGTTTAGCAAAGAAGTTAATGACCATTTTACTTTAGTGATGTGGTTTTGAGATACCAAAAAAACCCCACAAGAAAATAGCTTTTTTCCCCAACTTTTACAACTGCTTGGAACAGTGTCTAGAAGTTCTTCAGCTGCTGTTTCTTGAGCTTTCAGAATATATGGTTATTTTCTCCTCTGTTCATGCTCAACCATTTCACTTTTGAAAACACCCAGCCTCTCTTGCTATCAGTGCCATCACGTCAGTTCCACTGGTTTTCTCTCCACTATTGCAAATTTTCTCTATCCCAAAACTTCATTTTCTCCTGTTCATCCCTCCCATGAAGTAGTTTGATTTTCCTTCTCCTTTTGCGAATACTACCCATCAAGTGTTCATCTTTCTGTTTTAGCTTTTCAAATTCCCCCAGACGTAGCTGGATGTCCTCCCACCTGTGCATCTGCTTAGCATGTAATTGATGCTGTTCACACAGCAAGGCCACAGAGGGTCAAGGGTATTCCTGTCTGGAACCATAAGGAAAGACGGGCATCAACTGTGTTGAACATTAACTTCTGGGAAAAACTTCCTTTTCAAGGTAGTAGAAGAGGAGAGGGAGCTCTATAATTTTCTGTCCAAAGGAAGGGGAAAGAACCAATTTCTGACTGACTAAAAGTGAATGGCAAAGAGCAGACAATATAAGGTATCTTTTCCATATTAAATATTTCTCACATAGAGGAGAGATGGAAAACACTCAGCTTTGTGAGCAGTGAGCTCTGAAACTCCTTTTCTGAATTTTTCTTTTGTCAAATTAACCTCTTGGACTTTTTATTCTAAGAGTTTGTAATATAGTGTATTAAAAATTGTGAGAGAAGCTTTGTGTGGTCAGCATATAGATGCTTGCATTTTTATTCTAAACCATGCTTTAATTCTAAATCACATTTTCGATCCACAATGGTGTATATACATATAAGTTTTCAGTGAAAGATCAACAACTATACTTGATGCAAAAAAATCCAAGGTCAATATATCGTAAAGAAATGGACCAATCAAATGTTTTAAAGTAAGATACATTTAACACATGTGTTGTGAACAAGTATGAAAAATTCTGATATTCAAACCAGTTTCTGTGAATATATTGAATCATATTACTTCACAAATATTTCTTGCTAGGATCTCAGAGTTAAAATGTATCATTGTGACCCCTTTCCATAAGACGTTTTAAGCTATTGTATAATACAAAATATTGCACCATCCTGAAAGTATAAATAAATAAACAACATTTGTTATGCTAGTCACAATGCTAATGCATAATAGTCCCCACTTTTCAATTTCCTGATTATTACTTTTCCAATTTATCTAATCTTTAAATCAAAGGCGAATTCTTTGCTGAGCATCCACCCTCTCATATTTTATTTAACTTCACCCTTGTTTCTGCTTTGTGTCTGCCAGCTAGTGCAGTTTCATTTCACTTCAATCCATTTTCTGCCTAAAAAAAAAAAAAAAAAAAAAAGAGAAAGAAGAAGAAAGATATAAAGACACAGAGAGAGAGAGAAAAAAATAGTGGAGAGGACAAGAAAGAAAGAGAAAGAGAGAGAAAAACTTGCAGTGGACAAAATATATCAATTAAAAATTAGGTTTAAAATAGCCTTTCATGTGCAGTGCATGTCCCTGAGCTAGATTAACATTGTTGTGAGCATGTTGCACTAGTCAGTTCATTGCCTGAGGAAAGTTTGCAGGCAAAATTCATCTGCACAGCTAGCACACTTGAAAGACTCAGGCACAGGGCTGTGTTCATGGTCTGGCAACAACAAAACACCTGCTTGAAGTAGAGACAGAATAGCAAGCTGGATGAAGTTCAAAAGAATCAAATGATAATCACACCCTGATTAACAGAGAAGTGAATTACTGTAGTCCTTTGTCAATAGCTGGCCTATTTGCATACTATCTTGCAATGCCCAACAGGTTAGAACTTTTTAGTTACACATGGTCAAACATTAAAAAATGGAAGAAAAACTTTATGCCTGTGTAACTCAGACACACTGCACGCATATTGTGTGTGTTACATCTTCTTAATGCTATCTAGTGTGATGTTGGCAGGTGCACAGATAATTCCACCCACTGTCTTTCCTCCTTTTCCCATTCCCCCACCTACCAAATATACCAGGCAAACAAGAAACACAGCCTATAATTTTGTTTGGCACAAGTTTTTTTAGTACATTTGACAGCAAACAACTGTATATTAAACCAATTTGTTTCAGCAGATGAAAGTGAGTAATTTTTGCTTCAGTCCATTAGAGCTGCTCTTGGCTATGTGAGCTTTTGGAGGTTTATCAGCAAAAAAAACCCTGTAACAAACTACAATGCCAGAACATAAAACATGGAATGTACTACCTTAATTTCATACTGGATGCCTTTTGTTTCATAATTGAGTTTTCTGTGCATACCCTGGGTTTTATTTTAGATTAGTTTCAAAACTGAATGTTGTCATGATAAAATGAGCACTTCTGTATTCATATCTTTACATTGCTAATAAGGTAGTGAGCCATGTCAAAATGGAAATAGAAAACATAATAAAGCCAAATTAATACTGTTGCTTGTTGTTTTCCTTTATATTTTAAATTTAGTCTTGCTTCATAGGTATTTATAGAAAAATATCTTCTTTTGCTGCAGCATAGGGAAAGTCCTGCTAGACCCCATCTTTCATTTATTCAAAGAATAGGCAAAGCACAAACTGCCACTTTCCCTGGCTGTGTCTCTCCTTAGAAGGAAAGAGTATGAGACAAAGTGACCTCCTGAGATCATTTCCCTGCTGTAATTGAGATACCAAATATGTCATGGCAAATATGTCACTTGTCTAGCTTGTTCTTAAAAATGTTAAAAGCTTAGGACTCTAGCCATTAGTTCTTGATATTTTGAAAAACTCTACCTACATCTCAGTTAATCCAAATTTAATATAAGAATACTTTCCATTGCACCTATGACTTCTTATGTTGCTTATCTTGATCAAGGAAAAGAGATGTGCCTCAGTTCAATAATCTTCCATTTATTAGAAAATGAGAGATTGTCTCCGCTTTCTTCTGCAGCTTGATGAACACTCGGAACTTCAGTCTCCCTCCATTAATAATGCTTCCTAAGTCTCTAGATTCCATATTAGTTTCCTGCATATGATGTCCAGCTAGTCCTCTCAGGGTTTAGAAGTGATACAGCAGGAAGATGATTTTATGTGACTTATGCATCTTCTTTTCCCTTTTCTTGTTCAGCAAGAATTTTGAATTTATACTAATATTTGTCTCCCATGTTCGATAAATATGAATCTATTCTCTCCTTTTTGTGGACAGTTTTTCTAGTGTTTCATGACAATTTTACCTTGTCTTCCTGTTCTCTAATGATTTTGTGGTTGTGTGGCTTCCCACTCAATAAATGCTCCATCATCTATGTCACAAAAGGAAATCTCGAACAGGACAACAACACATGATATGTTTGATTTTATCAGTGAACCATAATCTTTTCTATATTTTCTTTGCTGATACTCCAGCTTTTTTTTTTTAATGTCTTTCTAAATGACTTAGGAAAATGCCATGTGTACAGTGTTAAAACATTTATATTTAAAAAATATATCTACTGCTTCTGCTTTGTCCACAGGCCCTACTACTCTATAATAGAAAGAAATCATTTGATATTTGCAAATCCACACTGGCTGATAGTCAGTTTTCCATTACCTTCTAGGTTACAAATAATTTGTTGGATCCTATTTTTGGTCTGGTGGTTTTCTGAGCACTGAAATTAAACTGGTTGATCTGCAATTCTCTTGTACCCCCTTTTACAACCCCTATCCCTTTTCAGAGATGAGCAGTCAATTTGCACTGTTACAGTCTTCAATACCTTTTCTGTTCCCAGAGATCATTGCTAACAGCTATTAAATAAATCACTGTAATACTTTCAGTAATTTAGGATGAGCTACATGGTCCTCACATGCAAAAATATCTTCTAAACAACTTAAATGCCAAGTGTTGCTTGAGAACATGGGCAAGTGAATATAACACAGGAAAAGGAAGGCAAAGATGAGTGTCACACTTGCTGACTTCTAAAATGCAGAAAATGCTCAGGCTTCATAATTTGTGAAGGTATGTTGTTAAGGAAAGGTTGTGGGGAAGAGATATTAAAAAAGAGTTAATGCCTCCTTTCCCAAAACCATTATTGTAATGTTGACATTATTTAATGTCATTAAATGTAATTTAATTTGACCCCAATTACTACAGTTTTAAATAACAGGTTCAAGGAGAATAAAGATGTGTCTACAAATCTGTGTTGCCTGATTGCCAAGTTGACCAAAGGAAAGGGTGCTTGGAAATATCTACTAGATATGCCAGTGCTGTTATATTGATTGTAGGAACTGTGCTTTAAAAATTAGCATATGAGGCCATCTTAAAATCAATGGTGTTGCACTGTGACATAGACTTCCAGACCAGCTACACAGGCTCAGAAGAAATATCTGTGCCATATCACATTGGCTCTCCAACAGGCAGAAAAACCACCAGATATCTAGCTATTGTCTTCGTATTGGCATTCTGGATTGTATTTATAAAAGAAAATTTTATTACATTTCACATTTTGAGATGAATGCATAAAAATAGGTTTTAAAACTTACAGTAACTTCTGTAGCCTTTGCGTAACTCGTTGTAGTTCTTGAGCTATGCTATTTCAGTTTTAGTAACAATTAACATCAGGTAACAATTTTCATCATCTTTGATCCGTTTTCCGCAACTTTTTACAATTTTTTAAACAAAATAAAACAGAACAGGCTTTTAAGGTAAGACATGACTTGAATGCCTGCTCCTGACTAGCTCCAAAATAAGATTTTTCTCCTCTCTCATAAATTCAGCTTATTAATATTACTTTCCTTGTCCTTATTTTGGAACTCATGGAGCAACAGACTTACAGGCAGCCAAAAGGGTCTAAAATTGGTTATATCTATTGGTGACAACTTTTTAATGAAACACAGCACTGGAACACCTATGTGCAAAAATATGCCTCAGGTGAAGAGCAAGCATTGCAAGACCTAGAGAGAAAGAAGAAAACTACATGTAGACACTGTGGTATGCACTCTGATAGTCATCTCACAGTATTGTTTCCTGATTGCTTTCTTGGCCTGATTTATTCCCAGCAAATATTAAAACTCAAGTATTCAGGTGTGATGGCTTGCTTTGCAACATCTATTATTGGATTTTACTTGGAGCTGTGGCTGTGTTTATTCAAATGGCTTGAAATTATCCTAATGGATGTGACCTCTCCTACTGGCATTATCAGATTCCTATGTACACTACTTTTCCATCACTTGAAGCAAGTAATCCTTGTTTCCCCTGCCTTAAAAAGGTTTTGATTTACAACCAGGCAGGCTTTCGCAGACATGATGGGTTTGTAGCACAATATCTGGATACTGTAATTTTTTATTAAATGGCTTGGCTGAGAACACAGTGGAATGATTCAAACAGGGCAAGCTGAAAATGAAGTTTTCAACAGATCACCTTTTCCTCAGCTTTGTAAAAGACTCATATGTGGATCATACAAAACATTACCTTGCCCCTGTTAATTAAAAGCTGTTGATACTTATTGCAGATTTTACCTGTAATCTGCTGTCTAACTTCAGCATTTGACTTGGAGAGGGAGTGATAGTCTAACCATAAAAAGTCAGATGCTCAAGCCACTAGCCATGGATATTGTTCAGATTGCACAGCTGATTTATTAATTGCTGCATCTGAATTATATTTACCATTAGACTCCTCTTTTAGACATCCTAATTGTGAACTTACTTCTTGTTCCATGAATGGACAAATCAGTTCCTGGTGTAACAATATTTACAGTAAGAAGGGGATAGCTCCTCTGGAGACCTTTACTCAGCTTGAGTTTTTAGACATCTATGTACTGCCTTGTCAATTTGAAGTTCAAGATCAATTTCATAGAGTCTAGAGTAAGTTTTGTCCACACATTTGAGGAGACAGACCCATTTTCTTCTAAGGTCCTTGCCAGAAATACAGATGCAGAGGCTTGTATGGGTGGTGGGATACCAAAGAAACAGGAGTTATGAAGAGGCTGCTCTGGGAATGCAAAGTCTGACTGGGAGATGAAATTCTACTGTCTTCTGCATCATGCCAGAGGCCACAGCACAAGCCTCCTGCTGCCACAGCAAATATTCCACCATGTCAGCTATACATGGCTTACATGGGAATGCTGGATTACTGTAGCTACATAAATACAGAGCCTGAATTTCTCTGATATAATGCAAACATCTACCTCATCTAAGTCTGATAACTCACTTATTTAATGCCCTAGCTGTGTGCCCTAACACAGAAAGACTTGAAATGGTCTTATTCATTCTTTTGGAATAACACCAGAAAAGAATAAATAAAGAGCTTCACTTTTGAGTGACTCATAGTTTTATATGACTACAGATTAATTTCTTAAAAAATGTGTCCCAATCTTCTTCCTCAGCAGATATTCAATGTAACTAGTATTCAGATCTGTATGTTGGACTCCTGTTGGTTCATTAGCCAAAAAATAAATGTATTTTGTTGCTATCTCAGCATGCATAAATGGATCCAAATTATGACTGTGATATCTATGAAAATGCATAGAGATGTTTAGGACAGCCTACAGCAGTTTGAGTATTCACGGAGTATAAGTGAATGTTAATTCAGCAGTACATCTGAGCTCTAGCATGGACACGAATCCAGTTCCATATCAATCCATTCATTTCCTCTCTAAGTCCAAAAGTTTCACCTTTTTTCTCTCCTGCATCTGCTTATCTAGTTAAAGATAATCCACATCAAGACTTCTTAATTCAGAAGGGTATCTGGAAAATCAAATGTAATTTCTGAGGATATCTAGTTCAGCAAAATGGTACTCAGGGTTTTCTAACCAGTTACAGACTTTTTTTGATTAATCTCTTTATTAGAATTGTAAGCAGGGCATTTCCAGATATTTTAGAGCTAGTACTGCATACTTTCTGGTTATAACACCTTTTTTGGAAACAGAGTTATTCTAATAATGGAAAAATGCATGACAAATTAATACATTCATTATAAATCCCCGTGTGAGAATTATTCATATGAATGAAAAAAATATTCTCATTTATTTAGTTATATTCAAATTAAATGTACATTTTGAAACTTCCTCTATTTATACCATGACTAAATTTTGACCTCTTCATGTGAAAACATTGTAGCAGCCCAAGAAACCATAGGATATTCCTGTATGGTACTGTATGTACTAAATGGTACTGCAGAAATTTTTTCTCTCTTAGCACGATCATATTTACATAAATGCAAGAGTCCAAATTCTGTCACTATTCATCCATACTATTTTTTTGCTATGCCTTTACACCTGAGCCAACAATATACACTTTTAACTAACCAATTAGCAAAAAGCCCTCTTTTTATTTTTTTTTTGACAGATGTAGTACATAGGAGCTATGCAGGCACGTTCTCAGTTCTAAGAGACTGTGCAAAGTAAGTTCATTCTTCACACTAGTTATTCTAGACATGCAAAAGCTCTTAAGTTAACAAACAAAATGAATCAAGGTAGCATGACTGCAGTAGCTCACAGAAGTAACATTTCATAGGGAAACTAATTGTTTTTCATTCTAACTTCTGTAGAAGAAAGTGGGCCTAAGAAATGCAGTCAGTAGCACCAGACAATAATAAAAAAGAGTCAAGTGAAAAGGAAATTTTTCCTTCAGATCAACCAATGCACCTGGCAAACCATGCAATAAAAAGAAAAGCTGTAAAGAATGGGTACTATTCCTGCCAGGAAAAGTAGTGCTTTGTAGTAACAGCAAGAAAATTTTCTTTACTGTTAGTCCTACAGCAGAGGGAATTTTACATTAATTTGTTTCACAGCTAATATTCAGACAGTTAGAAAAGATGCCACTTGACCACCAGTACATATCTTCCACTTTAAAAAGTGCAAGGAAAACTAATTAATCATATTTTTTCCTAAAGGTACTAAATTAAACATCAACAATGAAAATAGAAGTAAACTAAACTTATCCTTCTGAGATTAACAGAAATAAATAATTAAACTATTTTTACTTTTGGTTTTTTTTTAATTTCAAATGTTACCTACCTATTTCCTTAAAAGGTTTGCACACTCTATTTTCACTTTCATTTTATTTGACTTTAGGAAGCATTAACCAGTCTAGGAAGAAAACCTTTTAAAAGAGATATTTATACTCAAACTTCAGAGGATAAAGACAATAGAAAGTGCAAAAATCAACTGAAATATTTTCAGAAATAATTTAATTCTCATGTCACCGCTGACTGACAGCTCTAATAAATTCCTACATTTTAAGCAGACTTACATTTCACATGCATTTGCTCTCCACTGCTGCGCAGAGTGGAACATCTATTGTCAAATGCATAAAATAACATTAGAAATGCAAACTTAATGTAGCCAATGGTAATGTGTTATTTAAAACTTATGAGCCTGAATAAGGGCTTATTTTCTCTAAATTGAAATTTATAGTTTCATTTTAAAGTACTAACTTGAATATTGATGGGCTTCAGGCATGCTGTTATAAAATGGGAAAGAAAAACAAAGCAAGTAACTATGAGGCATAAAGCTGCTATTATGGTAATATATGGAAACTTATATAAAAAGTGGATCCTAGTTACCTGTACTAATAGCAAAAAAACATACAGTAGAATTTGTGCAACTGGTATAGGAAAGTCATACTTTCCTGCAATATATGTCAAATCTAGGTTTAGAATTGCAGTATTTAAACACAGATGGCTAGAGAATAGTTTTGAAATAGCACCAGAAAGCAGATGATAGCTTCATCTCTCCCTTTAAAGTTTTTTCCTTGGCATTTTTTTCCTCCAATTCCACTCTGATCAGTGAAAATAAAGAACAAAGACAAAGTTGCTTTTTGGCAGCAGATTTTCTTGACACTGAATGGTTATACTACACATGGCTATAGGAAAGCAAATTAAATTTACATGAAACACAAATCTTCTTCAATTTCAAAATAAAAAAATACCTCTCTACTTTATCTTGATTTTGCAGATATTCTAAATCACTGAAGTATTTTTTCCCTCATCTGTTCAAACATATTATTGAGCAATATATACATACTTCAGAAACAGTGCAGTATAGTTCAGAGCATACAAAATTACTATTTTGGAAATCTATAGCACTTGTCATCTCTAGTTGCAAATATTTTACAAAGTAGTAAATTGTTCACAAAATACCCCTGGAAGAAGTGTTTATGATTCAAACATTTTATGATTATAAAGAAAATTATATTAGGAATTGCCTAATTTTTCTAAAATATCACAAGTATTGGTAAGTTGCTGAATTAAGAAAGGAATTCAGGCTCCCAAATCAAACACTTGTAATTCAGTCCTGCAGGTGGGATTCTGAACATTAAAAATGCCAATCTCCCTAGATAAAAGAGGTGGATTTTGTAAAATACAGGTAAGTACTCAGGACAGAAATATATTTTTAAACAACCCAGACCAAAGAAAACCAATAATAGAATGACAGATTTTTTTGGGTTCCTAGAGGACATCTAGTTTCAATTGCCTTGCTATGAGCAGGGACAGCTTCCTCTATCCTAGGCTGCTCAGGGCCCTATCTAAGCAGGCCCTGAACACTTCCAAGGGTGCAGCTTCCAGAGCTTCTCTGGGCAACTTGTTCCAGTTGTGGTGTCTCACCACCTTCACAGTAAAGAATTTCTCCCTAAAATAAAGTTCATTCTTTAATTATGATTTGGGTGTAGCTAGGCACCAGGGCTGTTGTGCTTGTATGCCTTCTCAGGTCACTTGAATAATTAATCAGTCACATGTATAGTTAAGATAACATATTGGGTTTTGACTTGGGATCTATTTGAAACCACCTGATAGGGGGAATATTCGTAATTAATTATTCTGCTGCTACAGAAACTCAGGTGGTAATTTTTGGTCATTCTCAAAATTCCTCAAGGCAACTCCTGCTGTTTCACATCTGATTATTACACTTAAATGTATTGATTATCGGTGTGAGTGGAATGTCCCAAAGGCTGCTCTCTGTGATTTCTGGTGCAGAGGTGATCAAATTGTACACAGATAAGACATTAGAAACTAAATCCTCAATGAAAGCTATCATTGTGTGAACAGCATCTACAACAGTCCTTTCCATGCAGTTATAATTAACAGATGTTCTGCCATGTTATTAAAACTATATGCAAATAGTTTTAAGATTGTAGCAAATTGAATAAAACCAATAATTTGAGGTACTCTCCCAAATCAGCTAAAGATGCAGCTATAAGAATCCTTGTAATGCAGAGTCCTTTTGCTACAGGACAGCTATCAAAAATCCTGTTTAGGAAATTTGGTTCCTTATGTGAATATTACTCTATATCAGGGCTTATCATCTATTACCTGTCATCTACTATTCTAGGAACGCAAATTAAGAAAGAAGGTATATTAATATATTTTTTAAATAATATTCTTAATTGGTGCACAGAATTTCTTTCACTAATGTAACTTAGAGACAATAAGATTTCCTTAGTGCTTAGCATTTCCTTAGCCAAATATTTCCTTAGTGCTTAGTATTTCCTTAGCACGGATTCAAGTCTTTTTCTGGTTTAGAATAAGATTTTACCAAATGTGAACATACCTAAATTTATTCCACTTCATGTTAACATGAACTGTTCCTTATCATTGAACTATTTTTTACAAGTGATTCCCAAATTATTTTAGAACTGTTTCACTAACAGGAAAGCTTGTGTGGTAACTTTATCCCTCTGAAAATTCTGAAAATGCTTAATTTACAGATGTATCCTTTATAAGATGCCAAATCTGGGTGTCAAATCTATTAAGTTCTGCTCAAAATATAAATTTGTTCTCAGTGATCACACTTAAAAATAGGAAAATACAGGCAAAAGGAAACTCCAAGAAAAGATATTATGTTCAGGAAGGTAGTGATGTCTGACTTATTTTCATGACTTAGAACTACTCCAAGAATTGCAGACTGCATCCAGTCTCCTGTCTTGCTTTCTGAGCACTGCCAACTCAGCTGAGCACCTTACAGTAAGTTATCAGATAGTGGTTAAGTTACTATATTAATTTTTTGGTCCTCCGAATCAACTAATTAGGTTCCTATCTGGAGGATACAGAGTGATGGGATTTCTCCTTGAGCCAGGTGTTATGAGCCCTCAGAGCTCCCATCCCCGTTTGAGTTTTTGTCTTACAAATACCCACAGCTTAAAATGGTGGGAAAGACACCTTGGGTGGTGTTGGAAATGAAAAGGTTTATTAACTTCCAAAATAACAAACTTTCTAAAGAGAAAAATCCGTGCCAGAGACCACAAGTCTACTTCTCTGCTACACACCCCCAAAATGCCACGAGCTTTCCTTCAGCAATGCTTTTCATGGCTTAGGCAGGGCTTTGGCAGTCGTCCAATCCAGGTAGCTCCAGGGGTGGGGTGATGTCCAGGGAGTCCAATGAA
>VXBU01015492.1:42941-57712 GCA_013400315.1 Bombycilla garrulus
TTATTTCAATTTTCTGGAGGATAGAAGGCTCCAGGAAGACTTTATTGCTACAGTTCAAAGTATAAAGTAGACATGTAAGATTGAGAGAAACTGTCTCCCAAAACTTCTTTCAACCAAGATCAGAAAAAAAGGGCAATAGTTTTAAACTGAAAGAAGGGAGACTGGACATAAGTAACAATTTTTATTATGATGAAGGTAGTAAGACACCGGATCAGGTTGCCCAGAGAAGTTGTGAATGCCTCATTATTTGGGGTATTTGAAGTCAGGTTGGATAGGGCTCTGAGTAATCTGGTGTAGTAGAAGGTGTCCTATGGCAGGGGGGGTGGGCTAGATGAAAGGTTATTCCAACCCAAATCATTCTATGAATTTTTTGTATGATTTTATAATTTCAAAAATTGCATGGAAATACCAGGTTCTCCATCAACCAACAATGCAAATACAAGTGCATATCTTTTCTCTCCTAGTTCTACAGTGTATTCACAAATGCAGAAGTTTCCAGTGCTCTAAGGGGCCATTCTAGTAATCAGACAGAGCCTGGTTGTGTCAAGTTTGAAGGAAAAAATACTTTCTGATAAGTGTTTGCCAGAGCATAGTAGAAAACAGTAGAAAATTGTTGAAAAATTACATGGAATAATTAGAGTTTAATGTTATTTTTCAAATGAAGTATTTTAGCACCATGATATATCTAATTTTTGGCCTACTCTAGCCTAAATTTGATATCAAATACAATGTCATCACTGGGTTTTGGTTAGCATTGATCTGGCTGCTGTTGCTGGGAAAGTTTCATCACTCAAACTGTATCTGTTACAATTCAGTAGAAAATATCTCTCTAGAGTTTATTTTCACATGAGACATCTAATATTTTTTTTCTCTCTCTACCCTGTCTAGATTGTTATCTTTTATTAGGACTGCACAGGCACTGTCAGAAACTCAAATTTTGCAATGATCTCCAGAAGCACAGGGAATTTTCTGCTATCTCCTTGACTTAGTCCCTGCTTACTGTAGTTTCAAAAACCAGAATTCAGACTTGTGTCAGAGTGAGTACTTCCTCCATTTTTGATACAGAATATCTCTTAAAGTGCCACTAACAGTCTGATTCTTAGATCTTGAAGACCATAACTCACTTGTGCTGCAATATTTGAGAAATATTAGGTTTTAGCACAGGTAGAAACAGACTCTAGAAATATGAACAGATCTAATGTGAATAAAAATCTCAATACAGTTTCCAGCATTTTCAATTTTTAATGCTAGTTCATTTATAACTAAAAAAAAAAGAAAATCTCTGTGATAAAACCTTTAGAAAAATATGTCATAAATAGCTAAAATGCATGTAATACATCATAACAATGAATTTTAAAGAAGTATTGGTTTATGCCAGGCCAATGGAAAGCAAGCTAACTTCAGTACATTGTAATTGCGATTTGTTTAGCTGGCTTCTTTTGTGACCTACTGAAATATTTATAGTGGACAGAGAAAAGAGACAGTCACAACTGCAAATTCCTGCAGCTGGGGAGATCTCTGTCACTGTGGGCTTCACTGAGACAGCTCTGTCCTAATTTCATCTGACTTTGAATATGTGCAAATCACAAGAAAATGTGAACTGACTACAGACTGAGAAAATCAGCAAAGACAGAAAATCATTTTAGAACAGAGTGTTATCAATATTTTAGTCAGGATTAGATAAGTTCTTCAGAAATTTCTAACTCTAATTTCAAGAAATTTATATCATTTCTTTAAAGCAGTGATGAATAAAGAAAATCTATGTAGAAATTAAGGGTGCTGTTTTTTATGTTGATTCACATTACACAAAAGAAAAAATTGTCTTAATTTATCATTATAATATAATGGACAATATAAAGCTTTATTCTAGATTGTTATAAATAATGTTGGAAAGCATTTATAATATGCTCTGCTTCCTATGTTCTGTATACTAATATCTTCTGAAATCGTACTTGGAATTCATTAACACTGACATGACTCTGACCTTGAATTCAATGATCAATGTCGTGATACCATTAAAGTCCTTCCTGATACCCAGAAGCAAAAGGGTAAGCTTTGTTTCAGCCTCAATCATCTTCTAAAATCCCTATGGTGATGGCTTAAAAGTTTGGGATCTTTTAATGTTTCTTTTTGTTTTAAAGGAAACAGGAAGTAGTTGGCAACCTTGACCTTTGTCAGCATCTGAGTTCCCAATCTGATTAGCCCAAGGACCAGTGAGCCCTCTTCATATCAAAATCTATTCTAGATATATTACTCTGTAGTAAATTTTTACTTAACTAGAGGAAAGCAAAATATCAAAAGCAAGCAAACAAAAATATCAGTTAGCCTTCATCTTAATGGGGTAGGGTTACTGGCTGAGTGCTAATCCATTGTGCTGGATCACTTTGATTGTGGATGTCAGCAATACCCGAGACAGCAGGGGTAATACAGGAAAATATGTTAAAGAAATGTCAAAAGGTTTTGATCAAATTAAAATGTCTAAGGCATACTCAAGGCAATCAGCTTCAACACAGAAGTTCAAAATACAGAAGAGGAACATGCTGGAGGGTGGATTTTCTGTTGTTTATTTTTTCCTTTTTCTCAAAATGATTGCTTACTTACATAGCAAAAACTATCATTGTTTATCTTGTCATCTCGGCACACAAGGCCTGCTGAATCTCCTAATACAAAATATAATAAATTAATAGGGAATTTTGCCATCAGTCTTAGACATCTGTCAGTTTTTATGAATTTTTTATAAGAGGTTGCATAGTTTTCTCTCACAGCTTACTTCTACTAGGGAATTTTTATTCTGTGGTAATATTTAATATTTTCAATATTCTTTGTAAAAAGGCCAAAGAAATCTAGCTTTATTTGTCAAGGAATAAGCTAGTGTTAAAGCAATGCTATGTATGCATCTAAGTTACCTTTGCTCTTTCTGTGTCTCGGAAAATATATTCTGTGAAAGGATATACAGAAATTTTGCTTAAAGAAAGCAATATCTGTTTCCAGAAAACACTGTTGAGTTAAACCTTATATTAACTGAATGCAAAATTTTGATAAGTCAGAATTAATAGTTTCCAGTCAACTTTCAAAGAGATAGTACCACATAAGTCTTCCAATTAAAAGAAAATTAATGCATACAGAAACCATTATAAATAGCATCAAATATAGCAAACCATATTTGGAATACTTTGATTAAATTTTAAACTAAATCTGTTGGTAGGAATTACTGATGATAATATGTCCCTCAAAGTTTCTCTCTTCACCGTGATTACATATATTCAAATATAGAGTATTAACGTGATATTTACATTGCTGTATTTTTAGTGCATTACACTTAAACACATTCTCCTCTGATCTGGTCTGGGAGTTGAAGTCTTAGGCTTTGTGTTTGGTAGATCACTGCTGCTTTAGAAATTGAGTCAAAATCCCCTATGAAAAGCTCAAAAAATCTCTCACCAAACAGCAGGGCAGAAGTCTCCACTGCTCTCAGAGCTCTCAAGTTTGCCCTTCACTTGCAGACAAAAGCCAAACATAGCCAGAATTGTAAGGCACATAAGGGAGGCCCAGCACTCACAACAAGCGTCTCTTTCGATCCTGAGGGGAGCCACAGAGATCTACAGATCTGCCTTTTACTGCTGTGATTATATTCTTTCCTCCTTCCTCAGAGTTGAGTAGTGACCAGGCAGGTCCTGTCAGGTGGTTTATCTGCCATGAAATTTCTGAGATATTTTATGATCTCAGAAGCAGCTACTGAGCCAGCCCAGTAACCCCTATGGAGCTGTTTCTGGGTCTGCCTGGGCTCTCCAAGCAGAGCTGAGCAAGTGTGGGCAGCACTGCGCACCACATGTGTGTAAAGACATAGAACATCCCAGCTGAATTCTCTGTCTCTGCCCAGTGCTTCACTCACTCTCTTTCTCTGGGCTCAGGCATATGGTGTACATTTCCATGCAGTACCTTTCCTTATAACAATGCTGCAAAACAGTCACAACGCCAATTATGGGGGTTCCTTTCAAAATGCAAGAAGCAATCTTTAACCAAGAGAATAATCCAATTTAAAAGCTCTCTCACTCCTTCCCTTTAAACTGAAGAAATAGCACAACAGATTCTTTCCAGACCATTTTATAACCTTTTGAGACTGTGAAATCCAGCTTCCGTCAGCACCCAGTATTCTAATTTGTGACTTTGCTGTTTTTCAGGAAGACCCTTCTTTATGGGGATAAGAGCCACAGATGGCATAAAGAGATTTGGTGCAGGAATGTCAATTAACACAAATACAATTATTAGTTCAGAGACATCACTGCAAACCTACTTGATACCCAGAAGCAAGAGGTACTGCAAATAATGTATTCATTATAAATATTGCCATGTGCAGAACAGAGGAAAGGCAAACTAATCTCTGACTTGCCTCAGCAGCATACTATATTTTTTCCCAAATCAGTGTCCCCTGTGGCATCCTCTCTGTATTCCATGTTGATTTGTTCAGCTTACACTGTTTGAATTTCCTAATAATTACTGAATAGTGGATGAGTGTTTTTGATAACTTGGTTGAGAGCTATCTTGCTGTTTAGAAGTGTAACAACCTTCTGAGCTGCCCAACTTCTGAGTTCTGCATGAGATTTAGGATGATGATTGTGATGGTGACTATTTCTCAGCTAATCTTTAAAGCTTTCTTGAAAAAAGTAGAAATAAAAAATAAAATGAAAATAAATAAATAATCAAATGACTAGTGGGAGGGAGGTGGGAAAAATAACAGCAGTGTTCAGGCCTGTAATCACAGCAGTGGCTGCCCCTGTCCGTGTCTAATGTAAGGGTTATGGAATATCATAATCCCTTCTCTGAGCTCCTTTACAGCAGCAATGATGACTAAATTTCTTGTGTCTTATCACACTGTCACAGACTGGAACTAGGAGAAGGAACTCTGAAGAAAACACAGCATGAAAACTGGAGAGCAGATGATCAGATTAGCAGCTATTGGATTTGTTAGCAGGGCCACAATCTGACTGAAACAGGCTCGATTCCAAGGCCCATGGAGATTTAAACCATCAGCTTCCCCCCTTGCCCCTTATCCCTATCACACCATTATTTATTTTTTTTTAAATATATATCCCCCTTCCCCACAAAACACACATCCTTTTACCCATTTTAAGTCATCTTCCAAAGGGATGAGGTTAAGAGTTTAACACTTCACAGGTTCCAGTAGTATCAGATGAGTTGATGGATTTTGAGTAAGAGGATCCATCAAAAATACCACACCAAAAAATCCCCAAATAAGACTGAAAAGCAGCATTCCTTTACTATTTAGTGAGATTTCCTCCGTTTTACAAGGCTTCTGCAATGGCTCTTTACAGAGGTCTGCTATAATGTGTCCACTTGTGCTGCCTGCACGATCCATAATGTAGATTACATACCACCCACAGCCGTAGAGAGTGGGAGGAACACAGTGAGTGTAGCCCACTCATGATGGGCTAGATCCAGTCCTCATGATAGTAGGTGCAATCTCACTGCATAAGGTAAAAATTTACCTGTGGCAGTTACCGGTTTATAAAAACCAATTGAATGCTGTATTGCCTAAAAGCACAGTCCCTTTGTTCATGATGTATAGTAAATGCAGTACATTTAACTTTATGTACATTCAACTTTATGTATCAAATCAAGTTGCAGATTAAACCAAATACAATAATGTAGAGCATCCACTGTAACAGAGGAAACGTGACAAAAAGAAGAAAAAATATACAAATAAGAGTTTAAGAAAATCTGATAGAGGACACATTTTCTTAATAGGTATGAAGACTTGTATGAAAGAAGCTCAACTGTACAGCAAAGTGAAAAGTTTTGCGTACAGCAACAACAAAAATAAGTAGAGCATTGCAGTCTTGAATTCTGCAGAGATATTCATAAGGCACAAAAATGGACATCTGCCTAAATTTTTGCACAGCTGGGATTTTTAGTATTCAATTTAAGATGCAAAGTAGAATCTATTCTTACTAGTGCCAAATACAATACTTTTTAAATAAATCATCACACAACAAACAAAGACATATTGAAGTCCAGCTCTGTAATTATCTTGATGAAATGTTGCCTTCACTAGAGTGATAGATACAGAAAAGAACTGCAGGGCCAGGATAATATTATACTTGAGTGATAACTCCATCATGTTTTAAATTTAGCATATTTGAGCACCTGTTACTCTGAAGCCTGTATTTCACTCTTCTTCAAAAATCTACTTCCATGACAAATTCCAAGGTTGAATCTGTTGTTCCAATTTAAGGTCATTTCAGTGAGGCTTCTCAAGTTACAGCGATTTTGTAAACTTCATGAGATATTAATTTACATAGGTATGGATTTATTGCAAATGCATTTCAAGAGTTTTGTTTTTTGAAGCTATGATAGAAATAGACCCTTCATTTGCTTCCTGTCTTTTACCAAATATTCTTCCACCTAACACTCAAAACACCAAAGAACTTTATGTGCATGTCTTACAGCATTCTTCTATTTGTGTTGATCCTTGTAAAACTATTTAATCATCCATTCAAGACAATGCAATATTTTTATTTTTTGAGAGGACATCCAGATGAGCTAATAAGACCTCACCCAAAATCAGTCTTTACCATGATCCATCCTTGAGAATACAGCCAACACAGCAATACTGTGCTCTGATTAATCATTATTTACCTAATGACAAATAGGTAGGATAAAATTTTTTAGATATCATAATGCTGAATGTCCTAGCTGAAGTTGTTTTAAATAGATAGGTGCTATTGAGGAAAGCCACTGCACACTCACTGTTTTGCATTTCTGTAACAGCTGATATAATTACTCTTAAATGTAAAACATTTTGTTTTGGGAGGTTTTTTTGAGACCAAGTAAAATCCATGAAATGTTACACTGCAAGATGGTTGAGGAAATGGTTAGATCCAATTACTCATAAACTTTGCTAGAACATTACTCATCATACTTAGTGAGATAAAAAGTTTGATTTCTTCCAGTTCTTTTTCTCATTCTGGTGTATTCTTTAGCCAAGTAAAAGTGTTGGCGCAGTATCTGAAGGACTTGGGGTTTGGGCTTCTTTATTTTGGTTTTGTTTCTTTGTTTCAGTTTGAAAACTGAAATAGTGTGTTACAGCAAAGTCCTTCATGACCTAAAGAACTATATTTATAGGACCTTGCATCTCAGTAAAAATTGAGAGCTATAGAAATTTTCAAATCTGGCCACATTTTCATATTTTAAAGCCTTATCTTGCCAGCAAGGGTCTCTGAAATTTGTGATTATGTGTAAAAGTTCTCATGCATTTCAAAATTGTGTATTTTACATAGGTGTTAATTTTTAATTTCCCCAGAAAGGCTCTTTCTTGTTTGCAATTGCCTCCACCACATCAAAAGAAAAAAACATGAACTGAGAACTTGGATTTTAAAAAGAACAATCAAACTTTTGGAGAAGGACAAAAGGAAAAACCTTCTTTCTGCCTTTCCTGTTAAGCTATCAATTTAAAAATCCTAGGATTCTTCAGGTTTAATTCTATACCAAAACCCAAATTTAATTAAACAGTTTTATTGGTTATGATAATCTGAAATAATGTAAGGAACAGTTGCTTGATTTCTGAAACTTTCTTTTTTATTTATGGGATTAATGTAATAAATAATACATAGCTGCCTAAAAAATACATATAAAATATAAGGAGGAGATCTTTGAAACCTGATGATGAAGGTTCATCACAGCAGAATCTAAAATCCTAAAGAATTCTGAAAATCGTACAGTCCCATAGTTCAATCTATAAGGCCATAAAACACATCCAAACCACTGATTGCTCAGAGAAAATATGGTATTAAGACACTGCCTTTATCCCTCTCCTTTTACCCAGAATAAAATGAGTCTAAGTATAATAAGAAATGTTGACCTCAGAGTGTCTGTCATTCTGATCAATAAATGTGTAAAGCAAGGAAATGCATGTACAAGGTACTCTTATTCAATATGGTAAAGTGCATGGTTTATATCAAGCTGCCTTCAATCAAAAGAGCAAATTTATTTGTCGGGGGAAAAAACAGATGAAACAATATTTAATTCTATCCAGTTGTTCATCCAAAATATAGAAGTTAAATTTTTTCACAATATATGGAAAAAATACAAATTAAATATTGCATATCAAAAAAGTTGTCATATAACACCTTTTAAAAAGAAGTCATATGAAATATGTACAGCTATTTTTCCTAACAGTGGCATAATGAAATTAAGCCCATCTCAAGCCATTTTAAGCATATAAAAATAATTATGTAACATAAAATTCAGAATGTGTCAAAGTTTTGTGCTTTATATAATTTTTTCCACTACTCCAAGAGTGAAGAGTGTTATTATTCTATCACAAGTATCTTCTCTCTCCTTAGGAAGCAGGCTGAAGTTAGTTACAGGTCATAGAGCAATTTGGACTTGTAGTACCATCACCCACATCTGAAAAATAAGAATACCCTGACCAAAGAGCTACTGAGTCAACCTCTCCAAGGTTCATTTTCTGTTGAATAAATAAAGAATGTTTAATTACTTATAGAGAGAGGAGTGAATTATTTATAGAAATAATTTCTCTAATAACAACAGAAGTGAGAAGCACCTCACATATCTTTCAGTGTAATGGAATGACTGGAGGAGTCATTACCTGCAGCATACCACAGTCACTCACAGTCAATAAGTTAACGCCACATCGGATTTCTCTGAGTCCAGTCCTTCCAGTTTAGTTGTTTCCTCTTTTTCAAGATGGGAGCATATAACTCCTCCATTCTGGGCTCTGTCCTGCATGTCAAGCAGTCAGAGATTGCCTCACAAGGTTTGGCAGTCCTTTCCTGAGGGTAATCCAAGTGACAAGGTAACTGTGTAAAACAGTATTTTTTTCAGGTGAGGAGAAAAACCTTTTAAGAGGAAACCAGCCTTTAAACAATGGATGAAGCATCATTCCTCATCATGAGTATTGGCCACAGCTGTTAGGGTTCTTTCAAGTGCCTTATGATCACAAATTTTTTCAGAGCATTTCTCATCTGGTCTACCTCCTTCAGTTTCTCAAGCTTTACCTATGATAAAGTAAAGCTTCTAGAAACTTGCAGGTAGAGTGAAAGAGCCTATAATAAGCTTTTAAAATATATTTGCAGTTTTCTTTCAGGATCCATCACAATAGATTTTTCAATATAGTTTTGATAGATATTTTCAGAGAGAAAAGTCTTGAAGCCCACAGAAAAAGAATTTTACAGTAAAAAAACCCCTTACTACTGTCTATTACTATGGAAATGTCATAACATGAGTCTATGCACAGAGTGAAAGTAAAGGTGCATCTCAGCACACACTATCCTGTCTCTGCCAATGGTGCTAAGAGGTTGGCTAAGGAGGAGCACAAAAACAAAATAAATTTTTCAAGATGCATTGACAAGTAATCTCTCAGCCCTCAAAAGCTTGAATTTTAGAGATTTCCTGAACCAGAAGTGGTGTCCACGTTTTTACTAATCCTCAAAGGATTTCTAGTTTATCAATTTTTCCAGTGACCCCTTGCATTCCACTAAACTTCCAACAGCTGCAACATGTAGTATATTCTCAGAGGTCATTACCTTTAAACTCTTGTAGGTACCTATACTGAAAGCAGTAGTTTAAATTCTCTTTCTGGTTTATAAAGAGTGACTGTAAAGAACTCACTTAAAGGAAGTCTCGACAACTCAGAGTCAAGGTCTATGCTCTGAACATCTAAGTCAGCTAAGATGAATGCCAACCTTTTTGCTAGTTACAGTTCTTCTGGGGCAGTGTCAGATAAAGCAAAATTAATCAATCTTCACAATTGCTCCCGGTTCCCAGTAAAATACAGACTAAACTACTAGAAAAGTCAATATGGAATTTCAAAGGGAATCGTATCTTTATCAATTCCATTGATTCAAAAACATTAAAGTCCCTCTTCTCTAAAATTATTGTCAATGTTCACAAAATAAAAATCTTCCAACAAGAAAACCCTGGCTGAATGGTCACAGTACATGCCTCAAATGTTCAGTAATTTCTCCTATGTTTTTATATCTTTATATAAAAACAATAGCCTATTCTTTTCTGTATTCAGTTCAAATGATCACAACCATACAATAGTTAACATTAGTTTACACACCAGGAGTTCTAATAGCATGTTCCCAGTGTTTTGGTAGATTTCCACTATAGATATAGGGTTGGCAATACTACCTGGATATCCATTATTTTGATTTTATAAGCACACCTCTTCTAAGACTAAGAATTTTTCTTTTTCTTCTGTAATATTTATTTATGTTAAAGTGTTTAAATTTAAAATTCATTCTCTGGCAACCAACATGAAAATACTATAAAGAAAGTGTGGCAAGGGAGACACAGAAAGAGAGAGAGAGAGAGAGAGAGAGAGAGCGCGAGAAAGACATAGTGATAAAACAAGATAGTGAACAAGAGGGAGAGAGAAATTAGACTAAAGAGAAATTAAGTTTTCCAGAAAAAAAGGTGAGAAAGAGAATGGGATGGAGACATAAAGAGTGGATGAAACAGAGTAAGGCAGAAAAAGAGACAAAGGAAGAGTGATAAAGGGGTAAAAAGAGAAAAACAGAGAGAGAAAAAAAAAAAAGACAAATAGGTAATCAGGAAGCCATAGAAATAGTATGAAGAATTCAGGAAGGATACTGCAAAATATGAAAAAGTAGAAACTGGTTGGAATAAGTCCAGAGTAGAGCCACACATTTGATCACAGAGCTGGAGCACACCTCCTATGAAGACAGGCAGAGACAGTGGGGGCTGTTTAGCCTGGAGAAGAGAAGGCTACAGAGATAATTTGTAGTACCTTCCAGTGCTTACAAGAAGGAGAGCTCACAAGAGGGCCAGAGATGCAAGGATGTGTAGTGATAGAACAAGGGGCAATTCCTGTAAACTGAAAGCAGATATTTTAGACAAGATATTCAGAAGAAATTCTTTATGATGAGAGTGGTGAGGCACTAGAACAGGTTATGTGGAGAGGCTGTGGACTCCTCATCCCCGGAAGTGTTCAAGGCCAGGCTGGATGGGGCTCTGAGTAACCTGGTCTAGTGAAAAGTTTCCCTGTCCATGGTAGGGAGGCTTCAAGTGCATGGACTTTAAGGTCTCTTCCAACCCAAACATTCTATAATTTTATGAGTTTATGAAGAAAATACAATTAAGACAATGTTATTTGAAAATATTTCTGAAAAATATGTAGGCCATCTGTCAATTTTACAAGCTGGCCTTTCAGGTTTCTGTTCCTTTTAAGAAGTTATTGTAAGTACACTAACAAGAAAAACAGTAAATAATAAAAATTAATAAAAGTTAGAGCTGTTCAAGTTACTGGTAGCAAATTTGAGAGGCTGTAGGAAGAAAAATAATCATCAGAGTTTAAAAACTAAGACACTTAACTCACAGACAAAAGATATTTCCTGCAGGAGGAACAGGACAGAAGTTGTCCACAGAAACTTTAATAAATGGAAGCTATTGCAATGAAGTCTCACTTTTCCCCTGAATTCTCATCCTGTCTTTTGGAATTAGTGCTCTTACGTCAGAAAAATTTCACTCTCATTTTTCTGATACAAACTTGTTTCTGTGAAAATGGTTCAAAAAAAAAGCATATACAGTAAACTTTGAAGCAAGCAAACCCCACAGACTTCTCTTACCAGGGTGTTCTTCTGCCCATCAGAATTAGTACCTCTCCACCTGCAAGGACTATCCTGCAGAGCCTATAGATTAGGCTATCCTGCAGAGTATAAAATTTCCTGCTTGTCCAAAATATTAAAATAAGACAGATAATGTACACTTTAACTATTGCCTAAAATTATTCTCAGACCTTTTTTTTTTTTCTTACTATATTCTGTGAGTTTCTAAGTAAGAAATTTCTCATGTTTTCTTCTTTTTAGCTGAACTTTGTGTCAGAACATAAGGTCTTGACTATACAGAGTTCAAATACCAAATTAACTAAATGGATTAGAAAGCAGCCTAATTATAACTGTGATCTGTGTTTGTTCTTACTTCAGATTGCAGAGGAGAATCCACCAATTAGCTAAATTAATTTTGATGGATTCTCTGCCAGGATTTCACCCATTCTGAAAACAACCTTGAAAATGTGAATTAGCATAATTTGATCAAACCTTCTCTTGTGGTGTTTGCAGGCTAACTAAAATAACAGTGAAATACTATGCCATTGAAGTATGTTTCCAAAACTTCACCTGAAAGCTCTGGCAAGGGCATCTCAATGCCTCATTCACCTATTCTAGAATTTACTGTAAAGATTTAACTCAAATAGGAAAAATAACTGAATTTAGGTCAGATTTGGTGCTCATTCTAGCCAAGGGAAAAAACCCAAGTATTTCACTCCCTGTCACTTTGGCCACAACATTCATCTTGATTTCATATCCCACAACTCCTTTGCTTATTTTGGAAGCCAAGGTATCCAAAAGAAAACAACAAGAAAACTGGTCCACTACTGATAATCTCTAAAACAAAATGGAATTATGGTGCAACTTGCTACACAGTGTGTTCAGAACATTTCTGGTTGCTTGTTTGTCATCAGGTTACTGTTCCTCAGGTATATTTTTCTAAGAGCAGAGGAAGTTATGAGTTGCTTCTGGATTTTTTTCTGTAAAGAGAAATGCACCATGAATTCTGTTCATCCCACACAAAAAAACTGTTCTCAAAAAACTGTTTGAATTTATGTATGCTCTCACCCATTCTTCCATTTAGTGAATAAAAAGAAGACATCTGGCTTCTGTCTTGTGGTCTGTGGCTTTCCCAGCTTTCTCTTTATTGCCTCCTTGCTAACTCCACATGGGAAGGTGCAGTTAGGAAGAGGGAACAGGGTTAGAAGTGCAGCAAAAGCTTTATGGTTTTTAATCCCCATGGAAGCTGCACAGGCACTTTTTAATCAACTTTCAGTTACCTTATAACTCCTCAGCCTCAGACACTCATGCCTGGGTTTGGATACTGCTGCTTCTAGATATCTAGAGATGGTTGCAGATACTGATCTGTCATGACCAGGATATGGTTCTTCAAATAAATACATAATTAAAGGGAAATCAAACTTCTGAGAAATACAGGCCATGTTTTCCCCATTTTACTGATAGATACATGAACATTCATATGGTTAGGTATGGCTGTTCTGGAAGATATCAAGGGAGAACACATTATTTGTGAAAGCCATATCCTGGTCACATACAGATTGTATTATTCAAAGCCACAGAAAGTCAGTTCTAGCTTACATCCTGATTTTTTTCACTTAGTCACATTTTTACTTCCATGTAGTTGTTCTATTTCCCTCATTTTACATGTTCATTGTCTCTTTGGTAGGGTGCATGGCCCTTTGTATCACCTGAGATGAATATTGTTTCTGGGAAGGTCATAATGTTATTTTCTGAAAATTATATGGTGCAGCTGACTAAATTTTCAGAGAAAAAATAGTAATAATTTAAAGTTTGGTGCACAGTAAAACAAAAAAGAATAGGTAGCTTAGGGATCTTAATGCAAAACAGCACTAATTTCATACTATATTTCTGTCAGGCTTTATAGATACACGCTGTTATTGCTAAACTGTTCTTCAGTGTCTTACAATTTGTCTTGCTGAAGCAGATTTGAAAGGGAGTGTCCAGGGTACTGTCAGCAATGATTTGTGCCTTGTGTGAGTTTAGAGTATATAACTCACCAGTATCCTTGAGAAGTACTACTTTTCAAAGCAGTACCTGGACTCCCCAGACATTTTTTTTTCATGGAGAGTAAATTCAGTTCAAATGCTAATTGCCTAAGAAACACAGGGTATTGTTTTATTAATTGTATTTATATTAATTTTTATACATTTGTTAATGAGGAAAAGCATCAGCTTCTGAATCTCTTGTTTGATAATTGTTTCTGTCAGTAATATCTTTACTCACTTCTATTGACATCAAATACCTTCCAAATTTCCACACATCTGTCCCAGTAGTCTGGCCACCACCGTGCTACATTGTGTTTCTTTAACCCAAAAAACTAGTCAGCTTAGCCATTTCTTGACTTGTCACCTTGAATATTCAAAAGTATTTTGATGAGGTTAAAGCATTCCCTAAGAGTTATGTATTAGGCATAGCTCTTTAATAGGTGCCATAGGCAGATTATCTGTCCCTGGGCTGTTCCATCTGGAAATTAGGTTTAGAGCCTAACTGCTGCTTTGTTCCTTCTTGGTTTTCTAGACCCTGTTGAACCTCCCTGTACAATATTTCTAAAAGTCATTGCACTTCCCTGCAGTTTTAGAAAGACATCATGAAGTCTGTATCAGATGGGGAAGAACATTAGATCTGAATAGTTTCATTGATTAAATCTTCATTTGTGAATCTTGCACAAGCCATTCATAATTGTGCTACTCCAACTAGACTATCTAAGACAGAAGTAATACAGTTTGCTTTTCTTTCTGCCTGAGTCAAGTTCCCAAGTGAATATTCAATTTTAGACCATGAGTATCCCTAAGAAATTCTGTATCTACAAGCATACCCAACAGTACTCCTTCTTGATACAGTATTTATGACAAAATGGCATAAAAAGTCATGTGAAGAGATGAAATATGAAAATTACAATTAAATACTTGTGGAACTTCCCTTTTTTAGATTTCACCTAGCCTTAACCCCACCCTGCCTTGATTATCACATTTTTTACCAACTATTTGATTAAATGAGGCATCAGTTACTTGTCATTAATTTCTAAATACATCTTACAGTTCAGCTTAAATTCTATCATTTAGTTCCTGGTTATTAGCTATTAACATACTCAGACTGGATATGCCATATACCCCCACG
>VXBU01015492.1:61727-95758 GCA_013400315.1 Bombycilla garrulus
GTGAAAACATACAGGAACAGATAAAAAGAGATAAAAGACAAGTGTTTTTCAGCTTAAAATATTCTGTGATGTCTGCCAAGAATTCACTAGGTAATTTCACTTGGGGAGTGTGACAATAAGTGAAGATAAACACTATTCAAATTGTAAAATAGATTTTAGCCAGAGATACTATTGACTTAATTGGCAGAGACATAAGCAAGGACTGGCAGAAGGAGGAAGTGGGTCATCAGTATCTCAGCATTTAACTCTCAGGTGTCTCTACACAAAGTTCCAAACGTGTTTCTTAAACCCAAATGTCATGTATACTGTCCAAAGGAAAATACTGTTAAAACATCCAGCATGAAATCTATAACCACACAGAAGTTCAGTTTAGAGAGGGAATTTTTCTAAGTGCTGGTTATTTATTCAGGAATTTGGGCAGTTTTACTCAAATTATACATTATTCCCTGGGTAACTGTTCAGCGGATTTGGACTTTGATGATCCTATTGGCCACCTTCCAACTCTGGATATTCTACAACTTTGTGAAAATTATGAAGAGAACAACAGCAAAAAGCTGCTGGAAATCATTAGTTTTTAGTTTTAATATCACTCTGAGGAACCCTTAAGATAAAAAGTCTCTTCAACACACACCCAAATGTCTCTCTCAATGTTGCTTTAAATGAGAGCAAAGTGGAGCAGGCCTTTCCCTGTCCCTCATGATTTTAAGTGAGCTCTGGAGTCAGCATTAGCAATATATGGGAACATACTGGTAACAATAAAGTGAGACAATAACAGCTATCAGTGGTATACAGTACTGTACAAATGGCCACCTTACAAGTGAGGCTGAAGAGCATTCCCAGAGTAGATGATTTTTCAGATTACATCTCATTACCTGTTACTCACATTGGTTTATACAGCATGTTTTTCTAAATTCTTTGTGTCACTATAGCGTAGAGATATCTCTTTGCTCTGGCAAACTGTACTGAAAGTCCATCAAAAACATTGTTGGGTTCACTGAGACTACTTGGAGGCTTGATATTTTTAAAGGAATTAGATGGTGGGGATACTGGCGCATACAGTCACCCCAGGACACCTTTGTAGCTCTGCTATTGGGTGCTTTAGTCTTTGAAGCTCCTACTTCTTTGCAAAGCAGAATATAAGTTTTCCCCATAGCCAGAGAAAGAAGAGCTAGTATAACCTTCAAGTGTTGTTCATTTGGGTTGTCTTCCAGCCAAAGCAATCCCAAAAAGTTTGGAGGATTGATTGATAAAGAAAGAATTTGCTCTCTATGTGAACACAAGTTTCCTGGCCCTTAAAGATGCCTAATAAGAATTGCTGGATTAAATGTCTACAAGGAGATGGTGGGAAAAGCAATTTGCTATGACAGAAAAGTTTAATCCAAAGCTCAGGATATAAAAATGCACAGAGTCAAAGCAGTGTCTGGAAGATCACACTTGAAATGGACCATATTACGGCTTAACCATCATATCAAGAAAAATAATGAGGGCTCTTATGTTAGACTATAAGTACATCCAAATTTGCTGGAAGGACATGGCTTCTTGCCTCTTTCACTGTGTCACAGAGAGTACCAAAAGCACCTATGGCACATCTGTGTGCCATATCTCTTTTATATGGCAAGAAGATTTCTAGGAAATATTTTGTAAAGTTTTCTTGTATTCAACACTACAACGCATTTTTTCTCTGTGTACTAATGTTTTAAATAAAAAATAGTTATTTAAAATGAAAAAATCACAGTATTACATTTCAAACTGATCAAGCTCCCATCTAGTCAATCTAATGGATTTTTGAAATGTTTTGATCAGTTTAAGTCTTGGAATCTAGCCTAGATCTGCAAGTATTCGCTGTTGGTTGCAAAGCAGTTAGCTACCAACTAATAAAACACAGCACTGTGAAGCAAGACTGAGAACAGTAAGTCTGAAACCATGCATTACAACTGCTCAACACACAGAATGATATTCACTTTGCTTTTCAATGCATGCCTATGCACTGCACAGCAAAGGACATACAGATTGTTATTCACACCTATATTCACTTTCCCTTACATAGCACATACAGTATAGTCCTGAGAAAGTTTCTGAACTTACTTAACATGTTGTAAAGCTTTTCCTGTGTGAATCTGTTTGCAGCTGTGTGTATTGATGAATTCAATAAATTCAGATTAGATGCTGTTGTGCTGTTAAACCATTAAGCTTTGGTCAGACTTGAATCCTTTCCAGACAGCACTTAGGCACACTTCAGAGGACTGCATAATTCAGAAAATGTTACCAAGAGTCAGTATGGATGATGCTACTTTGCTTTTTTAAGGTTATGAGCCTTCAACCATATGGATATGAGCTGATCCATGTCACGTTGCCTGGGGATCAGAGGACAGAATCCCAATCATTTTATTTACAAGCATAGACAAAGCCCTTTGGGACAGTACTAAATATAGAAACGAAAACAAAATATCATCCACAATATTATCAAGTGGGTAGTCTGACTTCTCTTCATTTTGCTCATTGGCAAGTGGCTGTTCCAGAATTCCTTTACTGCCAGTGAGGAAGTGACTGAGAAGCTGCCTAGGGGTCAGCATGTAAGCCTTGTGTGCTTGCCTGTTTGTCTCTGCAATTCTTACTGTGCAAAATACCTTCTCTTCTGGTCTACCATAGACTGAAGAAAAGGACAAATCCTAAATTTGCTTTTAATGACAGATAGGCTCTTGATGAACTTGTTAGAGGTTGCCCTATTTTTATGTCAGGGATGCTTCAGAAAATGATCTATGGAACAAAATTCTATGTGCCAATAAAATGTAGAACATAAAGATGTCTGTGTCTAATACTTGTTTAATTAAATGTATAAGATATTGAATTTTTTTTTCACTAGAACAGTGATTTAAGGTGAAATTCTACTTAATTACATGCTCTAATAAAATAGAAGAGCAACAATAAAAAACAACTTGCACTTAGATACACCCAAACCAAAATCATACAGAACAGCAATAAAACAATGCTGATACCAGACTAGTAAGTATTTAAATTTTGAACCACAGAAGTTACAATTTTTTCCCTGAACCCATTTAAATATTTGGAATGTCATAAACATAAGTTCCCATGTCTGCAATAATATATATATTCATATGCATTGTTTTCAGAGAGCAGTTGAAACATTTTAGAGGTACCACATTACTGGAAGACTATGTGTCCTTTTAGCACTTATTTTTGGAACATGACATAATTTTATTTACAAAATTCACTTGCATGCATTAATCAAAAAAAAAAATTGCAAAGTCAAAATTAGCATCTCAGAGTGATTGGATTTTTCTTTTTGTTTGAAGGATGTAACAGTTCATTGAAAGAAGAAGCAACCACCTAATCACCTCCAAATAGTATATCATATGAACCTTTCAGGTTAAAAAATACAGTTCTTACTAAAACTGCTCAAACTACAAAGCTGAGTCTCTTGAACCTGACAGAGGTGCAAAAGAGAATTTTAAGCACCTGTGTTTCCAATAACGATTCTTAAGGAAAAAGTTACACTCTGACTCTGAGAGTCTTAAGAGAGCTTGATTAAGATAGGTATGAATCCCTCCCTCTTGTTTGCCAGAGAATACCACAGATAAAGGTCTGAGCAAGCAGAAGGTATATTTGAAGATATATAAAATAACTCTAGCTTATTTTAACTTCTCACTCCTCATTTCATGATGATATTTTTACAGTATAAAGAAAAAACAACATGATATATGAAAACTACTCTATAGAATAAATATGTTTCTCAAAATAGAGGAGTTATTTTTAAACAACTTACATATGTAGCCATTATGATTCTTCAGAGCTTTTCTTTCCTAAATTAGCATCTTTAGGGGCTGATTTTATTAGAACCAGTGTGGGGACATTTTGCACGACAAATTTTATTAAACTCTATACATTGAAAATGTTAGTATTTTTTGAAGTATAGGAAAAAAAATATTCTCCTACTCATAACTCTACAGAAAGTCATCCATAATGATGATCTGAATGATTAAACAATGTGTATTCAGGGAGTATGTATTTTGAAATATTATTCTCTATTATATTGGGGTCATTCTATGAATTTCCATTTAATATTATTTATTCAGATTATAAGGAAAAAAATTACAAGGTAATTTTATATTTTATTTATATTTTATCTTTTGGGCATTTGAAGTGTGTCCAGATATCAGGAGAAAGTCCAATTGATTTTATCAGCCTCTGCATTTCAGTCACATGCCCACAAGACAATAGCATGAATTAAAATTTGCACAGGCTGTCTACATATTATGACAAATAGATTCATATTTTAGGAAAGTATGTACTGCCACTTACATTTAAAATTGAGACAAAACTCATATTGATTTCTATGAGAAAAAACTTGGATCAATAACTAAGAATTTCAAGACCTGAATTTAAGTTCCTAAACCCAATATTCAGTCATATAAAGAAAAGGCCTGATTTTAAGAACTACAGAGTACCAAAACCCACTTGTTGATATTAAAGGTTCTGTGAGCTCAAATTTTTTTTAAATAAAGCAGGTAATTTATTTGTGTATTTAGAGGTAGACTACAAGGATCTAAATTTAGGCTCCTATTTTAAAGATTCTTGGCCTAGAAGTTATGGAGATGTTTTGTTTCATACATTTTTGACACAGTGGTTCAGGAGGTGAGATGAATATCGTGTCTACATTACAGGCCTAGTTCTCTGTAACAGTTTGTTTTTAGTTGTGTTTGCTGAATATATTTATTTGTAGCTGGTTTTAGTACAAGTTATTTAGATCATAATTCTACAATAAATTAGTAAAAATGATGGTGTATTTTCATATTTAAAGAAATATTTCAATACTATCCCTTCAACTATATCAGCTTTTATCCCTGCACATGCTCAGAAGAGTTTTGCTCCTCTAGTGTACTCATAAGTGTATATCGTTGCTCACAGATTACATTCTTTACTCATATACTTCGCTCTTTATATTTAAATGAATATTAATATTGAAAACTGTATTGATATTGATACATACAGAGAAAATTATAAGAATTTTATGGAAAATATGTATCATTAGTTAATAACATTATATTCTGTAAAAGGTGCTCCTTCCTCTTTTTCAGATGCAAAATCTTAAAGAATTTAGAAGACATAAAACTGTATATAAGTATAGACCAGAAATAGCTTAAAATACAAAATTATGAGGTACTGTAGAGAAAGTTTGTGCATGCTTGACAAATCAAAGAATCAGCTGAGCTGGAAGCGACCCACAAGGATTACTGAGTCCAGCTCCTGGCACTGCACAGTATACCCCAAGAGTCACACCATGTCCCCAAGAGCATTGTCCAAACACTTCTTAACTCTGTCAGGCTGGTGTTGTGGCCACTGCCCTGGGGAGCCTGTTCAGTGCCCAACCACCCCCTGGGTGAAGAACCTTTTCCTAATATCCAACCTAAACCTCTCTTGACACAACCTCAGGCCATTCCCTCAGGTCCTGTAGCAAGTCACCACAGAGAAGAGATCAGTGCCTGCCCCTCCTCTTCCCCTCATGAGGAATTTGTGACTGCAATGAGGTCTCACCCCAGTCTCCTCCAGGCTGAACAGACCAAGTGACCTCAGCTGCTCCTCACTTGGACACTCTCTGATAGTTTAATATCTTTCTTATATTGTGGTGCCAAAACTGCACAAAGCACTTAAAGAAAGGCTGCACTAGCGCAAAACTGGAGCAGGAAAATCTCCTCCCTTGACTAGCTGGTGATGCTGTGCCTGACACACCCCAGAACATGCTGCTGACTCATATTCAACTTTCGGTCAGCCAGGATCTCCAGGTTCCTTTCTGCACTATGGCTTTTATTATTAATTACAGAAATCTTCAATTAGAAATATACAAATAAATGTGTTCCTGTTGCAGTCCTCAGTTTTTTAAATCTTTGCCTCCTGACTAGAAAATTTGCAAGCCAAATTTCTATGTAGTGATGAGTTCAGCCATGTTTAAATGTGAGGAAGTGATTAGGTCAATAAGAACCTTGTGGTTCTGACACACAATATTTTGGGGAAAAGAAATAAAACAACAAGAAAAAAAAAAGGCTTTATTGTGAAGAACAGAGAAATGTGTAAATTAGTACAGAATTATATACTTCATATTCCCTCATATTTCATATTTTATTTGTAATAGCATTTTTAATGATGACTCCTTATTTGCAGAGACGGAGTTTGCACATGTAGTAAACTGGCTCTATTCATAATACATTGAATGTTTGCAGCAAATACACAATTTTTAATATGTATTAACATGCATGATTTCCTAATAGCAAATGGAGAATGTGTATATGGTAAGACAATATTCAAGAGAAAAATGTGGACTGACTTAGCTGAGAAACATTTCATACTTCAAGTATCCCAAATTCAAGTTGGGTTTCAACAATGATATTTCATATATGTCTTTTCATAGTCAGATGGTAACTTTGCAATTCTCTAATGACAGAAGGATAGCTGAAGTTTATTTTCACCTGAAGTATTTAAAATCAGTGAAAAAGTGTGCTCTTCTGACTGGTCCATATAATTGAAGTATAAATGTTCAAAATATAGATCAGGTCTACCAGAAACACTTGAGTCTGAAAATACTTTTTGATTAAAAAATATTCTTTAGAAACATTTAATTCATGAAAAAATTAATTATCAATTTGTTGTTTGGTTTCAGCTGCTAAAAATTTGAATTCAGTCTTAAGGGTTGAACTGGTGAGTGACTGATGAGACGCTGGAGTCTCCATCCACAGAATTTGGCTGGACACAGCCCTGAGCCACCTAATTCATGTTGACCCTTAGGCAGCCTCCAGAGGTCCTTTGCAATCTAAATTTTCTGTGATTCTGCAACTACTCTTTCTCTCTTCAATATCAAAATGTAATTGCCAACTAATTATAGAGAAATTTGCAAAGTTTATGTATTTTCTGAATACGCTGTAGATTATGGTTCCAGCTATTTCTTTGATGTCTTTGCTCCATAGAACCAGAAAGGAAATATTATCTCTGGTAATGCTTTGAAGGTTTTTCTCTTCTGAAGAGAAACTGCTTTATGAAACTCTCTGGACATGCTTCTCTGAGGAGAGCAGAGACTAAATGAACAGCCTAAAGCAGCAATCAACTGAATCAACAGACTAATGGCAGCAATCAGTTCCCACAAGGGCATTTCTTCTGTTGCACAAAGGATACTTAGATATGTAAAGATAATGAAAAGGAAGAATCATCATTTAGCACAGACTCCTGAGTAATACTTTCACTGAAAACAGCAGAGTCATTGCAATATGAGAATGGTTTACACTCACTAAATATATTTAAAATCCATGCTCTGTTAGGAGTATTTCATATTCCTCATCCTGTTTTCTACATCTCTGAAACAAGACAACAGGAATATCACCTGACCCAGAGAGCTGGAAGTGTAGTTGCTCAAATACTATGCCATGCTTTTGACTCCAACACAAATGTTCATTAACACAGCTTAGTGTATGACAGCTTACATTTGGGAACCCTGTGTGTATTCCTAGACCACCAAAAATGTGAGATCTAACAATTTCATGCAGGTTTCTTTCAATAATTTTTTAGCTAATAGATTTCATTTCATATTTGCCACAGGTTGGTAGGGTGACAATTAAAGTTATTATATAACAATTAATTATACTCATAGATATGTCTGAATTCATGGAGCAGAGAACAAAGACTCTGGGACTCAAGCAGGAGCAAGCCATAACCTTGGTTTCAGCATTTTGCAAAAATCACTTTGTTCCTACTTTATTTCTGCAACTTGAAATTGTGGCTAGTAGGATATCTTCTTTTTCCTGCCACTGGTGAATTTCAAAAGATGTTTCATTCCCTCACTTTTTAAACTGTCTGAAATTTGGGGTTGTTTATATTACCTTCTTCTTAACTTGACTAAAGCAGCATTTCCTGTTTAGGGTTAAAGGAGTGTTTGTTTTATCCACCTTCATGTGTGTCTCCCTATACAGTAAATGCTTCCATCCTGGTGGAGAGAATTTCCAAACATTCATGTTTGAAAGGAAAAAAAAAAAAACCTCTCAACAAATGGAACCAATGCTAATATTACAGATGTATTTTCACATGAAGTCAAACCCACTCAATTACTTTTCAGTCAATGAGTAAGTAAATCACCAGATGTATCACTAGGTTACCAGGTATTGATTTACTTGCTAACTCAACTCACAGTAAATGAAAGGTGGCCTTGAGCTGGAGATTAGGGACTATTTTTTCTGTACTTCTCAAGAGTCAAGATCCATTCTTCAGCCATTAAAATATAAGTGTGAAATAAGCCAGTAAATAGCAAGAATATATAAAAAAAATAATGTAATGGAAGCATATGAAGGACAACATTGAGGCAACCCAAAACTTATTACCCCATAGGAAGCTGTAGATACTTGTGTTCTTTCTGTGCCCAGTATTGCAGTTTCTACTGATGCAAAACTACCATCAACATTAGATCAAGCTTTATAATGGCACCACATTCAAAGTACTTAATTTGAGAGTCCTCTGGAGTCCCAATTCAGAGGTCACCCCTGCCATTTCAAAGGAGAATGCTACTGGGACATCAAACAGAGAATTCATTTCCAGTAACAAACATTTAATGCAGTCTACTAGTTCGTGTTTAATGTGTGGCTTGTAGCCTACAGAATTTTAAAATAAAACAAACCCACGCATTACACTTTTAGAAACAGAAAGTTATTCATGGTCTTTTCCCGGTAATTTTTCTGGTCGTCAGACTCTGGCAGCTGAGAAACATATACCGTTCCTTTCAGCTGCATAACTCTCCTTCTAGCGATTAATTACTTAGATACTTCGGAATAAATAGGATGTAAAGAAATACCTAACAAAAGCCTAATGCATCTCCAATGATGGAACCCTGTGCTATGCCTGAGATGAATATCCTTTTCAATTTTTTTTTGAAAGACAAGCAGATTATTCAAAATTATGGCAATCAGATACTGGCAGAGAAGAAAAATAGCGATATGCTGAACAGAAACCACTTAAATGCTGCGAGTCTTGATAATATAATATTTCCACAACTGTTTCTGTTTAAAACTAATAAAAATAAACATAAAACATTCCCTTCTCCTCCTATCAAATTCATTACTTTGAGCGACAAAATGACAAAATGATTAGCTGTTAATAAGGCCCTGGTTTAAAAGATTGACTGACATTGCATTACTCATTTAATTTCCGCTTCTCCTAGGTTTTTTTTTTTTCCTTCCTCCAAGCACAGAGGGAATTAATATTATCACATCAAAGGCCTCCCTCTAAATGGGGGAGAAAAATCATTTAAAAGGACAGAAGCTGTGATTATTCAAACTAGGTTATTTGCACCTTGTATATATAACGATATCATGGTACAACTTCATTTTGTTCAAATTGCTGTCAGTCACTAATAGAAGAAATTTGCTTCCGTTTTATCAGTGCTATTGTGTTCAGTCAGATTTGTGGGTGTAGGACGGGGAGTTCAGGCTGGGCATTAAACATGAAATCTGATAAGAAGGATATGAGGAACAGGGAGTAAGGAAGGTACAGAGCAAAGGAAGACTGATTGTGAATCCAACATTCACAATGCAAATGCCTCCCCACCCCAGCTTCCTTCATGATTTTCTTCCCTCTCCATGCGTGTTGTTTTTATTTAAAGACACAGATACAACCACACACTAAAGTGCAAGCATGAGCCCCTGTGGAATATGAGATTTAGCAATACAACTCAGTGCTCTGGTGATTTTATTTCCTTTCACTTTGATTCCTGACAGACAAATTATTCTAGGGATGATTTAACACCTAAAGATGTATGTCATATTCCATAAAATAGTTGTATCAGTGGGAAAAATTATGAGTGGCACAACCCCTGGCCTAGCAACATCCAATGATCTATCAGCATTTAACTCTTGGCAGATTGAATTATTCCCCTCCCTAACTGTAACTGTGTTAGGGCTTGCATGACAAACAGTCCACTTGTCAAATATTTATCCTTCTTCCTAAAAAAAGGAAAAGGAAAAAGAGAAAGGGGTGGGAGGGAGTGGGGATAGAGGGGTANGATAAGGAGGGGGAATATAAGTGGTAAAAGACCAACCACAGCATGAAATATGAAACATAAATCACTGGGGTCAGGGAGAGCAGGAGAACTTGGTTACTAAGGCTCCAGATGGATTAAATAATGCACGTCCTGAGGGAGGGTGGGAAGGCGAGCACTAAAATAATAACAGAACAGAATGCTCCTATGTTGAAAGGTTTGAAGACAAGCCTTGTTAATTCAGAAAACAGCAGAGTTAAATTAGCCCAGGTCTCTGTGAAAAGTAGTGTTACATATTGTGTGGAGAGATAAATTTTCACTCACTCTCTCCAATAAACTGGCCACTGACAGGTGACTGCTGTGAGTAGTTCATTAAAATGTCCAATTCATGAGAGACTTTCAAAATTTATAGTGCTTCCTATAGACAACAGGGTCAAGTTCAATGAGAAAGGAAGAGAGCAAAGTAACTAAAGGAATTATTCACTAATTACCTTTTAAACACATTTGCATTTTTTTTCAACAAGTATTAACTTGCTTTTAATGCCTCTGGGTTTACGGCTTTAAATCAGAGAGGGAGATCAGAGTTCAGCACACATCCCTGTTTTCATTGTCCTCTGGATAGAAGATTTTTGAACATGTAAGACCATGTGCTAAAGCCCTCAGAGTAAATGATTTTAGAAGATATAGGATCAGACGTTTAGCAGGGAATGGAACAGTGATGGCAATTTTAATTAGCTTTCATTTACCTGTAAGCCAAGAATATACACTGAAGTTCAGTAATTATGAGTGGGGTGGATAGTACTGTCTATTATGAAAAATTACTGGACTCCTATGAAAAAAGCATCACATGTAAATAATTTTATTGTGTTATCAGGGATGGAATATCTTTCCCTAATGGGATAAGTAAAGTTGAACTTCTTTGCAAAATTTCAGTCATAACCATTATGCTATTCCAGAAATATTATAAAATTTGAACAAGGAAATGTATATCCCGTAAGAGTTGGAGGAAGGACAATGGCAGGAAAAAATGCTTGGCATTTGTTTCCTCTTGAAAACCTTCCTTGATTTATCTTTAGCCTGGTAAAAAACACACATCTCCATGGTAAACTGGGCATGTTCATCTATGCCAATGTGTGAGTAGGACTTTTCCTTTTTAGGTAGCTGCAGACTGGGTCAGGTTCGCCATCTGCAAAAAATTCCAGTGCAGAGTTTAGTCTTGCTCGCTGTCCACACATAGGTGACAATTATTGCTCCCAGTTTCCCTTGGGAAATTAGCTCATCCTGAGAAGACATAAAACTCAAAAAGCTTTCATTTCTAATTGTTACTACAAGGTGAATATAGTCTGGGAAAATTTTGACTATGTGTGTCTTTGGACTGTCTTCTGAATGAAAGTAGTGGTGAAGTGTTAGAACACAAGGACTGACAAGGTGACATGAGGAAGGGGACAACTAATTGATTCAAGTGGGGGGAAGAGTCCTTTTAGTCAAAAGAGCAGGGAAGTGCTATGAATTGAAAATTGTGAGGAATAAGCATGAATGTGTCAATGGAAGGTTGGAAAAGGATCTCACAGGAAAACTGAAAGGCATTTGGAGAAAATCTTAGAAAGACAAAGACAAAATGTGGCTAGGTCTTTATAAAGGCTAAATTTAGCTATGGACAAAGGGGTTAAATGGGAACTTTTTCCAGCATCAAGGAAAAATTCTCAAGCATTTCCAGGGAAAAGTGAGCTACATTAGCAGTCACTATGTTCTTTCTAATCACATGCATTAATTAATACAATTGATTAAAAAAAATAAAATAGACTGGACATGACACTTAATGGTTTAGTTGATGGGGAGTTAGGTCATAGGTTGGACTAGATGATCTTAGAGGTCCTTTCCAACCTAGTTCATTCTGAGATTCTATGATTCAGTAATATCATGTTCAGAAATCTACCTTAGGGATAGAAAAGCATCTTTTATTGTAGAAGTTGGAAGATATGTAGCAAAGGAGAAGGATGGGAAGGGATCAGAACAAACTCCTGGTTAGGACTATGCAAGAAAACTGGAGTGGATTTCAATTTGCAGATAAAGACAAATAAATGTAGTTGTCTACATGTGAACTAGGTGCTGCAGCTCCCCTTGTACTCAGCTAAATGTAATATACTGAAGGGCTATGCAGCTAAGCATACATGGCTTTTACCTTCAGGGTGAACTGATTAACATAAAACTCCATGGAATCACACAGGCTGACCCTGTCAGGATTCAAATCCTGACTTCAGAGACTATGACTATGTGGTAGAGGTTCTACATTTTCCTGGGCAAGTAAAGATTTTTTCATGAGATCGCTATCTGTGCATTCTTCTGGTTCCTGGCTGGATGTTTAGAGGGCCAAGAACTTGTTTGGCATAAACAATGAGAACTCACAGCTACAAATGCATCAAATAAAACTAATCTTTCCACCCACAAAATGCTATCTAATTCAAGTGTCTTTGGAAAAAAAAGAAGTATAATTCAAAAAACAGGCCTCTTAAATTCAAAATCTGTTTTGGAAGTACCATTGACATGAATCTCATTCCAATCCAGTTGTTTTTGCAGGACCATAAATTCCCTTGTTTTTTAAGTATAAGTGAATGATCAGCACAGCAGATAAGTCATGAAGAGTGTTCATCATTGCATCTTCAGAAGATCCTTGAATAAATATATACAGCCCAGAGACCACACACTGAATGATCATGAGAAAAAAGTATAGTGAATAGTTATTTGTAAGAAAATATCACCCATTTAATGAGGCAAAGTTCCTGTAGGAAAAAAAAACACGAAGAAAAAGGAATGTGATTATATTATTGATATCTTTATTATAATGTATACACTGACAGAGTAAATTAAGGTTGCATGAGCAATTTTAATTCTGGGGTTTTAAAATTTTTGAATGAGTGACTTTTCAACCTTAATAGCTTCTCTTAATATATTTTATGTGCAATTATATAAAGTGCAGTGCTTTTTGATTTATTGCAAATGAATATTCTTTGTTTGCTAGAGTCATGTACACCATTAGTTCAAGTGGAAGAGCAGCATGTGGATTATATGTGTTTAGAGTGTCATGCTATGAGTTTCTAAGGCACATCTGATCATGCTAAAAAATCTGATCATGAAAACTCAGGATAAGCAGAAAAAGATGGATCTGATTCAAACCACTAACTTTCTGGATATATTTGTAAAATAGTTCAAAACTTTTCAGAAGAAATTTTTTAGAAATTAATTGCCATAAAATAAGATTAATTTTTCTTTTATGAAAATACTAAACATTTTTTAAACCAGTTTCTGGAAGGATTTTTTTTTTTTTTCCCCTCTGGAGATATCAGAAGATCTATAGAAAAAAGGGGCCCAGTATAATGTTCAAACAGGTCCCTAAATAATATGTATATAGTCTCATGAACCTCATACAAAATGAAGTTAAAATTATTATTAGGTCTTAAGTGAAACAAGACCTTTTGACAATTACTTAAAAATAATATTTTTGAAATAAATTCCTGTATACAGTCCCCTAGACCTCTTCATACGTAAATTCCCAGAGAGCAAGAAAAGAAACAAATTCTTCGTTTGTCAGTAGTTTAATTTATCCCTTCATTTACTGAATGTTAGTGAAAGCCTCCTTACAGTTTTTTACATAGTTAATGAACTTGGGCATGATATTTTTCCTTGTGTGAGTTACATCGTGTTGTCCTCACCATGCTCAACAGCATCCGTTCATCCTCACAGAGGGAAATTTGGCTTCAGAAAGTGCTTAGTCAAGGCACTAGTCTTCAATGGCATGTCCTCTTCTTTGCTTATCAAGGGAATTCCTTTGCTGTCATGGGCAGCAAAGGAAACACAGCCTCAAACTGTGCCACTGCTTGTTCTGCGTGTCCCAAATGAAGACAGAGGCAATGAACACCACCCCCACCACAGCCGCTATTCCAGTCCACTCTTTGGAAGGTATGGTATTATGATATAAAAGGCAGTCTTTTATATAGCTAATTAAAATAATTCCATCTAGCAAAGGGCAGGGACTTGAGGACAGGACAATTTTTATTCATCCCGCATAGCTACTTCACTTCAGCAAGATCATTTTGCATGAATAGAATGATGTAGGATTTTACCTGAGAAGAGATGATATTTGCCTGGATGTACAAAAGTAAAAACTTCTCTTTTTTTCAGATTATATGTAATTTTAGAATTGAATCGACTTGCAACATTTTGAGGGCCTTTGTTCCAAATGGAACAAAAATGTGATACTCCAAAAATTTTTACATAATAACAATTATCTCAAAAATGTAATTGGCAACATTGAAATATTTCCTTTGATCAAGTTTTCTTTTTCATTTGAACATTAAATCTATAGGCGAAATAAATTAAATAAATAAATAAATAAGTGAATTGATAAATATCTGTACATACATTTTAGAATATTAAAATAAATGTAATCATCTCTTTCAGTGAAATAGAGCAGAAAGCTTTAAAAAGTGCTCACTTCATCTTATTGAACATCAAGAGAGAAAAAGAACATTTTTTATTTTCTCTGTAAAAGCTGTGAAATTTACATATTTCCATCAATTATTTCACTACATTTTTAATAAATCTACATCTTTTGCTAAAATCTGCTCAAACAGTATGCTTGCTTCAATAATCCCTTTCTTACCTTCAGAGAGACTATAACCTGTTTTCATATTGACATGGTTTTCAGAGATTCTGTGAGAGAGATTCTCTTTTAAGTGAGAGAAATTGAGAGACTCAGAAATCAAGTAAAGTCTGAGAAGAACTTACAGAGAATCGAGAGACCGTGTACAGATTCCATGGTTTTTCAGGTCAGCAACACTACATATGATTTTCATGGCTCTTTATCTAAAGTACAGAAAACCCTACTAAGACCCATTATCGAACACAACACAACTTTGGTTGTTGCCTACAGAAAGGGAGAAATTAATTTCTCATAGTTCTGTATTTTGTTGCACTTCTAATATATGGATAACTTATATCTGTGGATAATTTGTATAGAAACAAATTTTGAGGAACTAAGGGTTTTCTGATTTTTCTATAGCTGTCTCAGTGTAGTGTGGTTTTTTGCAGTGCCTCTGGCAGTGTCTCAAGCAGTCTTAAAAATGCTCAAAGATGAATACATGTATGTATATTTACTTTTGGTTGAATGCCATTTATTTATTATCACACCAATTTTAAGACCAATTTTAAGTAAACACAACTCTATAGGTTCACACATGTGTTTCTTGTGTACATCTGGAAACATTTCTATCTGTAATGGAAATTAAAAGCACTTCTGAGAGTTCAAAAGTAGTCAAAATGAGAAAAAGATCCCAGCAGATCATATGATGGTGTTAACATCACTGAAGTTATTGCTTTGAATTATACTACTTTTCTATTAAGTAAAATAAAAGTAATAAAAAAATCTTTGAGGTTTTGTTTTGCTTTGTTGTTGTTGATACAATATCTGCAGCAGCAATTATCAAAATAAGAGAAAGTAGTAGAAAAGAGGCAAAAGATTACTACCCCTTATTCATGTTCATCTGTGACATCATTCTCGTCACTTCATAATTCAGGGAAGAAAGATATAAAGAATTCATACTGTTAGACTTTTTTAGATTGTACAATTACAGTGCTATCATTCATATATTTTGCACTGAAACCACACAGAAAGACTCTGATATCTATGATGTTCACTTGACAGCTGGTGTCCCTCCACATTTTCCCCATCCAGCAGTGGCTTGTATGGCTGTGGAACTTTTTAGTGTTGCAAGCAATAAATTGTCACAGGAAAAGGAGGTGGATGGTGTCAAATAGAACAGACTTTGTGTTTCGTGGAGATAAAGCTCTGGAGCCCACTTTCTACCTCTCTTAAAAGAGTCACTTTTGGCATCCCTTGAACGAGCTCACCTCATCTCACTGCTCACCTGTCTCCTGATTCCACCCCCTGTACTTGTCAGGTTTGCTCAGAGTTGGTGCTAGACAGAGTAGGAATGGATTTTTATTTTGCAGGCCCTCTTCTCCATCCTAAGGATCTTTTTGACCACAGTGTGATGTACTAACAAAAGTAGAAGGGAGGTAAGAGATCACTCTTGTCTGCCACAGGTTGCTATTTTTCAAAGAAAGCTGTGTTTTCTTGAGTGTTTATCCCTAAAAAGATAATACTATTTCTGGAATTTCTTCCATCCTTCCAGCCACTGCGCAAAAGGAGGAGTTTTGTCAGTAATGTAAAAATGGTGAAAGACCCATCATAGCTTTTCTCTTCCATAAATGCTTGTCAGAGGTAGAAATGAAAAAAAATTATTGTGTTTCACAATATTAGCTCAGATTCTATCACATCATTTGAAGCCTGTAGTTTGCTGATGAAGCATGATCCATTTTAGAAGAATGCAGTTCTGTTGGGCTGTCCAAGTTATTATTAGAAGAGTTGCACACTCTGCCAAATTCAGAATTCTCTTGGCCTGTTTTCTATATAATTAACATAAATTTATATAAATTCTTGTTTGTCTGAGATTTATTGAGTAATGACAGATTTCTGCATTTTACATCTACCTTGAAAGTACTCTAATCAGAAATTCATTGGAACACAACCTACAGAAACTTTGGTTAAAATTACATATTTAGAAAACAAAGATTACTACACAGATAATTTTATGCACACTTAAACTGGTGAATAAAATGCTTATCCCAGGCAAGTTCTTTTCAAATATAATTTCACAAATCTAATTTTTCAAAACAAATTAAAATTCCTCAACAAATAACACTTACATTGGAAAATTATTTTGCAGATTGCCTTTGAGCAATCCAGTTTCCTTAATCCCTTTCTTTTAAATAGTTGAAATCAGCAGTTTCTTCTGCCTGTGAAACTAACAAATGGCTGGTATATATGTGGCTTTTTCTTCTGCCAAAAGAAATGCATGTATGCACTGAAAATAAGAAACAGGAATTTTCATGCAAAAAGATAATTAATAAAAGGAATGACATTTGTATAAAAATGGTGTTTAGCTTGGTAGTGCATCCTCAGTCAACTCCTCAATATCTTTCATCCAACATTATAAAACCACTTATGTTCAATACCGATAAATGTGCTACTTTGTAAAGCTACAGCTGAAATAACATTTCAAAGCTGCACTTGGCAAAACAATAATAAATGCATTTTGATAAAATCAATTCTATTTTTTGAGGATTTATTTCTAAACTGTTGGTACATTCTCCACCTTACAAAAAAATTAAATGAGTTCTGGTAGGATCATCATCTGAACAGCAGCTTGAAGGGTGTTTGAAGTACCGCTGCTGTGTCTGAAAGACTCTGACCGGGACCTTGTTTGTCAGACTGCATGTTTGTCAACATTGATATATCAAAGAGGTCAGGTCAACAGCGCTTCAGTATAAAGTGAGCAGGACAGGGTCAAATGGAAGCTCTGAGCCTTGTACAGAGATCAAATGGGAAAAATGTGAAGTGCATTTGAAATGAGGCAATTGTTTCTCTCTCTTCACTGAGTGCAGGTGTATGTTTGTTGACCTAGATTGTGATTTTTTAGATTAAGAAATAAGGTAACTCTCAACAGCATTAAAATAGGAAAATATTTGGAGCAGAAGCAGAACATTTCAAAGTTTCAAAATCCTCTTCAGATCTTAAAACCTCATAAAAGAACATGGAAATTGAGTGAGATTGGAAAGGAGTGGAGGCCAAAATCACACTTCTACCACAAAATTTGCCCAGCCTGGATAGTGTCCCCAAACACACCCATGAGCAAGTCTAGATGTCATATCCAACCTTCATTCAGGCATTAACACTACTGACTCTTCACCTTGCTGTCTCTAAGTGTCTTTTCAAAATATATTCTCCTCTTAGGCTGCAATTACACAAAGTCAGAGATGGTGCCTTTGATCAGTTATCATCTGCTTTTACAGTTGGAGGGAATGTGATTTGCCAAAGGTTGCAGAACAAATCAGAAGCAGAGTCAGAAATAAAGGCTGGATCTAGATTCAAAATAGAACTGCTACCAGTAGACCAGCTGAACAATAGACTTTGCATATTTATGCCATTTCAGCCAAACACTGAAAACAGTACTTGATTTTCCAGCCCGAGAAATGTAATTACAACAATATGTTATTGATTTGCATGGTGCATTTTGATGTTGATACTAAACACTTTAGTGGAGAATGGATAATATGACTGGGTAGATGGACAGCTGCCATAAACCAAAAGGCTGTGATGACATTTCTGCATGAAAAACATCCCAGTGGATCAGAACTGATGTTCAGCAGTTTAAGCAGAAATTCAAATGTTAGGACACTGAACTTGAAAGCCCCCACATAGCACACTATCACTCTGCCATCTCTCAGAGTGAGTTGGGCTAACACCGAAACAAAACATGCACAGTTAATCTCTACTGGAGGTTTTAAAAATTATTCTAAGTAGTTATTCAGCTACAAATCAAGGACACATCTTCACTACCAACAAATTTAAAGTTATTTTACCAGTGAGATTGAGATGGTTTTAGTTGTCTCTGCTGGAAAAGGACTCCTCAGAGCCATATAATCTGTGCTGGTTCTCTGAGTGAAAAACAAAGTGAATGAAAGCCAGAGAAAGAATTTCTTTTTAAAATAGACGTGTATGCGTGCTAGGGACTGACACACTTTTATCACCATTAAGAGAGCTGTCCTCAGATCAGCATTGCTCGGTCAGGAAAAGAAATCTGACAATATATAGCATTTATCTGCTTATATTTAGCATCCCTTTGCAGAAAGTTGACAAGGTCTGCCCAGGAGATTTACAATCTTGTGCCAAGCACACTCACCATTTTTCCCCCTTCTCTCTCTCCACATTTTCCTGTTTCAACAGGAACATTCTTTCTGTTTTGAGATATAAAATGGCAACCTTGGGGCTTGGCTGCTTTTTTCCCTTCCCCTTAGGTTTTTCTGTTAAGGTCAACATTGCTTCAGAGTCCAGCTATCACTTCTAATCCAGTTGTTTCCAGTATTCATTATATCAAATCCTAGCACAAAAAATATCACCTTCCTTGACTCTATCTGTGAGTTCTACTGCTCATCATGAAGAAATTCAGAGCTGTTGAATGATGATAGGTTAGACTGAATAAAAAAGTGCCTGCAACAACAACAAAATAATAAAAAAGGGGGAAAAAAGAAGTGGAGAGGAAGGTTTCTGAAGAATGTGGGGAAGATAAATAGGACTGATACTTTGTTTCATTGTCAGTAGCACTCTGGGGTTATTTGAAGCACTTATTTATGCACTGTAAGCAGAACAATACGGAAGAAGAAATGATTAAATACCAGCTCTCTGAGCAATAGACATCTCATTGTGGCAGGCCTAGACTCACCACTGGGTGGTTTTGATAAAGGCAATATGAGTTGATAACTGATACAGTTTGCCAGGGAGTCATCTGGGGATGCTGACAGCTACTATGCTTTAATAAAATCATTAGAATGTAAATGTTTTTATTGCAAAATAAAGAGCCTCCAGCAAAGTTGACACTATCGCTGCTCCCTCCACTGAATGAAAGCACCGATTAGCATTCAAATGATATAATGATAGTCTGGTTATCTTTATTAAAATTTTTCAAATCGAGTCTTCATTTTGCATGATTGAGTTTTAAACAAATGCAATATTCAGTAGGCTGGTGAGTCAGTCTGAACACTCTTGAAATAATTAAAGTGTGCCTTTTATTTTTTTAAACATGTGTTTCATAAGCAATGAATTGGATTTGCTATTTTAATATGACAATATCTAGTTAGCTTTGCATAAAATAGGGATGTTATAGCATAATTATTGAAAGAGTACAACTTTTAAACATATGTTTCATAAAGCTGAATTCAATTTTCTGAAATGTGACGATGCCAGTCAGCTACTGAAATAATATCAAAGGATGATTTGATTGTTTAGGTTAATTTCTTGGACGATCTTTGCTATATCATAATTGATGGTAAATTGTATGCTTTGTGGTATTTCTTTTCAAAGGAAACATAGAACTCATTTCCTGCAATGCTCATCAATTCACAGTTCAGACTTTATAACTGCAAGAAAATGAAGGAAATTCTAAGCAAGTAGTTCAGACCCTGAATTTCTGCAAATTATGATTTGATGTAAACTAGCAGAGGTTTTGAACTATCCAAGAAGAACCTCAGGAAAACTGAAGCATAAATTAACAATCTAAGTCCATTAAACTGTATTCTACATAGGATCAATCAATCATTAATAAATATTTAGAAATCCTATAGGACCTGATCTCTTTTTCATGGCTTCTTTCAGTCTTGTCAACTTAGGCTAACATTTCTCCTGGATTAAGCAACCTCATAAAAAATACTGTACTACGAATACCAATAAATACACAATATTGTAAGCAAATATGTTTTGGCTGGCTCTTGGTCATAAAAAAATCAAGAGAACCAATGATGATATAAATGTTCCTTAAAAAAATGTGTGCCTCAAATTGCTGTAGTATTGACTCCAGCCTGAGACAGCTTCAGAGCTGAATTCTAAAAAAAAAAAAAACAAACAGAAAAACAAAAAGACTTCTGAATAGCTGACAAACCCTTGCATCCATTGTTTGAGGAAGAAATGGATAGCGTAAGAGCATTCTTAGAGTTCTTAACTAGTCATTTATTACAATGACTTTCTGAAGTTGTCCTGGATGTTTTAGAAGATTCTAAAGAGTCAGCCATTTCACTATTTACATTTCACTGAAGATGTGCCAGGGACTATCATCAAAAGAAGAAATATAAATACCGCTCTGGTAATAAAGCTAACATGTTAGAAAACAGGAATGTTAAAAACATATCCTTTTGTGCATTAGGAAGTACTGGCACACAAAGGTTTGTTATAGAAAAAGGATAGCAAATAATTGAGAGCATTTTGTGTGGGCTTTTGGGGTTTTTAATATAAGAGCATGTGTAAGAGAAAGAAACTTACCTAAAAAATTACAATTTGATACGTCTGTCAACATGGTATTATTACACCAATTTGACTAAATGGGGCTGAAATGTCTTTAGCAGCAGCATCTTAGAGAGGACTACTGAGAGTAGCAGTACCTGCTGTTGAGGAAAATACATTCCTTTTTGTATCCATAAGAAGTTGTTACCATCTAAAGGACACATGAAAGAGTTCAGGACACAGCATTCCTTCCCCTCTGCAGCAGATTTCAAGTCTTTAGAGCAGCCTACATCCTCCTAAGAGCCTTGTGCCTAGGGATTAATCCCTCTCAGAGAACATCTCTCCTGTCTACTGCCACTGCAGTCAGTCTGGTCCAAATGAGGGATATTGCAACAATTTTTGGAACGAAGCTTCAACAAATGCCTTGTAGTATTTATGAGATTACTGATCTGGAAGAAGAAAAGCTTTCCAGTTTATAAATAAGTTGTCTTTTAATGACAACTTGCAAAAGTGAGAGCAAGACAGTAGTAAATCTATGTAAAAGCCATTTCAATATAGACTTTCTTGAATAACCAAGGCAAGTCTTCCTGCTATCATCACAAAATACTGATATATGGAAATCTTTTAGAGGGGTTACATACTGTAACCACACAATCTCTTATATTGGAACTGGGCATATAACATATCTTTTCCCTTCTTAGAAAATTTTTCTAAAATAAACCAAATATTTTTTCAGGCAAAAATTTTCTCTTCGCAGAGAAATTCAACTGCAAGCCTGATACTTACACATGTCATTTCTTTGGGACAGGTATTGTTCCAAAAGTCTAATTTGGTTGTCACATAAAGTTTCATAAAACAGATCTAATCAGCGTGTCTGGTTGTAATCAAAGTCTGAGGGAAGAAAGAGGAAAAAGGTAGCATTCCACTTTTTGTTATCCGGCCCAGGTATTGCACTATTGATTCAGGGAGGAAATGTGCTGAGCAAGTGGCCCTGGATGGAACTAAAAGAAACCCTTGGGAGCATTTATGAGATAGAATTTGAGCTAAGTTAAAGAGCTATAGCATATGCTGTTCTTCTTATTGACAGGGAAGGAGTTTGCTTTTTTTTCTATTATTTTTTTTTTTTTTTTTTTAGTAAAATCAACACAGTAACATGTGCTTTAGGGACTTAGGAAAGACTACAACCTCTACATGTGTAAAATCTGGACAGAGATAACTGAAATCCAAAGTAAAGGAAGAGCAGAAAGGTGATGGATGCGGATTTGGGTGAACATAGGTGCCTATACTAGGTAGCAAATAAAGAGACAAAAAAAACTGAAGGAAAAAACACTGGATATGTCAACTAGCTGAGAAAGAAAATCTTTGAGAATCGTGGGCAGTGCATTTTTAGGTGTATACTGAGGCTTTTTCAGATTGTGCTTGTTTGGTTTCAAAGACAAAGTGATAGAAGAATGGCTGCCTTTTGAATGTAGAGAGGTTTTTTTGGCATGTAGGCCCAGGAGAAGAAAATTAAGCAGGTGAAATTGGTAAGAGGAAAAGAGAGAGGAAAAGTATGACAAAAATAGAAAGCACAGAGAGAGAAAACCCAGAGCGAGGATTTCCAGGGAGAAGAATAAGTAGAGAAAGATTGAAAGTAAGAATACTCTACAGTGTAAAAACCCATGAAATTGAAAGAATAATACAGAAATATGAGAATATGTTAAAGTAGATAATAAAAGAAAATTGAGATTTGGTTATAGCCTTAGAAAGAGATTGATCCATTGCTACATTTCATAGTATCATCAGTAGCAGTACTATATAACTTTCATCCTGAATTTTCAGTCTTTTTTGATAGATGGTATCAACCTCATAGGGGACAACTGTGTATGCTAACAGATACTAACACATGCTGGACAAAGTTCAACAGCTGCTCTCACAAGTGTGTGTTGAAAATGTGACTGAACTGCTGGCATAGCAATCCAAGTGTCTTGAAAACAACTGCAGAATAGTTTTATCTGCCATCCTCTGCCTCCTCCCATATTCTTCCTTCTGGCTTACAGAAGGCTGTCAGGCACATGAAATTCTCTGGACTTCAACTAACAGGATAAAATATCTAATATAAATTACCTTTGACTGCTGAAAGTCTTTATTTACAGCTGCTCAGGGCTGCATCTGGAGAGTTTAGGTAGAGACTACAAGTGCCAGATGGTGGCCAGACTTCCCCAATTAGCAATCTCTCTCATCCTGTGCCTGGGTTTGAAGAGTGACTCCTCACATCACAGTTGCCTGACTCAAGCCAGTACCTCTATGGTCTAAAATAGTAAATACTAAAATAGTAACAATGTTGTCAGGTGAGCCAACACAGAGCTCCGCAGGCTTGGCTCAGTCGGAAGGTGCTCTTTGCTATGTTTTTCTGGCTGTTGAAATTAACGATGTAGCTCTTGAACGCTCAACTTGTTGACAGGTAAGGCCCAATTCTGGCTTGCTTTTTGAGGCAGTGGAATTTTTAAAAGAGTAATGAGGGCTGTTCTGAGTGGACAAAAAAGACAAATCAGGGAGAATGGGATAAAAGAAGGTTCACTTTCTCAAGAATAGGTGTTTATGTCCAAAAAAAAAAAAATTAAAAAAAAATCAGTGAAGAAGCTTATCAAAGCATATTCGAGTCCAGAAAGATCATCTGCTGAAATCTATGTGACATATCAAATGATTGAAAAGTTTTCATTTATAGTTGTAATTGCACTAAAGTACATCATCTAGACTGATCTGTGATTAGACTGCTATAAATAGTTGGAAAAACAAATAAAAAAATCACAGGCTTTTCCAATGCACAGTTTAGGAAAGGCAGAGCTATGCAGATGGATTATAAGTACAGATCCTCGTGGGACTTTTGGAAAACATTCTCTGCCCTACTTGAAGAAATTATTATTCTCATCCAAAAAGTCTAATTAAAACAGTTATGTTACTCTGGTTATTCTTGTCCAGGTGATTAGGAAGACAGGGTCTTGTATTACAGCCTGAAGGTGGAAAGAGGTTGATGTTTGCATTTTGTTAGATAGAATTTCTTTTGATTTTCTGACCTGCCCTTGGCACAGAACAGGGACCGGTGGAATGTCGGCTTTAAGCCTCTCAACACCCAGAGACTCTGAGGTCACTTGAGAATCATTAAAGCCTTCTCTGCATCACAGTGCCAGCTCCTCGCAAGAAGGGGAAGGAGAACAGGAATGGGAAGGGTTTTGATGAATATATATATAACCTGGGAAAGGCAAAGTGTAGATTACGTGCACTGCAAATCTCACAAGACATATCCAATATTGTATAAGAGTCAGGTTTTCAACTGTTTTGTGCTGCAAGAGTAATTAAAGATTACTACTAATGAGGATGGAAAGTACTTGCTCTCCTCTGAAACACCTGCCACAATGCCAATCCGTTATTACACTCGTATGAAAACCATATTCCTTCCTCCACCCCACCTTTATGACTGTTGTGGTTACAGTTTCATGGACTCAGAGCCCATAACTTTGCTTTGACCCTGAAAGACAAATAAATGCAAAATAAATCAGTGTGAAACTCAGAGCATGCCAGTATGTTCCATCACACCTCTTTGGAAAACTCACCAAATTTCAGCAGGTGTAGCATATCAGTATACAGCTGTTCTAGTTCAGTAACAAAACTATGACTGATTACTGTTAGCTTTGATTTCTGATTGTTTCGTAGGGATAGTATTTTAAGGATTTAATGAGTAAATTTAAATGGGTCATCCAATGAAATGGTACAATTCACACAGTAGAAAGGCTGAATGAGTGTTTCATTCACTCCTTAGTTTTATTCTGCTTCTAGCTGCTTTCTGTAATTTTCCTGAAGACTGGATATTCCCTGGTATTTTCTGCTTTTCTCTTAATTGTTGCTTGTCAGACATTAGATTTACTATTTTTCTTCCTTTGTGTGTAGAAGTAGTTTTGTAGCAGTTATTGGGGTTTTTTCAACGTTAATTATATTTGTGAATATAAATTGTGAATGGAAATTGTGCCCAGAGAGACAAAATTAGAACTCAAAGGATCAGTTCAGAAAACACAAATGTCTATAAAATTTGGTCTGAACCTGATTCAAATTAAAAAAAAAATTGGGTAGGTTTAACAACACTTCTAAGTCAAGGTTTTAACCTCTGTAAAAAATTTGGCTATAGCTTAACATAAAATTGCTTTCTAGGAGCAAACAGAGTTATTCACTGGCACCATATATTGATATCTAGCATAGGGAGGTTATATCAGGGAAGAGGTGGAAATCAGACACCATTCTGAGGTCTACTTCTATTCCTGATTCTATTCTGTTTTGATGCATAGCTTTTTTGCTGTAGCCCAAATTTGCTGCATGATATTGTGCTGACCTGCATGTTATGTGTAGTCACTTGTCCAAATTGTTCCCTGCCTCTTGTTTCTCCTTGATACCCATTTCCCTGGCCTGTGGGTAAAGGAATTACAACTTACTCCAGTGCTCTGCAACCTGAGATTTAAGTATTATGGCTGCTGACATAAAAGGGGATCTCATTCTCTTTTATTCCTCCCAGCATATGACCTCAATCTCTATCCTTTAGATAGCTGATTATCCAGATCCTCTGACTCTCTTTTAATCCCTTCTCCTTCATTTCACTGAGACTGCTCATGAAGAAAACCAGGATTTTCTTTAAGTGAGGTGGAATTATCTAGCTTTCTCAAATCACCAATGTATATTTAGCAAGACACTGGGCTGATGAAAACATAATTGTAATAAGCTGTGCTAAGGGTTCTGAATCTAGAGGGTTTTTTATTCAATTTGCATTATAAATAAAAACTTGGGCTTTTTTCTTTTTTAATGAGAGATATTTGAGGTTATTCATACACAGCCCTAAAAAGATATACAAAAATTAGCAAGGGATTTATTTTCAGTAACTAGATCAAGGGTAGAATTTGTTCTTCACAAGGGAAAAAAATAACACAGCTTGCAGGAAATTGATCAATGCCTCCAGACCCATATTGCAAATTTTTCTTCTTTCATCTTTACACACAGACAAAGAGGGACCTATCTGTTTCAACTGGAGTTTTATAGGTGTGTTTTACCTCACTGACTGAGTTATCTGTCTCCTTGTTGGCAAGGAGGTGGGTAATTCCCTATCTGAAAGTGATGCATTTTTACAATGAGCTTTTTTGGGCAAACATTAGAAGTGACCACAGTCTCAAAACACAAGGAAGAACACAAATTGGAAGAAAAACACAGCATAATAGACCTTCTCATATTGTGCTCAAGGGGACTCCAGGGACCAGCCAATCCATACAAGAAGAATAGTGTGAGCTAGATGGGACCCAGTATGATTAATCACCTGAGCAATGCAGATTTAGCGCATTAGGTGAAAAGATAAATGTGTAAAACGCTGTGTCAGAACCCATGGAGTGGCCCACACGGTAATTCAGGGTCAGTAATTGAACTTCACTCTAATTATCCTGGGGAGATAATATTAACTTATAGTTGAGTGTGAAAGAGAGAGTCCATAATTCATCACTCGATGGGGCTGCTCATTGCATTGTGTTATTGAAATATGATGGCTCCATTTTTATCCTGTCATAATGACAACTGATGTGCTTATTTTCTTTCTCTGTGCCTCCAGGGGATGATGAAATAGTAAGCAAACATTCTTTCTGGTGAAAGAACAGCACTTTATCACACTGGCTTCAGCTCTAAAAAAGCACTTGCAATCTCAGAAACAATTTCTAGAATGAAGGCCAAGCATTTCCCCTTGTATTGGAGTTGTAGTCAGCTAACCTAAAGAAAAGCCACTGCCTTTTTCTCTTGATGAGACATAATTTTTCCTTTCTCAGTTATCAGTTTCAGTTTCTTAATTTTTTTGAGAAGTTTCCTTTCTTTTTTTAATTTTCCCAGGATACATTTGGCTTTCATTCTGTTCCTTTCAAAAATATAATTTCTCATTAGCAAAGATTTTAAAATCAGCCCCTAATTCAGTTTGACTTTATTCAGCATCTTAAAAGTATTCAAATTTTTTTTTCTGTGTCAGGAACTTCCCATCTTTTGCAAACTTTTTCTCCAAGTAGCACAGATTCATAGAATAATTTCTGTTGGAAGGGACTATAAAGATTATCTAGTTCCCACCACCTTGCCATGAACAGGGACATCTTCCGCTAGATCAAGCTGCTCAAAGCTCCATCAAATATGGTCTTCAGCCCTTCTAATGACAGGGCACCCAAAACTTCTCTGGGCAACCTGTGCCAGTGTCTCACCACTCCCACAATGAACTGTTTCTTCCTAATAACCAATCTAACCTACTCTCATTTTAATGCCATTCCTCCTTGTCTTACCACTACATGCCCTTGCAAAACGTCCCTCTCCAGCTATTTTATAGGCTCCCTTTAGATACTAGAAAGTCTCCCTGGAGTCTTTTCTTCTTCATACTGAACAACCCCAATTCTTTTTACCTGTCTTCTTAGGAGAGGTTCGTCTTCGGTCATCTTTGTGGCCTCATTTGGACTCGCTCCAACATACCTATGCTCTTCTTGTGTTGAGAGCCCCAGAGCTGGATGCAACACTCCAGATGGGGGTCTCACCAGATCAGAGTAGAAGGGGAGAATCCCCTCCCTTAACCTTCTGGCAGCACTTTCTTTTGATGCAGCCCAGGACATGTTTGGCTTTCTGGGCTGCAAGCACACATTGCTGGTTCGTGTCAAGCTTCTCACGAACCAACACCCCCAGGTTGTTCTCATCAGGGTTGCTTTCAATCCATTCCACACCCAGCTTGCATTTGGGATTGCCCTGACCCAGGTGCAGAACTTGGGACTTGGGATTTGTGGAACTTCATAAGGTTCAAATGGATCCAGCTCTTCAGCTGTTCAAGATCCCTCTGAATGGCATCTCTTCCATGTCAATTGCACCACACAGCTTGGTGACACTGGCAAACTTGCTGAGGATACACTCAATCCTGCTGTCCATATCACCAGCAAAGATATTAAACAGCTCCAGTCCCAATATCGATCCTGAGGAAACGACACTAGTCTATGCTTGGACATCCAACCATTGACCTCTTTGAGGGCAACCCCCCAGCCTATTCCTTATCCATCAAGTGGTCTATCTGTCAAATTCATGTCTGTCCTGTTTAATGACAAAAATGTCATGAAGGGACAGTTTCAAGTGCTTAGTACAAGTTCAGATAATGTCATTTGCTCTTTGCTTGTCCACCAATTCTGTAACCCTGAAATAGAAAGCCATCAATTTTTTCAGACACAATTTGTTCTTAGCGAAGTCATGCTGGCTTTCAAAAATCACCTACTTTATTTCCCATGTACCTGAGGATAGTTTCCAGGAGCACCTGCTCTATGATCCTGCTGAGCACAGAGGTGTGACTGGTCTGTAGTTCCCCAAATCTTGGGGTTTTTTTGCATTTTTTTAAATGGAGTTTATGTTTTCCCTCTTTTCCAGTCAGTAGGAACCTTACTGGACTGCAACAACGTCTCAAATATGATTGACAGTGTCTTAGCCACTTCATCTGCCCATTCCCTCCGAACCCATGGATGCATCTCATCAGATCCAGAGAAGTTGAGGATGCGTTATCACTGAAAGTGTTTAAGACCAAATTGGATGAGGGTCAAGTGAAGAACATGGGAGGGGGGTTGAAGCAAGATGACCTTTAAGTTGACTTCCAACCCAAGCCATTTGATGATTCTATGACTCGCACATCTTGAGGTTCCTTAATGGTGTCAAACCTGATCTTTTCCTGCAGTGAGTGTTTCTCATTCTACCAGTCTACCTTTGCCTTCTGTGGCTTGGGTAGTGTGGCTGAAGCATTTGCCTTTTAGAGAAAGATATAATTTTTAGATGCACATATTTCTCTTGTAATATTCATACATAAATATACTTGCTATACAAATGTGACTCTCAGGACTTTTGAGATATTTCTTTTTTTAAACAGAAAACTATCTTTTACATGAAAGGTACCTTTTTCATTTCTCTTATATTTTAGTATCAAATTATTTTGAAAAAAAAATATTTCGGCAATGTTTTCTGAGATGTAATATTTTATTACGTGTTTAGAGTTCTTGACCTCATGGGCACCCAAAATTTAAACCTCTCAAGTGAGGATGCAAAAGCTACAAGTATATGTAAAAGAACATCTTAATTCCTACAATGTATAATTTCTACTGTTGGACTATCTAAATTCAGATCGAATCCTTTAAAGAAAAGAAAATAACTTTCCTTAAAGCTTTCCTAAGAATTCATATTAGCTTACACTTCCAGATATAATGGAACCTTTCTGATGCATGAAATAATTTTGTGTAGCTTTATGTTAAATAAAAATGGTTACAGTATTGAGTTAAGCCTTTAATAGCAGCTATGTTCATCAGCTTAGATTCCTGCTGTCTTTCAGAATCATATATAATCCATTGCTGGTGTGCTAGAGTTTCATAATCAACATAAAGAAAAGTGAAAATAAAAGGTACAGCAATACTTTCCATTAGTCTCACAACTTAATCTGTTTACTTTCTTAAATAAATGGATACATTTATATTTAGTGACTTTTGTATACAAGTCATAATGTCAAGAAATCCATTAGTTCTTTAATAAAACTTATCCTAATGACTGAAGGTTTGATTTATGGGCTGGTTGTTGTCACCTTGACTGCCTGAACCCTTTCATTTACTGCAAGAGTTCCAAGACAGGTCATGATATTTACACCAGGTCAGAATAATAATGTCACCAGGATCACAGTCCCTGACAATAGCCTACTTGTCTCATTTAAATAATGAACACCATTGGTGAAAATTGTAGACTGAAGCATAACACTCAACGGACAGTAACCTGCAACTGTGCAGGATACCAAGAACCAATACTGTCACAAAACATGATCTAGTTGCTCTAATTTGCTAACCATCTTTTTTTTTTTTTTCCAAAGCTGTCTCCAGCAGATTAATGATCATGAAATAAAATATTTTTGTTGTGCTAATTCTCAAAATAGAGCATTCATTCTAATAAGTATGAGGGTCAATGGGGTGCTACCTTTCTCATGGTGTAGTAAATCTCATGGCAAACATTTACAGGATATACTCTTTCGATATATCGCAAATAATTTATAAGGGTTACTTTTTGATAGAAAGCAGAAAACTAAGTCTTCTCAAGCCCTTAATAAATGCTTCCTGATCTACTTCAGGTATTCAGATCCTAGGTATTTCAAACCACTGTAAAATTCAAATGTGTATAAGCACAACCAGATACTCTTGTGTACAATATAAGGACCAGAATAAAATACTACTGTGCCAAAACTAATTTTTGGACAAAGAACGCTAAGGACACCTACCTGTTCAGCATCCAATCTGTGAAATTTAGTACCCAAAGTAGAATCCTATTCTCCAACCCCAAGAAATGGTTCAAGGCAAGCACCTAAGACTGAAGATTTGATGGCTGCATGGGGAGGAGGCAGGGGGTAAGAAAAGATAATAAAAAACACAGACTTAATATACTTGCGACGCCTGCCTTGTATACACCCATGGGTAGATGGCTCTCTGCACCTGCCTGCTTGAGGCTCCTGCAGCAGGGTTGAGGGCTGCAGCCCTTTCACAGGGTGCCCTTAGCTGATGCATTCAGCTTAAGATCACCAGTGCTCCCCCATGCTGTTAGTGCTGCATAACCAGCAATACCTGTGGTGTGACCTTTCCACATGCAGCCATCTCTCAGTTTTCTCCACAGCGTGCTACGTGTGTCTCAACCAAGTGATCTGGAAACAGTGATGAGAGGAATGCTGCACACTGCCCAGAGCATGGCAATGACACGTGCTCCTGAGCTGCATGCCTCCAGAAACTGGGATTTATGACTCAAAGACTCTGCTTGACCTAGACATGTAAATTTTTCCTTGTCTGCAGATAACTGTATTTGTATTTTCTTGCTGAACATAGGTGGATAAGTGTAAGCACCTGGTGATAGTTTGAGAGGGATGGAACTCCAGATCCTCAGAATAAATTGTTTTAACCTATCAAGGTTAAGGAATGAAATTTTCCAAAGCAGAATTGGGGTAAAAGGAGAAAGCAGGAAAATTTACCAAGTGCTCTAAACTTCCTATGTAAGCTGGGTCACAATGCATCAAGAACACAGCAAGAATAAAACTGGAATAATTTGCCAGATTATGCTTATAATAGGAAACATTATAATATTTTTCAGTAAATTACTTAAACTGATGTAGACCAAGCATGGTACCTAAAACCTAAAACATATGCAAGTCTTCTGAAAATTAATGTGTAAGGTATCCAAATACTGTAATAAGATTACCGCTGTTATTACAAAAGTGACACTGCCTGTTAAAGCAGCTACTATTTAATGGTTGCATTGTAAAATTGTATATTTAAGTAAAATTGGTATCCTGAGATTTTGAATAAAAGTAGTATTTTGAAATATTATCACGTAAAATGAAAGACAACAGAAGAGTTCTAACATCAACTTCAAAGTAATAAATTTGTCTGCAAAATTGCTCCAGTGATGTACTCCTTCCCAGGGTAAAAAAAAGGCCTCCTCAAGCTAAAAATACGCATCAAAGAAATCACACATTTACTAGCCAGGTAAAACATTTTATCCTCATTCCTACCTCACTCACTGAATTTGCACTATAGAAAACGAAAGATAAGAGTTCTTGTTAAATGTACTTTTCTCAAAATACTTTGTTTAATTAGAGCTTTTTTGATTTAGCATTTTCTAGTGGACTGATTTCTGTCTTCCAGAGTTCTCTAATGGTAGAGAAAGAAGGAGAGAAATTGAATCCAAGAAATATCCTTGGTTTTGCTCCGAAGAGCATTGTTTTATTACAATTCTATCTTGGGATGGCCTGCGATAGTTTGGTCCAATGTGGACAAAACAAATTTTGAAGCTCTGATAGAATGGACAATTCCAAATAATCAGGAAAAGGTATGTGTGGACCCTTCCATCTACCTTATATCTGTGTAACTCAAGATGACACATCCATAACATGCTACTTCTCATTTTCCTTGCTTTCTTTTTGAATAAAAGGGTAATTTTCACAGCATTTATTGAAACAGTGGATATTTCAAACCAACGTTTCATTTTTAACCAGCTATAAGGAGTTCCTTTAGATAATAAGTCAGTAATTCCTTCAGAAATCAATGGAAATGCTCAAAGCTATTATTATTTTGACAGCATATTGCAAGATTAGTAGAACAATTTCACTATGTTTATAACTACCTCATGCTGGCATTTGATTCCCATTTGTCTTTAAAATTAAAACAAAGAAAAGTAGTTGCACAATCACTCTCAATCTCTGTCTCTAAAGCACCAATCATTTTATCAACTACACTATTATTTTCTTCAAAGCAATGAAAAAGTTCCTGTTAAGGAAAATGAAAAGTTCAAATGGATTATAGGTAAATATCATTTAAAAATGCATGTGAAAAACAGAGTAATTAATTTAGCACCATACTTACAAAAAAAAAGTTGATTAACAATATGTGGCTATATCATAATCTACTTCTAATGGCTAGGGAAAATACACAGAAAGGTTAAAAAGCATACTANGGTGGTGTCGGTGGCTATTTATCTCAGATGGCTAGAGATGGTTACATTATCCTCTTGTTTTCCTTCCTTTCTTTAAATAAATAAATGACTCACATTTTTCAGTCTTGTAAATATCTGTTTACTTTTTGTGATTTCATTTGAACATCACAGAACCAAATGAGTTGAAAACATCTGTCTTATTTAAGTACTCCCATTTCTTATTTGTTTGTTCTAGCTTGGAAACTTCTTTTTCTCTTTTTCTCATCAATTTTGCTAAGAGAAAATGGTGGGTTATAATTTTAAAGTCTTATGAAGATCCATAAGCCATTAAAATACTTGGTCTTCTAGGCGTCATTTGTCTCCTTCTCCATGAAGAAGCTGATCAATGATACTCTTAGTTTTCCTTTTCTTATAAATAAAAATATTCTGCACTATCAATGCCATATCTTGTAAGTTGCACCTCATTTGCTGCCTAGACATTTAAGGTTTTGTCCCTATGTGTTTGCTCAGTGCTTTTCAACTTTTTCTTACTAAGCTAACATTATTTTTTGCTTCCTGCACAATTTCTCCATACATCTGAGATGTATAAAAAAACTTTACAATTCAAGGAAGTTTCCCAACTGTCAATCTTTGCTTTAGTTATATTGTATTTGTGCTCATAAGAAAAGACCACTTACATCACTTTTTATTACATTCACGTGCAATATTTGTCAACCCTCTGAGTACATATGTCTTCCTGAGAGTCTGACTTTTTAATATTTTTTCTATGTCATTTTTCTTCTTAACCCTACCAGATCTTGAATACCATTGGTTACTTTTTATTCACTTTAAGATGGCCTTTCACACTTACATTCTTATCCAATATTTCCATCTTGGCTGGAATTAGCTCTAACTTTCTGTATCATTTCCCAATTCCCCATTCATTTGGAAAGCAAGTTCTGTGTGCTGAATAATTTTGCTATTTCTTCGCAGAAAGCCTGAACAAGTTCATATTTTGGACTTGAGTAGATCTTAATCAGATAGCTCCATTGTTTTCTTCCCCCTCTCTACTCAGAGATTTTCAACAAGCTTCTCTCTTTTACTTCTATCTTGGCAAGCACACACATCCTTCATCTTCAAAACAATGCTCCTCTTTTTGTTCATTACCTGTCCTTCTTTTACAAGCTATTCCTATTTTATATTAGCATTCCAGTAAAAGAAATTATCATGTATTTACTATAGAAATTTATTCTCAAATTTGACCAACTGGTAAGAGTCATAACATTTTTTTCTTTCCCACATTTCTTCCTTTAATATACCTACATCAGGGTATTTTGCAGACACCACATTTCCTTTGCACAAACATATGAACAGGTTTTTAAAAATAAATANGGATTACATGTCTTTTATACAGGTGCTAGCCATGTAATCATCTGTAAAAAAAAAAAAAACTATGGAAGAGGATAATAGCAAGTGCAAATAAATCTGTAACTGTGGAGCACCTGTTTCAGTTTTGTTTATTCTTTTTCCTTTGAGTTCAATTAAGGTGCTTCTTTTATATTTTTGTGTTGTTGAAGAACCAAATTAAACTTGGGATAAACTATCACAGACCTTCAGGATGAAATA
>VXBU01015492.1:95970-112670 GCA_013400315.1 Bombycilla garrulus
AATAAATAATCATTTGCTTGTGAAATGCTTCTGCCATACCAACTATCCACTTACCCAAAATAATATTTCAACAATGCTGTATCAATACACAGCTACCCCAAAACACCGCAAAAAATTATTTTAAAAGTAAAGTGGATTGGATCGCCTGGGTTTAGACTTCTAAAAAACTTAGCTTTTCTCNGCTTTATTTTTCATAGGGTTTATAATATTAGTGACATTTTTAGTAAAGATAGTACCAGACAGAGCTTGAAAACCAAACTTCAGCCAGAAAACCAGAAGTGACATGACAAAGGGCTGACATAACATCCAAGAGACTGATTTTTATTGTATTTGATGTCTGTTCAGACATATTTGACAAGTCTGTTTTCACACCTCTTCTCCTCTAATAGCAGCTGTGTTCTGATGGGATACAATGTCTTCAATTTCCATCCTTTTTTTTTCTTCTCATCAAAGTGAAAAAAATTCTCCCAACATGAAAGTAGTCTTCTCATCCACTTTAACTAAGACTCCAAATTTCAGTTTTGACCAAAACTTCTGAGTAATTAATGTTAAACATGTATGAAGAATGTCTGTGTGTAAAAGGAGTAATCCCATTTCAGCCTTTTTTATTTACTTTACACTCATATCTGCTTAACCTTCTCTAACCTAGCCATCTATCAAGAAATTCTACAGCTTTGCATGGTGACTAAGATTTTGTATAATAGAGTATTTTAAACTCAGTAAAAACGAAAATTATATAACTGGTATTATGTGCTCATGAAGTTTATACCTCAGTGAATGAGGGCACAGGTTTAACCAATGCACTGTTGTGAGATTCTATTGTCAATTAGGGGTGATAGCACTTGAATAAAATACCCAGTCAAGCTGTAAGGTCTTCCCCAATTGATTACTTGAACCAATCAAATTTTTCTGCACATTATCCTGCAAAGCAAAATTCCCTGCATAAAGAATTTAAACAGGATTTCCTGGTGCTGCTGTCCATGAAGGAAAAAGGTCATAGTAAAGGGAAGAATCAAACAGAATTCAATGAAAGCTTGAAAGATTTGAGTATTTTTCCTCAGGTTGTATGGTATTAGGAAAGTTTTGGTTGGCCGGCTGGGGCATGAGGGGTTGCCCAAGGACTAAGAACTGTCAAAATGCAAATAAGGCCAATTTACTTCATTCTGCATGGAGCTTTTAAAGCTGTGGTCTAGCGAATGTGTTTTATTAGCTTATAAGCACCTGTCCCTTCAAACTATACAAAGCATTTGCTAAAGAGCAATTAAACCAAAAATTCTCAGAGGATCATTTTAAGATATTAATTATAAACAACATGTGAAAGGAAGTTGATATAGACAAATATTTATGTTTCAAATCAAACCTACTTTATTTACAATTTTTAAAACTGAAATTCTCTCAGATTTTACAGTGGTGATCAGATACAGATACTTTTATTCTGAAATTATTCTACACAGTACACAGGTACATTTACAGACATGCCTTTGTTATTTGAAAGAAAGTGGTTATATATTTTCAGTTGTTTTTCTTTTCCATTTCTGCTGGCCTTTTACTTTGAAACAAGACAGGTCAAACAAAAAATGATGAATAATTCAAAATGTTGAAAGAAGAAGACATTGAAAAGCCTAGAAAGGTCTGTTTCAGACAATTCAGGATATTAGCTCTTTCCTCTCCTTTGGTAATTTGCAATTTTTTTCTCTGGAAAAAGGCAGAATCTTACACGCCTTCTCATTCTAGGATGACAGTTTCAATAGTTGATGAAAAAAAATACTGTGAAGATTTTTAGGCTGATGTTTTCTTGTTAATTGAGATTAAGAAAGATGAACAATTTACATTAATACGGTAATGTGATGACATTTCCTCATATAACTAACACAGCTGTTTTACGCAATTTGCTGTTTTGAATAGACAAAAACAATTTTATCTTTAGATGATTTTTGTAGTATGTTTGTTAATATGCTTAAGTCTTAGAGGAAAGCAATAATTTCTAAATAAATTTGATACAAAACCTTAATAATTTTATTTAATTAGGGAGACTCCTTAGCTTGTTGAAATTCAATAGAGTGTTTGTTGAATAGAAATATGAAAAGACATAAATCACTTGTCAATAAAACAGTCTTCTGAAGACCATCATGTATAAGCAAATTTGAAATAATCACTTAATGTTCTCTTGATGTTTAATTCTTTGTGTTTATAAAGATGATGTAGGCTTAATGTTACACTTAAATTCTCTCCTACTCTTCAGATTCAGTCAGATTTGGTTTGTTTTCTCCAATGTCGGAAGTATCTAATAACATCTTTCAGCATGATTTCATTATTTTCATTATTTTTAGGAAACATCATTTCAGTTAATACTCTGAGTGAACATAGTGTTGATAGGTCATGCTATATTTTAAATAAATTTTCTTCCCTTATTTATGATTCCCAGCCTAGCCTTAGCTGTTGTAAACATAGGCAGAGCAATTTGGTGAATATCAATCAGTCTTACCAGGTTAGATTTCCCCTCTCCTATCAATAAGTTTAGTCCTTCAGGCACGACAACTCACATCAAGGGGTTTTGTACAGTGCTTAAGCTCCTTAGGTCATTCAGAAGCTCTTTCTACTAGATCATCTTTTGACATGTGCCTAGGGATAACTTCTTTCCCTCACATCCCACTATTGAAGTGAGTATGGTCACACCCAGCTTCTGCCCGTACTGTTCTTAGACGGATACTAACAATGAATTGCATGTTTGGAAGAGGCCTGACTTCTAGAATGTCTCTAAAAATGCTGGAGATGACAGGCAGGTAGATCTTTGTGGCCCCTGTGGCGAGCAGGTCAGCTTTTTCTTGACAAAATATGCTGGACTTCTATAATCACAGAATTCTTTGTCTCATCAAAAGCCATGTCACCATTAGTTTGGTAAGATAATATGTACAGGAAAAACAGATATCCCAGCCTGAAAGTTTCGAAAATACCCATCTAAGCACTTAAGGCTGAGGCAAAACAGGTGACAAATTGTTATGTTGCAGCAGAGACCGCAAAGGTTAAAAGTAACTTCACAAAAATTACAATTAAAAATGAAGGTGAAAAGAATATCCTATATTTATTTTTATTTGTTTTTTACTAAAATGATGGGGTTTATTAGACTACATTTTATTCAAGTCAACAGTCATTTTTATCATGCAGCCTGTCTGAGCAAAAAGGAGCAGTCATGTACAAGTGAAATTCCAATGTCTCTTTGGTGCTCCACATGTTCCTGTTCCATGGGAAAACTCTATTTGTTTACTATGCTTTCATGATGGGAAATTTGGAGAAGGGCTGTAACAGCAAAAACTTAAAAACGATCATTTACATGCTTGCAGCTTTTGAAAAATTGAGTATATATGTCGAGCAATCAGCAGGGAAATATAATATTATAATATTACTACTACTACTACTACAACTACCAGAAAGAGTAGAGTAACTGTGAAGGATCATAAATAACATAAGATACTGTTTATTATTTGATATTACACATCCATTCATCCAGACAATAATAAAAATAATAACATTAATGTGTTCAGGGGATCTCCAATACTACCACATACTCTTCAAGGCAGAAGATAAATTAGAAATAAAAATTCAGTGTGAAGTTTTTTATACATTCATGATTTTAAAAGACCATGCAGAGAGTCAAGTGGACAGAAGAATGGCAAGGTTTCCAAAGCTACATGATACTTGTTAGCAATACCCCACCTTGGTTGCACAGTAGATAGTGGTCAGTATGAAAAATACAAACATTCTTCAGTCTCTACATAGTCAGCACTAATAGGTTCTGGGAAAAAATAGGACTGAGCAATCGACATGACAGCAGTATCTTAGGACATTCTGTATGGAAAGGCAATGTAATTTGTGTGAATTGCCTGACTATTTAGCTTTAACTATCATTCCAATAATTTCCATTCTAAAATTATGCCATGTGCATAGAAATTCAGCCAGTTAGGCCTGAAAGCAAAACCCGAAATTAAGCTCTTCAGGTTCTATCTGCTTCACATATAGGACAAAGTAAAAAACTTTGCTAATACAATTTTCCAATTTGAGTGTTTCTATAGAGCATACCATTATTCCTCCCTGCAACTGTAGACACTCAAAAAGCTAAACATAACTGAAAAAAATTCAGCATATAATTTTTCCACAGCTTTGTGACTAAAAAATGTTTATTTCTATATTCTAGTCGCCAAGAAAAATAATTTAAAGTCAGTTTATTTCAATGTGATTAGATTCTTAGAATACAGATGTGTAGGTAGGTGTGTTTGCATATCTACATGCATATATACCTGTGTGTATGAAAATATATTTACAAAGGAAGTTTTTTTTCCTAAAATAATGTTTTCTTAATTATCCTTTGGAATAAAAGTGAAAGCATAGTTCAGGATTTTTAAACTGTACTGGAGCAATCTGGAAGTCAAATTCTTACTGATATCTGGGTACAGAAATCCCTGGTTCACACTGTGAGGAAAAAAAAAAAAAAAAGGAAGAAAGACAACTGCTAGCTCTGATCAGCTGTGCCATATTTTCTAAAAGCCCATGAACCAGAACAGTGGGTTAAAAGGAAGTTGACCTGACACATCTAGGTAGACTGATAAACTGAGCTGAAAACATTTCATCTTGCAGCTGATGCTAGGTGAAGCATATATGACAAATTATAATGGCTGCAGGGTAATGGATCACCTGTAAGGGCTCAGTGTTCGCTCACTAACTTGCTCTCGCTCTCTCTCCTGCTTTCTCCCACATGCAGCAAGGTATTTTCCTTTCACAAATATTAGGGTTGCAGGGAAAAATTCACAACCTTGGGCTAGTCACTTAGCACCCCCCACAAAGCAGGAGCACTGTCTTTACATGCACACCTTTATAGCAGGACAGGCTGTGCACTCGGAGTCACAGTTGGTCTCCCATAAATTCTCACTCGGGGATAGTGCCTGTCTGGCACTGCTGATCATGCCTCTAAAGAAGGCAATAACTGCAGCGTTGTTAAGCCCAAAGAAACATTTTTACTGGTATACCATCATCAGCTTTCACTAGTCATCAAAGATCTGTTTCCCTATAGATGAGTGAATCCTAAGAAAAACTATATATTCCTAAAATATTATGTTTGATTAGACTGTACCACCAGAGCAACACTCAGCTGATGTTCCAGCTCAAGGCTGAACTACTCATACACTTTAGCATATAAACAGATAAGCCGGACAGCAATATAAATAGCACACTCTCTTGTTTCTGGCTCCCTGTCTGTCAAACTGCCTGCCTCACACCCCAGCTCCCTTTGGGTGCAAGCTGCTGAATCTGCCAGAGGAATGTCTGACATGGGGCACCAGCCACAGAAAAGAAGAGAATCATACATGCAACTCAGAAATACAGGACAGGGTTTGCTCAGAGGCCCCTGAACTCTCTGTCATTCCCACTTTAAATGTACAGCCAACCTCTGTCTCTTGTTATACCAAAGAACACAACCTTGAGTGCTGCAGTTTGCTGAATTTCCCCATAATGAAAAGTACAGGTTTTCTGCACCCAAATCTGCAAAATTTAACTCAAAATTTATAGCAATTTAGTTAAACTGGAGTAGTTTAGTTGGTAGACATGCCAAATGAGGCATCTGGCTTGTCCTAAAAAAATCATTTTCATAAGGTGGTGTTTTAGAATAACAGATGCATTTGAAATCAAGCCTAGCAAAGATTCGGATCCACAGCAGTAGCCACACACAAATTTTTCTATTTTTTTTCCTGAGTTAAGAAAGCAAAGATATATAAGAAAATTAAAGGTTTTAGGATATTGACATAGTTGCCTCTAAATGAGCAATCTTCAACATCTGCAATAATTTCTGGTTTCTGTTCTTTTAACAACTTGGCTCCAGGTTTATATAAAAGTTGTCCCTGGAAACATTTCTCAGACACAATGGGTTAAAAACTGGATTTTCTTTCATTTGTAAAAACACCTCCCTTACACATAAACAAAAATGTCTGTATCTCACGTAGATATTCTAATACATTCCAGGAATATTCCGTTTTCTCTTCACTTACTTTCTAGATCTTGATTCTAAGTGGCTATTGTATAGATTATATTTTACCTCTTATTTTATCCAAACAGAGGTCAAACAAATATATTTTCTATTTATAAAGCATCTCAGACCAAATTCACTTTGTTGTAAATTGTAAATGAGGCCTTTTGTGGAGCTGGTTTGTTGAATGCAGTGTTAGTCACCACGAAACTAAATGACACAACAGACATCCCCTGTTGACTTTCCCCACCTAGAAGCTTTTAATGTGACACAGCACATGCCTTGCCTCTCAGTTTTACCTATTCAGAAAAATCTATCAAAATTAGTGGCATTACTGTGCTATAAAAGCAGTTTTAGTGAGACAAAATTATTCCCAGAATTTATAATGGATAAGTGAGGAAGAAAATTATTTTTTCAACAAAATGATTTTGTACCAGCTGAAAATGAATGCACAGTAGCACCTGGAGATTCAGAAGAGGGATTCAAGTTATCACTCATTGAGACTACCCTCTTTATCATCTCATACAGCCAAGCTGGAAAAAGATCTACTTTTCCACTTCTGGTCTTTTCACATTATCTATTGTAAATTTCCACATTAATTGCATCTGCAGAGAAAGGAAGGAGCAAAACCCATCCAAGACAGAGTCAGGGACAAGACATATTTTCAGTAGTCATATTTCTTTCAGTTTGGACATTATTTGACTTCAACTCAAAGTAAATCATTAGTCTAAGCAGTCAAAACTGACATAAATTGGAGAAAATTAAGTTTATATTTGGACAATAAAACCAAAATAATTGAAATAAATATAAAATCATTTGGACAATTAAACTAATTGAAGTAAATCAAAATATAAAAGTTTGGTTTTGGTAACCAGGAGATCAACAGGAAAAGTAACAATTTTTGGCTGTGGTTTAAGTTGATTCTGATTCATAGGATTGACACTACAACAACGATATTATTTTACTTTGGACCATAAGAACAGGTAGACAGTCCATACCAACTTCTGCAGGATTGGAAATGACAGTGACGAGCTGAAATGTTTATCTTGGCTAACTGCTAGTCACTGACAGTGTCAGCACCAGCCTCTCTGTGTAGCAGTCTGGTTCAAAGTAACGCCTTATGTTCCAAGGGTTTCCGCCCTTTGACTTTGAGGAAGAGAATACCCGTCCTTATTTAGACATGGTGCTATTCTGTGGGGTGTGTAAGGTATTGATACTCCTGTCAGACAGCTTTCAGGACCTGAGCACAGAAAGAGAGAAGGCTTTGTGGTATTATTTGGCTTTGTGGTAGAGTTGTGCTCTGGATTCCAGGAAAATTGGCAGAATATCCTTGTTTTGAGATGAAAAGGCTTTTTCTGTGAAAAAGAGGAGGAGAATGCTCTAATCAATTTCTATGTCAAATTATTATTGCTTGATGGAAAAAAGTTTTCTCATTAAATATTTTCTTAAAATATGTATATGTTTTGTCAATGTGCAATGTGTCTTTCCTAGATGTTTCCTTCTTATTCTCTTTTCTTTACATGCTTTCTTTCTTCTTCAAACTTTGCTTCTTAAGCCATCTTCATAATTTTTCAGTTAATCCCTTTCTTCCTCCTATTAATTGATCAATATTTGCCTTTAAGATGAACGGTAATGTCGGTTTCATCATTCTAATTTACTATATGATATTGTGGTGAGTTGACCTTGGCTGGCTGGCAGGTGCCTATCAAGCAACTCTCTCAAACTCTTAGCAGGACAGGAGGAGGAAGGATGATGAAAAACTTTCATGTTAAGGACAGGGAGATCATTCATTCATGAATTACCATCACAGGAAAACAGATTCAACTTGAGGAAGAAAAACTTCACTTATTGCCAATTAATAATGGAGCGGGATGGTGAAAAATAGGCACTAAATGAAAAGCATCTTCACTACATTTCATCTCTGCTCAGACACATCTTCCTAATTCTTCAGTCTCCCTCCTTTTCTGTCCCAAGAAATGCAGAGTAGATGCGGAATGGGGGCTGTGGTCAGTATTTACTGCTCCCTCTCTCACTCTTCCTCTGAAGCAGTGTGGGGTCTCTCCCATGGGGTACAGTCCTTCCCACAGGCTGCAGTTCTTCAAGAACTGCTCCACTGTGGATTCTTTCCATGGAGTATAGCCCTTTAATCAAAGACTGCCCCTGCTTGGGCTCCCATTCATGGGCTATGCTTCCTTCTAGGAGACTTCTCCTGCATAAGCCCTTCACGAGCTGCAGCTTTCTCCAGGGTTAATTGACTACTCTGGTGTGGCATCCTCCTACATCCTCTTGTAGTGCCAATAACTGCTCTGGCGTGATTGTTGCCATAGGTAGCAGGGTGGCAATATGTTTCACCATGGTCTTTTCCAGGGGAATATCGAGTGTACCCTCAGTCACTTGGCAGATGACATTGAGTGGGCAGGAGAGTTAATCAGCTGGAGGGTTGGAAGACTCTGCAGAGGAATCTGGACAGTCTGGATTGATGGGCCAAGGCCAATTGTACAAATTTCAATGATATCAACTGTCAAGTCCTGCCCTTGGGTCAATACAACCCTGTGCACCTCTACAGGCTGGGGCAGAGTGGCTGGAAAACGGCTCATTAGAAAAGAACCCGAGGGTGCTGGTTGACAGCCAGCTGAACATGAACCAGCACGTGCCCAGGTGGCCAAGAAGGCCAATGACATCCTGGACTTTGGCAAGTAGAACTTCTGAGTTAGCAACACTGGTAGCAAGAGCAGAAAAAAAGATTAAAACTATCCTTAGGTAGAAAACAGGCAGATGAACTGATAACTCATATCTCAGAGCCTAAACTGTTTCATATTAAAGTCATCAGTAAAAACTCCTTTAACAGTCGCCAAATAAGGCTTATATTTTCTTTCAAAGGATATTTTCATATGACAAAATGGTAAAGAAATGGCAAAACTACTCACTTCCTATTGAAGTACTAACTGGAAGAAGTTTCAAGGACCAGAGGTGAAATGAAAATTCTTTCTTGAAAAATTAATCCCAGCTGACTGGAACCCTTATTATTGCAATAATGAATCAAATAATTTAGAGAAAATATAAATGGATAATGTGATCTATTACACATAATTTCTAGAAAACACAAGCAAGAAATCTGTAGGTAAGCTTTAGTGGGTATGGTGGAAGTAGGAGCAATCAACAGACTTTTATCAGAGGGTTATTTGAAATCAGGATTAACACTCTTCATATCGCAGTCACACCACATGCACATGACATTTAATATGTGCTGTTGGCAGTTAGATAACCTCACAAGTGGGAGTTGAAGAGCCCATCTATGTTTAGGCTTTCTCACATAGTATGCATTTAAATTGAGATTCCTGCTGCACATGGTTACTCTGTCTGTCTCTCAGAGAAAAATGGATAGCCAGTGTTTCATAACAGGACTATTCTGTCAGATACAACCGATAAACTTTCTTTTTCCTCCAAAATGAAAACTAAAAAACAACAGTAATGTCTTCAGCACCATTAGACAGCCAATTCAATAATCTCGAAGTCCAACTAAACATGTGTTTCTCATTAATGGGATAAATCTATGGAGACTAATAAAAATGGTGTTGAAGACCTAGATCTTCTCACATATCCAACATATGCTTCCTGTACAAAAGTAAGGTAACTAAAGATGCAAATTCTTGGTTTGTTGTAGCTTTTCCTGTGTCACATACCCTAGAAATTGGCATATTATCAGTTTGATATTCTGCAGGCATTCTACAATCTAGTCACTCTTTAAAAATTTTTGAAGCATTTTCAAAAGCATGATCGGCAGACACCAGCAGCTAAGCAATATTCTTCCTAAAATTTTAAATTACTGTTAATGAACAATGATGTATCCAGAAATGTTAATGGACCTTAATTTATCCAGAAACGTTGATTACAATCAGAAAAAATCTGGCGCACAGAATTATTCTTGTTTCACAGCCTAACACAATGAGAGTTTTTTTCATTAAGATTTGTGTGGTTTTGTGGGCAGTAATATTAATATTATCATCATCCTCTTCATCGTCATCACATCATAATCATCCTCATCATCATCCATGGCCTTTGACACATGTATTTTTTTAATACTCATTTTTTTTTTCTGCCATGAAGGAGAAAGCAGTAAGATATCAGGAGAAAAATCTCATGTTATCATTAGGCCAAAAATTCTGGGATATGAATATTTGAGTCCACAAAACTAAAGTAAACTGGATATGAAACAGTAACTAATTTCATGCTGTAAATAAAAGCTTGTCTTAATTTCAGTGTGAGATTGCTACCAATTTCCTAATAGTGAACTTAAAATGCCCAAATATCTCTACATATATCTATATGAATAATTTCAGATTTTCTTTACCAGGGAACACTAAAGTTATTTTATTTACTGCTTAAACCACTGGCTAACTACTTTAGTAAAACCTTAATCTAAGGTGAGAATTTTCTCCTGATTTGGATTTCTTCTTATTTTGCTACCCTCACTTATTTATTTTTACAGTAGGTTCAGGCACAAGAGGGACAGTTAGCTGACTGAGTCATAGCAAAATACATCATCACACTGTGATTCAAACTATCTGAAGAATTTCAGTGATTTTTCCATCCACAGGGATTCCACTACACCTACAAATAATCTTGCTGCTAAAGAATGATGACAAACATTTCTGATGCAATTCGTTCAAAGCATCACCATAGATTATAAATTGTAATATATTTTGCTATAGAATTATTTGTTCCTATGAACAAAGCACTACTGTTCAAGAATCACAGAAGTCTAGCTGCAATTTCTCTTAATTGGCCAAGAAAATTTCCCTTTTCTTTTCCTGAATGAGTCTTTTCCCCTGTAATGTGAAGTCAAGTACACCCCACACAAGTAAATGGATAGTCAAGTCTGGCTGTCCATATAAAACGGTAGGAGTATGCAATATTAAAGGAACTAGGTATGACATAGTTCTGGGTTTTCTCCCTCACTTAAATGCTGCCAACTAAAGAATAAATTTCATAAATTTCATAATTCAGTAAAAAAAATCCTATTTTTTCATATACTTTCAATTCTAAATAATATTTAAGGCTGTGGAGGAAATTAGAAAAAAGAAAGAGAGGATCTCCTCATCGGAAAAACGGAAAAAAGTAGTGATAGAGAAGTAACAGTGTGGTTTTAAAATTATTAATTTTTATATTAATCATCACTTCTTAATTACTGCCAGTAAAAAAATTTCCTACAGAGTGTTAGAAAATGAAATTATGAAGTTTACTGTCTGAACCCTACTGCTTCCAGGATGCCTTCTTTCAGCTCATGCATAATATATATCTTCCAGCAGAATCATTTAGAAGGCATAGATGAGAAGAAAAATAAATGTCAATGAAATGCATATACATGTACATGAACAGAAGGTAATATACACACTTTTTGAATGATAAAAATCTTAAAGTTGAAAGTACTACAATTAAGTTCAGTCCAATAGAATTCCATATGCTTATTGATGTATGCACAACCCTATTCATGGATATTAGGCCTAATTCTGAAAAGTAACATCATGTTTTCATATTCCCTATCTACCGTGTTGGGTGGGAACTTGCATACCTTTATGCTAGGCTTCAGTTTAGATCAGTATTTTTTTTTTAACATCAGGTTGCTATTGCTTTACAAGTTCAAATCATTGTGTATAAGAATAAAGGGATTAATTAAAAAATCTGAATCTAAAAACCAATGTGGTATTTTTCTTCCTCCTTGTCAGTGTGCTGTAAATGAACACCTGCAACATTCCCTTGGAAAAGAAATTAAGTTAAGAAAATGAAAAATATATCTTTCCAGTTTAATACCACCTTCTGAGAAATTTGATGTTACTTTCTTTGAAATGCTAAAAAAGTGTCCATTTTCAGATTGCATTATCTGCAATACAGTGCTTTCTAAACTTCCTTGTGCAGAATTATAGAAAGTGATAAATATGGAGTAATAATACATGAGCAAAGGAGGGGAGCAGAAAGCAAGCTATAAACAATAGCCTCAGAAGGAAATACGAGCAAAAGCTGTTGGACATTCTTGAGAGCTTTCCAAAAACATAGTTCAAGTTATATTGTGTGGGTTTTCAAAATTTCTGTTATAATTGCCATCACTCTTCTTATTTCCTGCTCCCTTAAAGTGAGACTTTATAACCTAGATTATTGCTATTTCAATTTGTGCTTGGTTTTTATGTGTATAGCATTTCCAGGTTTACAGAGCAGGCACTTGAAGTATGGAAAAAGTACATGTTTTCTGTGTGATACAGTAGAAATATTCATAACGTGGCAATCTTGGGATTACTAAAGTTGAAATTATTTTTTTTAGGTGACAGCAAAATGCATTCTTGTGTATAGCATTAAACAAACAAACAAAAAGACTAATTAAGATACTACAAGGTTATCGGGCCATTCAGAAACATATAGGAAGGTACAATTAATTCCTTTTATGTTTTCTGCATAAACATGCACTCCAGAGTCATTAAAAATATGAGTGGTGGGCTGAAGCTTGTCACAGTTGCTGTGCAGCCAGCATCTCTTCACTTACAAAAAGAATTTGCCTCTCATGAGCTATTTCAGTGTGGTTGAGTGCACCAGGATGTCAATGAGTACATTTTAATTAATGTATCAACATGCTAGCAAATAAATCTGGAGATGTGAATCGGAGATCCAATTCAAATAGGTATCTGGTTTCTGATAGTGTTGAAATAATCAGTGTGCAAAAGATCAGCAGAAGCAAAAGGAAGTTAAAAGGAGTAACAAGGAAGTTCAATCCTTGAACTTCATTTAAATAGCTGAACTTGGGATGCCATTGTGAGCATCCCTGGCTGGGTTACCAGCTGCTGTAAATCAAACTGACTCCACTGATTTTCAAAGGCAACAGATCTGTTTACATTATCTGACATCCTCATTGACATAATCCAAAAGGGCAGAGTCAATCTGACACAATGTAGTATCACAAATCACGGCTTAGCATGATGCTAAAGTCCCTTTAAAATCAGTGTCAAAACCCCAACTGAAATTAGAAAGTATAGGCTTTCAACCTCAATCTTTAATTGAATCACTATCATAAGAACTACCAAGACCAAACTTGAATACTCTTTCTGTAACGTTTCAATTTAGACTTTCAAACATTTCATTAAACACAGGTGCAGACATCTACATTAATGTTTCAGATGCCCAAATAGAGATGAACAGAGTGATTTTCCCCATGTTAAAAAAGTGCCTTTGTTTTGCTAAAGAAAAAGAAAAATCAGTGAATTTTCTCCTCCACTATTTTGCCTCTCACCTCAGCCTATTTTTGCACATGAGCCTGATGCCTTTTCTTCTCAGCAGTTGCTTTTTCTTTTCTTGCTATTTCTTTCAGTTTCTGAATCAAAGTGATTCAGATTAATATTAAAATACCTTGAAAATTTTCCTATGGCCAAATAAAACTAGACACACTGAAAATGAGATTTTAAGGAACTAATGAATTAATTCAGTACAAATCAAACTCATTAGTTCATCTTAATCTGATTCCCCATTAAGTTAGGCTGAAGTTTAATGAAATTTATCTGACATATTCATAACTAGCTGCTCTATTTTAAAACTCACAGAAACTGACGCAACTTTGAAATTGAACTAAATTAATCAATCAGTCCCCAAGAGTGGTGTAGAGGCACCTATGTGAGTGTAAAATCACTATGAGTGAGACGTATCTGTTAACCATAAACAACTCTGTAGAGACTTTCACATCTCAGCTGGTTATCTAGACTCTCTCTGTAATCAGTAGAGGCACTTCGAGGCCATGACTCATTTGGCTTATTTTGGATGACTGCTGTAGAATGACTGTGCCCTAGAAGCCTTCCTTTGAGCCACCAGTCAAAACGACAATCCATGCAAAAAGCTCGAATACAGATGCATGCTTAGGAGGCATTAAAATGTAAGCATAAATCGGTGTGTGACTGTAATGTTTTTTACTGTGTTGAGCTGTGCTTTTCAGTATTTATTCAGACTTTCCTTTCTGGGTAATGCTTAGTTTGACTGAGATTGGCAAAATTGGGCCATATGTATCCAGGTAGATTTTCCAACATTATCCCAAGCTGGACTCTGTTTAGGTGTACCTAAGCAATCTAAAAAACAGAGAACATGCATTTATGTAAAAGAATTTGGATAAAACGACACTATTTTTCCTTGCTTTCTGAAATATTTATTCAGGTTGAACTTTCTACTTTGCATGTTTATATAAATACTTGTAAAAGCATTTTATGGTAGTATCCACAAAATTGTGATTGACAACCTAAAAACTTATTATAGGGAATGAAGAGAAGTGCAAAGTATTTTAGAACAATTGCTAAATTATATCCTGATTTTTAATTGTACCCCTGAAAAACGAAATAAGTAAAACCATCTCAAATACACAGTCAACTGAAAAAGAAATAATTACCTGTAACCTTTGTTGTTCTTTCTCTTTTATGATTCACATCACAAAACTGCTGTTATAAGGCTTCAGAGTGGAAAAAAAATCTTCAAAATTAGTCCTACACTTTTAGCCATTAAAGTAAAACAATAAAAGCAATTCAGAACCTGGAATGCTGTACTTCATCCTACAGTACCCCAGTAGCTCAATTAGGACTATATCAGATCAGTTACTTGCCTGCTACTCAGCTCAGGTTTATGATCATCTAAGTGGTCAGATCTTAATCAAACAGTGGTGATATCTAAGGGTAGAAATAAAGCAGTCCTTTTTTGTTTTGTTTTTTTTTTTTCTTCCTGTATCACAGTCTTTGTTATCTGATTCAAACACCATTTAGAAAATTTTCATTTGTTGCTGAAAAGCTCATAAGATCAGGAAAGAAAGAACTGCATCAGCTGATAGCATGAATATGAAATTCAAGAAGTGGTACCACAGCACTAGATTCACTGTGACCCTACATACTATAGAAAAGACAGATTAAAACATCAACTTATGTTCCTCTGAATAGGGAGTTTTGTTGGGTTCAAGACTAAAGCTTACTCTTGTGCTTAGAATTAGATTACATCTTCTGTGTCAAATTTTACATCACTTAGGCACAATTATATTTTGTGTGTTGGACAACAGTGGAAGCAAAAGAATTTGTCTTGAGAATTTAGGCATTCTTGAAGGTGAGCTTCACCATAGATGAGACACTGCTGCATGGCTTGAATTTGGTCCTAATTGTAAAATTAAGCCTGAAGCTCTGACAGATTTGTGATCTCTTTTTACTACGTATTCTTCTGCTCAGCAAAATGCAAATAATTTGGTTTTATTTTAATATTTCTATGAAGACTTTTCAAATATGGAAGGCCAATATTAATGTTATTCATATTTTATGAAGGTTTGAAGGCAAAACCAGTGAGACTCCAAGTCAGAAATACAATTTAATAGGAAAAAAACAAAAGTAAGATACATAGAAAAACAACCACTGACAGAGTCAGAGTACAACCTGACACCCTGCTAGTTAGGGTGGTGGTAGCAGTCCAGATGAGGTGGTCTCACTGAAGTGGCAATCCTGTAGACAGCTCTGGTAGCTCTTGTCGTCTGGGAACCAGCAGGTTAAGGGCTGCTTGTTCTATCCCAATCCCCTCATTATATTCAGGTGGGAATGCTTGGCTCCTCCCCCTGGGCGGAGCATCTCACAATGGGCTGATGTCATTGTATGAGTCGTGTGGTGGGTCCTTGATGGCCCATTAAACAGAAATAGCTCCCAGAGGGAGTTATCTATGACTCATGGGGCAAGGTGTTAATGGCCCTTTAACAGGAGATAGTCCCAGGGAGGAGGCAAAGAAAACACTGCCCCTCCTGGTTTCAACATTTCATGAAGATGGAGCTAGAATACAGACCTTCTGGCATATTTTATGCTGTAACCTAGGACATATTTCTATGAAGAAGATAATCCACATGTGAACCTTAAATTAAAGGAATTTTATCTGTGCTTAACTTTTCAAATGCTTTGATTTCAATTTTCAGTGTCAACAATGGCTAAGTGATGGTGTAGACTCTCCGGAGCTGCCAGATAATAAGATACAAACTATATTTATTTATTATTTTTGTTAATTTCTTCAGATCTTGTGCTCCACATAAAAGTGTACCAACAATCACTCCTTGGTAAAGAATGACACAAATAACGGAAGATTTTCAATAAAAAATAACAACAACAAAATCAGCAGATGATAGATCTAGCTGGATGACTTTACCTGCCTCATTCCAGAAAGATATGTGTACAATACTCTACTGTGCACAGTGGAAGAAAAGGCAAGAAGCATTCTCTTTGTAAATATTATATTGGGAAGGCAGATTTAGTTTTAATTTTGAATGACAAGTCAAGAATGTTGTTTAATTCAAATCCTTTCCAAAAGAGAAGATACAAGACACAATATATTATTTATCATTCGTTTCCTCTTCTTCATTATATATATATCTGCTATAGGGATTTTATGGCATTGTTTTGGACTAAAAAGATGAGAAAATATATTTTCAGGGATGAACCCAATGTGTATAAAAGCCATGCTATTCATTTGCTTATGGTGGTTTATATTTTTAAAGTCACTCCGCATTCTATTACCACAGAACCTTCTATTTTACTTAGAATATTTTGCACTTTGCTTACAAGAGCACAGCTTGAAACCACTAATTTAACTGTCCATAAACTACTGAAAAAAGGGAAAAATGTTTTTTCCTGTTGTTTTCTTTTTTTTTTTT
>VXBU01015492.1:112696-133277 GCA_013400315.1 Bombycilla garrulus
TTATTTTAAGTTCAATGTTTGGGCAGATCCTAGGAAAATGCAGTCCTGATTTAGTACTAGCAACCTAGAATTCTGCAATAATGCAAAGAAATTTTTATTATGTCGTCATTTGGTAGGGATAAAATTATTTTATTTCTCAAAAAAGGAACAAAAAATTGCTACCTAGTAGTAAAAGAGAAAGAAGAATCTATTTCTCAGCAGTTTTGTGCCTCAGAATAGGCGTCTCAGATATCAGAGCATATCATACACATAAGATCACAATGAGGACTCAGACAGTATAAAAAATAATGGAGACAAAGGAGTCAGCTTTCCTCACTTTTTGGTCATATGGTAGAGTGAAAAAGCGAATTAAGATTTCATGTGATCCCTTGAAATATTTTTATATGGATAAGATAATAGAAAATGTAATTCTGAAAGAGTGCATTTATGTGCACCTAATTTTGATTTTGTTACACTAACATTTCAATATTAATTTAATATATGCGCAGTATAAGTGGCTGCAGTTCTTTGATAAAAAACTTTTTTTCTTTACTATGTAAGATAATGGTTTTAATAATTCAGTTATTTTTAGATCAAAATATATAATGGACTACTTAGAAGGATAACATTTTTTTAAACTACAAAAAAAAAATATTTAAGATCATTATCTTACTTTAAACAGCAGAAAAAATGGAAATGGTAAAATTTCCTTCTTGTGTTTTTACCAAGTCATGTGCCTGAATTTAAAATCAAAATTAACTATTTCTTCCAAGTTGATTTTTAAAAGTAATTTTGTACTCCAATCATTTTACCTAGTATGAGTAAATATGGAAGAACCTTGTATGAATTATTTACTCTTCCCATTTTGATGGTTTCCATAAGTATTTGAAAACATGAAAGATTTTGTAGGATTGATGATAGGACCAACAGATGATTCTGAATGTATGACTGGAATTCCTTAAGAAAAATGTCAAGGGGCAGTTTAAAATGATCGGCCAAATATTTAACAATGATGCATATTGTGTTAAAAACATTTCCTTACTTCACTGGAAGAGGTATGGGAGTTTTGCTGCTGAGAGTATTTTGTACCAGTGCACTTGTTCTTTATCGGACAAGTTCTACTATGGGGCAAATTGTCCTTTAGAAAAGAATCACCTGAATGGCAAAAAGATCTTCAGGCTTAAATCCAGCTCACCTTTCTGCAGTATGAATATTAAAATTTAACTCCGCAGTTATAATTTAATACTACAATTAATTATTTAAGTAAGCATAAAAGGAAAAACATTGAAATAAAATAAGGTATTCAGCATACACAAGGTTTTTATGTTACACTGAATTTCAAAGTCACTAGATTTTTGTGGTAGAAATTGGTCTCATTATAAGATTATTGGTACTCTAAATGTTATTAGTTGTTTATGTGTATTTTCACTTTTTAAAATTAACCATGTTTTATTTGTATTTAATTGTTGGTCATCTTTGAGTTCCCCTTTTTCCACACACTGTTTTAAGGTTTTGCTCAATTTTTGAGTGTTTATACTAACTACACCAAAACCCAACATTTATACAAATTTTATCTATACTGCTCTATATTTTCAACTATTTGATTGAAAAGTCCACACAGACACACAAACATTTCCTTTCACTATGATAGAACAAGACTAAAGTATTTTTTAAGACACATTTTTCAATAGATATTGCTTCTTGCTCCCTTTTAACCAGACAGAAAAATACTAATAAAAAGCCAACCTTTTTTTTCTTAAAAAAGTATCAAAATCTAAAATTCTAACATAGTGAAAAAAATCGCTGAAGGAATGATATAAAATTTGGTCACAAATACATATTCTACTAGAATTCACTCTACTTATGGAAGATTTATATTGGATATTTGGAAAAATTTCTTCACCAGAGGGGTTGTTAAGCACTGGCACATTCAGCATCCCCAGAGGTATCTAAAAGACGTGTAGGTGTGCCACTGAGGGACGCGGTTTAGTGGTGGACTTGGCAGTGCTGGGTTAACAGTTGGACTCGATGAGCTTACGGGTGTTTTGCAACCTGAATATTCTGTGATTCATCACAGCACATGTAGAGCAAAGCAATGTATTTCTATAATGATGTAATCCACAAACCCCGTGTCTGAGTGAATTTGGATGCATATCAAATGGTTTGTGCTACAAAGTTGCTCAAGATACACAGGAAGGACAGCGTAACAGTGATTGATGACTGACCTTCCATGCTGGACTGCTTTGATAGTTTATGATGGAAGGCTTTTGAAGGCCAGTGTTTCATTGCTAAAATCCTGGCCTTTCAAATGTCTCATGAGGAAGAAGAGAAGCTTTATTGTGCCTTACCAACCAGAAATTTAGCAGTCTGCATCAACAAAGAGGTTTACGCTGTATTAATACATATAATCTAAAATCATAACATAAAATCAGTACTTAAACCACAAGCTTTGTTAATTAACTTCTATTTTACTGCTTATGCAGTCACAAAGACTTTAGCCCATCAAGATACAGTACTGGAAAGGATGCAATGCTTTCAGGGAGCATAATGTAGAAATCTGCCTCGAGCTTCCATTCATTCTCTCTTTTCTCATCCTTCCTTTGTATTCCTGTAAAATTTTAATGTGATAATTTCACCAGCACCATTTCCTAAGCAGTAAAGAGTATCCTGAGACAGTTGCAGAGTTTTTCTAGTCTAAATAGTTTGCATAGCCTGAACTCCACAGTCACACTGGGACTTCACAATGTTGAGATTGTTGGTTTATATTGGCTCTGACTTGATCATCACTGAATTCTTCTTTCTTATATTTTACAGTGGTGAGTTTCTGGATAGGATTCACTTTGACCCCACTGGAATTTTATATCCCTGCAGTCAAAGAAAAACCTCTGGCTTAAAAAGGCGAGTTGTGACTGCGTGGGGATGCAGATAGAGTTTTAGATACCTCAGATCCTACAAATAGAAACTATTTTTTTTTAATCCTCTTTCCTGAGTAAGAGACTATGTCATGCTGCCTGTTAAGTTTCAGGCATAGATGGGACACTCTGGCTCCTCTGAATGAATGGGGAATATGAGAAGAGGGAAAAGTGGTTGGATTAGATTTGGGCTGAGTAAATGTTGATCTTTCCTCACCTGCTCTGCACAAGTTTTCACCTCACTGGACATTTTTATTAAATTTTAATCAAAAGCATAGAAAAGATTGTTGATTGTAGAAATGTCTAACCCTGCTCTAAGCTTCTTTGCTAAGCCAGTTTATAGATGTTAACAGTGCCACACCGACCTTGAGTTCAATGTTGTTTTACAGCCTAGGTGCCCTACAAATTATCACAAAACACAAGAGTGTAAAAAATTCTATGGCTACATAAATGTGACAGACCCAAGACCCAAGCCTCTATGAGATACTTAAGATTTGCTTGTGTTCAGAATGTTCCATCTGCATTTGTTGTTCCTGATGCTAGTCATCTGTGAGATCATAATTTGTTTATGTGGGGGGATCATGTGCTGAGACCCCAGTTTAAGAGTCTGTCAGGTATATGTTTGGGGGAGTATAAAGTTGCATCCATGAGATCTTTGATCACAAATAGATGGTCTGCCATTTTTTGGAAGTCATATACGATCAAAGAGAGCCTTTATTTAGAGATGCAAATGCTGCTGTCAAGCTCATAAAATACACAGAAATGACAATTTTTTACAGTCCTGCATTGTACTTCAAAAGAGTGCTTTTTTTACAAAAGGTCGTGACCATTTTGATATCAGATACTGTTATTTGTGAGTGGAAGGTCAGCAATCTTTTATTCTTTTGACTTAAACATCATATGAATATGTGTATTAAAGCAAAGATGAATCTATCAGAATGAGGAAATGAAATTTTTAACAGATGTTAAAAGGCTAATAAGTTCACAACTCTTAGCACCCAGTCCAATACCAGATTTTTATACTGCAATAAAAATTTACCAGATTTCTGAAAGTATGTGATCTCTTGAAAAGAAAAATCATAAGAAACTTGGATCAGATGTCTATTATTTAAAAATCTTTACAGTCCACTAAAGACTGCTTTTGGCAGGGAAGTAGGAAATGAGTTGGAAAGCATTAATAAACTTTCAGGATACTTAAAAACACCGGCTTATGGTACTTGATCTGTAAGTGAACTCTAGATTACTTCCATTTTTTTGTTTTGAAACCATAAGTAGTGCTTAGAAAGAAAGACAGTTTATCTAAGTAAAAGAAAGAAAACAGAAAGCAGGGAAAGAAAGCTTAGCTTTAGCTTGGACAAAAGCTACAAAGACAGAAAATGAAGTGCTTGGGTTTTTTTTTCTTTTTTTTTTTTTTGCATTGCATTTGATTAACACTTTCAGAAGTTTTACAGAAGGAAACAGAAAATTGCAGTAGGATTCAATTTTAATTTCATTTACTGAAATCCATTTTACAATAAATTCATAACAAAGTGTCAGTCTGGTGCAGAAGAACAAGAAAGGTGTGCCAGCTGGTTGGAAACAATAAAACAGGGTACCTAAACTTTGGAGATCAAAGAATAGATTCCAAAACACAAGTTTGTTCCCCTGGCCTGTCTGATTTTTTCCAGTCTTATGCCAGATTTATTTTTCTCCTCCATAAAAATATTAAGTAGTTCAAAATTAGTGCAATGCTATGTAGAGTGAAAATACCTAGCCTCTGAAAACTGGTAGGAAATTTTTGAGATCAGCCCAAGACTTAAAAAATTTTAGATTTCCAGAGTTCTTCATTTTGGTAAAGGCCTGAAAACTGTTTCTGTATAAGTCTGGATGGGTTTTGTTTCTTGTTTTTTTTTTTTTTTTTAAGTGCCCAAACAAGCTTTGAAAAGTCTCTCTCCTTTTATTTAACATAAACTTGTCAAGACTCAGCTGGTTTTCTTGAAAGCTTTTTCTGAGGATTGGAAAGCGTGTTTTGTGTGAACTCAAGCACTTTAATTGAAAGGTGTCTATGAGTGTACTGAAGCCTTAATAATGCTGTGTTTTATCCAGAATGTTAATTAGATGTTCTGCTAGATGGGTATTAACAAGAAAAAAAAGCAAAATAGTTTTAAAGAGTATGTCTATAAATCTCCTACCTTTCAACTTTCCTTCCTGTGATCTTCTTATCAGTTCTTCAGACACATTAGAATTTTATATGATTGAAAATATTTACATTCATCATTAAAACAAACCAAAAATATTTTTCTAGGGAAAACTGCTTCCGTCTGACTATGAATGTCAATAATAAATAAGAATGAGATTGGGACAGTAGCTTGTTTTCTTTCTGCTGAGTGTCCTTAACATAATGCTAATAAGACCGTCTTCTATGACGATATCAAAGCAGCAGACAAAGCAGATTTGAATAGATAAACTATGTGCAGAAAAAGAACTTGGGTATAAACCTTTAAAAGACTAAAAGAAACCACTTTTCTGTGTGGTGATACAGTAGATATCAGCCTGCCTAGATAATTAGATGCATATGACTATTTTCTGCACTGACTAGAATGAACTCAGAAACATTTCTAAACTATTTGAAAAAGCTTTCAGAAAATGCTCTAACAAAGTACCTCTGATAGAGCACCCATAGTAGAATGGGAGTTCATTCCACTAGAAGGAATAATATGCTGAACTAATAATTAACTATATTTGCGGCATAGGCAGAGAAAGAAAAATTTAGTGTAAAAGACTTTAGGAGATGCAGGTGGTCACCATTCAACGAACACCTAGATTCTACTGCTTCTGGTGAAGCTAAGAGGAGTCAGGGCAAATACCAAGTATTTTTTTCTACTGCTCTTCAAATTCATGCTGATAAGAAGCTTAAGGTCACCAAGGAGATAGTTTGGTTAAAATTTTTCTTTTCAATTACAAGGTGCTTACTAAGGCTTTAAAATGTTGATTTTAAACTGATATAGGGAAAAGAAAAAAATTTATTCCAAAACAAATATTTTTAAAACATTATATACCTGAAAATACACCTATGGAGTGTAGAGCAGTTTTGTGTTTGTTCTTTTTGACTATTGATATTGCTATGGCAATATCAATCTCAAAATTGTGATAGTGTGATATCACTATTACAAAATTCTCAAGAGCTATCAGTGTTGTGGGACTATAAACTGAAATATGACTGCCTTATATTTTCCAGAGTAGAGTCCTGAATGATTAGTACTACTGAAGACAATGGAGGAGCAGACTCCTAAGGGAAAAGTTGACAGTGACATACATAATTGGATAATATGGTGCAAAATTCTTCAGGACAGACATGCAGGCAGACAGACAAGGAGGGAGTGAGAGACTTTTTTGAGAGCCACTGATATTGGAAAAAAATACCAGTGGTTTAATTTGGATAATAATTATGGCTAACATCTCCTCTTGCTATCATAATAGCATTAATCTTATTTTTTCCTGTGCCACTTTGTGAAAACCTGGCTTTCCAAGGCCATGCATTCCTTGGGCATCATTTAGCAGAAGGCTGAAAATATATGACTTTTTTTTAAAAAAAAGGTCCATTTTTTTCAGAACGATAACTGAGCCCAGAGGTGACCCTTATACACAATTGCAGTTATTCAGGTCTAAAAAGCCAGCAAATTCACATGTAACCATATCTCCCAGCTTCAACAGTAGGGCAGACTGTCAGCTCCCTCATCTGTCAGCACTTGTTCAGGCTGGTAAATGAAGACTGGTGCATACTAGCAGTATCTATTTGCTACAGGATATGCACTCAAGAAAGCCACGAAAAGGAGTTTCAAGCAAAGGCCAGAACCAATCAGTCATTTTCTCCTGTTAGTGATAAGAAAAGCAACATAAAAGAGAGAGGTGCTTGTCCCAAAGGTGGTATCAGTAGCAAACTGTCACCAAATAAAAATAGTTAAAGTCCTAATGACTGTACTAATTCAATACAAATAGCCCGGTTCCAGTTAGCTTAGCATTTCCTCTTGCAAAGCCTCAGGGAGGAAAAACAGAGGTCCTACTGTTCAGAAGGCAAATTGTGTGCAACTTGCTTTGGGTGAAAAAAGACATGCTGAAATGATGGGACAATCAGAGCCATATTGTTTCTTTGGAGCTGAAGTCCTCGAAAAACCACACTTCATCTAATTAAATGATCAAAAATCTTCCTGCCATTTTGCTTCTCTGTGTTGTGAATACTCAGCCACAGCTACAGTCCCTCCCATGCTGAATGCATATTTAATAAACCTTGAGGCAGTGGAAAGCTGAGCCATCACCCAAGAAGACTGGGAGAGGACAGCCAGCCAGAAAGGGTGCAATGCAGAGAAGCTCTGCTCGATGTGGTCTCTCCCAGAGGTGGAAGTGGCTGCTCTTTGAAAGCTTGCCTCCCCCATTGCCCAGCACCAGAAGTTGGATCTTCGTGCAGGGAATTCAGAAGTAACTGTAACCTACCTACCACTCTGACCAGATATTATTTTATAGCAGATTTCTGTGATTCAAAAAGGCCAAAGAATGCTAAAGATAGAGGAAAATGGGGTTTAAAACTCTTCAAATCAGGAGTGGATTGTAGGGAATGACTAAAGTTCCACTGATCCTGCCCCACCTGACATGATCCCAATCACATTATGTGCTGCTGTATGTCTCTTCACATCTAGAGTGAAGCTGTCTCTGGCTCTGTAAATTGATTGTGCCTTTCCAGTAGCCTATGTGATGTTTGATTCAATTTAATCTCATAGCTGAAAAGGAAAGATGTTTTGATATCTCTTTTCAAGCCCTTATGTATACAGTGTTATGTTCTAATATTTTAGAAACATTTTACATACATAAAATATAAAAGAGTGCCTTGATTCTATTATATTTATTTACATATTTTCAAGAAAATATGCTAGTCAGAAACTGAAACAATTTAAAATATTTGACTATTGTCCTCCAATTTCAAAATAATTACAGTATTCTCTGAGAATTTTAAACTAGAAATTAATGAGTGTTCCCATATTAAAGTGTTTATCATAAAAGTACTGTCTATATTGGTTATCTGTATCTGAAAATATGGTTTGATAAAATATATAGAGAGGGAAGGGCTCTGTAGCTGACATTAAAACAAAAGATAAAGAAAGCCCTTTCTATACAGTCAAACTTCCCTTCTCATAACACCTTTTCTAACACTATCTTTGGGACATTAAAGGAAAATATCAACACCAAAAACATTCAAGAGATGCTTTCAGTAGTGGATGCTCTATTGAACTTCCATTCCTCTTTCATTTTTCCCTGTCAGCTTCTTGCACAGATGTCAGTAATTTACCTTAGATTTGACTTGCTTCTCATACTGCCTTTCTGAACCCTTACACAAAAGATGTTCAGAGACTGTGCTGTAGTGATTTCATTCAACCTAGATGTTTGATTTCCACAGCTCCTTCAGATCTAGCTTGCCAACTTCCACTCTTCAGACAGCTCAGAGAAAGAAAGGATGCTTTTCCTTTACAGCCTGCTGCCACTCTCATTCTGGATATAAGTGCTTCCTGTTGTGTTTCCCCTTTCAACTTACAGCACTCAGATAGCTCATAAACTGTGGACCTTTTTGTCTCCCCTAGGCTCTTTCCTCACTGGTAACTTTCTGGTGGACTTATTTCCCTGCTCTGAGATCCAAGCCACCTGAGAACGGCAGGTAGCTCTGAAGATGGGGTTGCTGTATTTCTCAGGACCTAGATCCACCTGTGACAGAAATAAGCATCATCACGAGCCTGTTGTGCTACAGGTATTGTGCCTCCCCATTTTTCTGCACTATCACTCTTCATTCAAGATAAGCAATAATGTATCTGGAGTACTCCAGACACAGTCTAGAGGAACCACATCAGAACACAAAACCTGAGACAGAGCTTTTAAGGACCGTTTCCCCTCCACTCCCCACTTTCTCTCTTCCAGACAAATAGAAATAGTACTCTGTCAAACGACCAGATGTCTTCAGGATTTGCATCTTTCTCTGGTGAAAGCATGGAAGATAAGTGTCCTTTCAAGGTGGTAAATTCTTCAGTGTGTAAGAGATTTATGAAATACTTATCACAGAATAGGCAATTTCCCTTTTAGAGATTTGTGAGCAAGTCAAGTGACCAGCCAGATTTTGTGATCCATGTCTTATTGTTTACATAGTACAGCTAAATGACCACACCAAATGAATTTTTAAAACTTTTAGAAAAATGTTCTCTTGAATCTTAAGCAAAACTGATAAATTACTGTAGCAGTAGTAACAGTTCCTACCTTATCTTAAGTCTGATTCTGTCTTTTACTAGCAAGAAACCAATCTCATTCCTTCTACACTGGAATGAAGATCATCTATTACTGTGTTTTGACATTTCATGTGGATGAGTCAAGGGTCAGCTCAGGCCATCTCCTCAATTTTCTCACTGATAAGCTAACTAGACTTCTGGAGTATATGTAGAATATTTTCCAACCTTTATATTATTTTCATGGCATGACTCAACCCTCTCTGAAGGCTTTCTAATTTATCAGCTTTCTTCATCTGTTGTGGATTCAAGCAGTAAGTTCAGAGTTGCAGTAGTCACAACAGAGTCACACAATTGGTAAGGCTGAAAGGGACCACAAAGGGTTATTGGGTCCTATTGTTTGGCAGCTGCACAGTAAAGAAGTTCTTCCCATACTTAGGTGGAATTTCCTCTGCATTAGTTTCTGGCCATTGCCTCTTCCATTGTTGCTTGGCACCACCGAGAAGAGCCTGGCTCCGCCCTCTTGTCACTCTCCCTTCAGATACTTGTAGACATGGACAGCTCATTGTCCACCAGGACTCCCAAATCCTTCTCCACAGAGCAGCTTTCCAGCAGGTCAGCCCCCAGGCTGTACTAGTGCCTGGGGTTATTCCTCTCCAGGTGCAGGACTCTGAATCCACCTTTGCTGAATTTTAGATGGTTCCTCTCTGCCCATCTCTCCTGTTGAGATCTCTCTGAAGGGCTGCACAGACCTCTGGGGTATCAGCCACTCCCCCACAGATAATCATTGGGATGTGAGTGGACAAAAAGTAGCCCATGAGTAAACAGTGTGCCCAGGGGGCCAATAACACCAATGGCGTCCTGGGGTACATGAGGAAGGAAGAGCATTGCCAGCATGTCAAGTAAGGTGATTCTGCCACTCTACTCAGCCCCAGTGAGGTCACATCTGGAGTGCTGTGACCAGTCCTGGAAGACAAAAAATATGGTTAGGGGCCTGAAGTATTTCTGTTATGGGGAGATTGAGGCAGCTGGATCTGATCAGCCTTTAGAAGAGACAACTGAGAAGTGTCATCAATGTGTACAAGCATCTGAAGGGAAGGAGTTGAGAGCATGGAGCCAGGTTCTTCTCAGTACTGTCCAGCAGTAGCATGAGGCAATGGACAGGAAATGATGCACAGAAGTTCCACCTGAGATATGGAGAAGAGCTTCTTTATTGTGTGGATGACCATGCATTGGAACAGCTGTACCCAGAGAGGCTGTGGAGTTTCCTTCAATGGAGATATTAGAAAACCATCTGGACACAATTCTGTGCCATATTCTCTGCTTGAGCAGAGAGGTTGGACCAGATGAACTGCTGCAGTGTCTCCCAGACTGACCCACACTGTGGTTATGTGATTCCAAATGCTCTGGGTTTAGATCAAAGAATTGGATGAGCTTGTTTCAGTCATGTAAATGACCAGTCTATTATAATCTGCCATGATACCTAATTTCTTTTTTTTTGAGAAGACCAGGCTAGGATATTAAGAAAATATGTATCTTGTAGATATGGTTGGGCCAAAAGCTTAGAAGTGTGCTCGCCTTTCGTTTTGTGTGAACCAAAGAGAGCTCAGAGATCTTCACTCATTAATGCCCACATCAGCACATAGTATGTTGAATTTTACAAATCAAGTTTAAAAATATCGTAGGAAATAAAGGTTAATTTCATAAATATATGTGTCCTTTTATTTCCATATAATCTTCTACTGATAAAATTGATCCAATTAATATTCATTTATCTCATTTTTTTTCTTTTCATAACTTATTTATTGTTTGTGGGGTTGCCGCATTTTTATGGCTGCTGTCATTTATCCTTTAGGCTATCTTGCTGTTTGTTTTCAGTTTTGACCAAGGTGAACTTTTGCTGGCAACATTTTAGACATCTTGTTAAAAATTATTAAATAGTTTGCAATAACTTTTTAGTCTTTTCCGAGTTTTGTCTCCCAGTTGATTTGTCTCATAATTGTTTTTTCCTTTGTTAAACTGTTAGCTTTTTAAGCACCAAGTTTATGGTTGTTGTTATGTATTTTATTCCTATTGTGTACTGTAGTGAAATCAAGTTGCAGTCGTTTGCACTCAAGAAACCGCTAATTTTTAGTCCTGTGATTAAGTCCTCTTTATCTGTCAAGATGAGGTAAGACAAAATTCCTCTATTTAAGATGAAATACTCTCCAAGTTAATAAATTTTCATCTGTAATTTTTAGAAATCTCTAGGATGCTTCAGCACTGGGAGCCTGAAAAAATCCAGCATATGCTGGGCAGATTGAACTCTTCCCCATTCCCTCTGTCTCCCTGATAAAATATTTTTTATCCTGCACATAAAAAGGTACTTGAGAGCAATCCATAGCATGAAGGAGAAAGAAAGAAAGAAAGAAAGAAAGAAAGAAAGAAAGAAAGAAAGAAAGAAAGAAAGAAAGAAAGAAAGAAAGAAAGAAAGAAAGAAAGAAAGAAAGAAAGAAAGAAAGAAAGAAAGAAAGAAAGAAAAAATTAGATAGGTCAATTACTTAACCTTATACATACAGAATCAGAAAAGGGGTTGGCAGAGAGAGGTGATCAGCTCTGGTCCTAGATTTCTTGCCTGGGTGACCTTGTTCCTTTGCTTCCTACTGAATGTTCGTGGAAAAAGAGCACCCCCATTTAGACAGGTGTAGCACACAGTGGTTTTTTGTGTGTGTCCCAAGGGTGGAAGAAACAAGAGACAGCGTGCCAACACAGAAGCTGTTCCAAACCATCAAAGCATCTGTCTCTGAAAAGCATATAAATAATACATTTGTTCTGAATGTATATGTGTGATAGTTTATTATATTGTCGCATCGATTCATGACTCGAAATTATTGGCCTTAAGATGATGTCATTTAAATCAGAGGTGGATGTTTTTTCTTTTCCAACAGCTAAATTATCAGTAACAAGAAGATAATGGATTTTAACTGAATTCTGGTAACTTGAGGCTGAGACTTGATTCCAAATATGTCCTTTTTTATTCACAACAGCCTTCCATTTCATTCTCTTTGTTATCTGCATCACTGCTTTTACCTTTCTGTCTGACATTATTCTACCTTCCAAACTTGATTTCTGTGTATACTGACAAACTAGAATGTTGGGCAGGGAGAGGAGGGGAGTTTGTTTGTTTGTGTATTCATTTTTTTCAGATATCTAAAGAAATACAAAAAAACAGGAAATCACAGCTGAAAAGAAAGACAATAAACACACAAAAAAAACCCCTAATGAATTTAAGTTGTTTAACTCCATCTGTGGCTACTTAAAGATGTATAAGTGTAGAAATGATAACCACATTAATGAGACGTTGAAAATTTGTGAATGATGAAAGTGACGAAGATTGAAAGATCCGAAAACTGAAAATAATGCTTGGCATTGAAGAAGTAGATGAAGAGAATTAAGCACCTACAACTCCTTAAATTCTATTCATAGAAATGGGATTAATGGGATATCTACCATTTTGGAAGCATTTCGGAAGAAATCAGCTAACATGCAGCTGGCAGGAGCAGATTCAGTAAAGACAATTTAATTGTTATCCAATTTTCAGAGTGATTTCAAAATCCAATTTTCAATGATCAGAGGATCACTGAAATAAGTCAAAATTGCAAAACTACATTGGTCAAGTTTGCAAAAAAGCTTTGGTTTGAAGTAAGCCTTTCAAATGTCCAATAAGTGTTGCTGAAAGATGATTTGGAGGCACATACTAAATATACCAAATATAGACTATGAAAGCAATAAAGCTGCAGAGAGTTTATCAAACTATTAATTAGAAATAGAATCAGAGAAATTGTGGGATAGGATTTTTCTTTATGGCAAGAATCACCATTTGGTATTTATGAATGGATTTTAAGAACAAAATTATGAAAATGATAGTTGTGTTTGATAAATTAAACAGTTCTACAGTAATAGCTCTATAATTTTTAAAAATATCAGGAAACCTGTCCTCTGTTGACATATTCCAAGAAAAAAAAAAATTCATTTCCCTTTCTTTTTATTAAATTTTTAGTTCTTGAACTGTGGTCACATATCATTTTACTGTTTTTTAAAGTTCACATGAAATTGTGTATGAAACTACATGCATTATATTGGCTTTAAATTTGCAATTAGACTGGTATGTTTAAGTTGAAAAATAATATCTGAAGCGTAAGATTAAATGGAGAAATGATAAACAGGTGAAAACTTGCTAAGCAAATTATTAAATTAGTATGAAATTGTGCATTCCATGACTATTGCAAAGGACAGTAAGTAAAGTATTTGCTAAGGGTCGAATTAAATAAAACCTCCCTTGTGTACACAAATTTGGTATAGCAAGAGGAACATAGCTGAGAAATGAGAAAATCTAAAGAAAGCCAAAAGAATCCTTAAAAATACAAGGTTGAGAAACTTTTCTGTCTAGTGAAATTGTGAAAAAGGTATTTAAATAAATAATAATGAATAATAATTTTGTGATTTTGTGTTACTACAATTACTGTTCCATTTCTTTGTAAAAAAGGCCATTAAAGAGCTGTAGTTGTGGAAATGAAATTTTAAATAGAGAAAATCTTCTAAGACTTCAATTGCAAAGAAATTGCAGCAGTAGCCTTTTTTAGACTTGAGACATAATTTGCACAGGTTTTCTTACCATGTTATAACTGAGACATATGTCCTGACCTCCAAGTCCTTTTTTTGAGGAGCTCCATGACAACTCTGACAGCAGACCTGTGTTCCACTCAAATGCAGGAAGTCTCACTACGAAGGTTTATTGGAAGCAGACTTGACTACAAATACTATTAATGCTACTGCTCAACATTTTTATTTCAGTTGCTCTAAAACAGTGAAACCTCTCCCATTCTTGGGGGCATTTAGACTAATATGAATTGCTTACGTAGGAATGATGTTTATATTTACAAAGGAATTTGGTGCCAGAGTTTTGTAATGCCATCAGAAATTACAGTATTACATTGATTTACATTATGATTAAAAAAAAGAAGAGTTTTGTACTGTGATTGACTATAAAGTTACTGTGGAAAAGAAAGAGCTGAATCATTTTTATTTGACTATTGCTACTTGCCTCAGATCCCTCAGATTTCAGTGTTACCAGTTTCTTCTCTAAACTGTGAGAGATCAGTATTACAGCAGTGTGCACTTTCTAGAGAATTCTTTCAAGACCTCTTCAGACTGCCCATTTCTTCTCTTACACCTTTCCCTTGCTTGTTCTACTCCAAATATTTTTCTTGACCTTTTGGCCTGCAGCTTCTTGCCACAAACTGCAGAGAAAACCTAGACCTCTGGCTCCTGTTAGCCATAGACATGATGTAATCCTGCCTACATTACTTCACTATTTTTTTCAGTATATGCATGTATATACATATTCTGCTTAACTAGTCATCTGGGGAAGGATGTGAGATCATTTTGTAGGATTGGACCAGAATGGAATTTAAGGGTTGTTTTTATAAGCAAATGGGCAGCTGCAGTTAACTCCATGTGAGGAACTAATCTCTTGACATTTTCTGAATTTTAAACCATTGGGGTGCAGATTTTAATATCTATCTATATGCATATTTACAACATTTTAAAAGATAAACAAAATAAAGTGAAAGATATGATGGTACAGATGTACTCAGCTATTGCATGCACTTCTTGACTTCCAAATACATCCATCAAGCCCATGGGCCCTACAAATCTGCATGGATCAGAATATTACGACACTATTAATATAACCTTTCATACCAGAAACTACTCTTGACTCTTATAAAATCAAGAAACACGATGAAACTTTAAAAAGATTTTTTTCTTTTTAATGACTGCATTTCAAAAAGAATTTCTAAAGTTTTAAATTACTTTCATTTTAATGTTCCAAACAAGTGATAAGCCATAGTAGCAGCCTATTTAGCCAATTTTTATAACTATGGATCTTTATTTCGTTCCTGTCCTTCACACAGTTGCAGTACATGGAGAAGGCAATTGGTTTCATCTTATTTCTCAAGCGGCAAGAAAGAAGGTTGAGAAGCCATCTTGCAATACATCTAATATGGCCCTTCTCTGCTTCTAATCCCAATGAGCCACAGTCTGAGAGCATTCATTTGTATAAACAGTTCAGTGCCTGGGCAAGTAATACTATAACTATCCAAGTACTATGCATGTGACACAGCTCACAACTATTAATTTTTTTCCAGGACATTGACCTTGTACCTCTATATATAGTGAATACTCACACAGACAACAACCATATAATTTCTTTAAGCACACAAAACATTGTATGTGTTTCTGTATGCAGTTGAATTTATGCTAGTGATAAGAACTGCAGTAGTGCCGTTTTCATTCTTCAGTATCTTGCTTTGCAGTCCAAGGGTCTATCAGAAGACAGTATTCCCTTCTGAGATTTTTTGCCCTATAGCAAGTTTTTCTGACATCTGTAGTAGAGCTATGAGATTCTTTAAATAAGGAGCTCAAATAAGATTATTACAAAACAATTTTGACTTGAACAAAAATTACTTATGAGAAAATAAATTCATTTGATCCTCTACACATCTAATATACTTATGCATTACTATAGCTAAAATTACCAGTTGTTACTGGTCAAAATTTCTACAGTTGTGTATGGAATCTACTTTTTTTAAAAACCCTCATATTAATTATAAACTCTGTGTAGGAAGTCCTAGGAGCCCTTGTTGTATATTTTATTTAAATTTTCTCACAGACATATTTTCTTTATGATAATTTTCAAGAATGTCTTAGTGAGGATATTACATTTTACAAAAGCTGTTTTAACATGAGCCTAGGCAGAAATGATACACTTTATTCAAGCAAATTAAAAGAAGAAAGCAGAAATTTGCAAGTAGTCTTAATTTCACAGCACTTTTAAGTAAGAACCTCAGGAGTAAACAAGTTGCTTCAGTAGAGCTGGCCTAAATTGAAAAGGCTCCATATGCTAATTTTAGAGGTGCTCAAAGTAACCAGACATAATTTAAACAAGCCTATCATTAGCCCTGATTTGTTTCTCTTGGTTTCAACTGCCTCTATTAATTTCTCAACCTGTCAACTTTTATATAAAACAGGTTTTGTCATAAGAAAATATATTTTCACCATCCTTTTTCTCATATACTTTGTGTTGTGGCTGTAAAGAGATTGTTTTCCCCCTAAGCCTTCTGAATTTTGTTCTTGTATTTATTCATGGAAATGCCAGCTTCTCTTATGGAAGTACATGATGTTTAGCGAGTCAAAACCTATAATTTTTAGTATAAACACCTTGGTTCTATACTTCTTAATCAATAATGGCTTAAAAGAAAATTAACATTTAGCAGAAAAAATTATACACCAGTTCTATGTCCTTTCTTACAAGAGTAAAATAAACCTTTTACATTTTTTTGAGATACACTCCACTTTCTGTCATAAACTCAGCTTTCCCTCATTTGTACATACTCTTCATATATATACAGACATATGTATAAATTATTAACATGTTGTACATTTTCTCTCTCAGAAAGGGTCAAGGAGCTGAAATTCTTTTTCATTGTTTAACCTATGAAAAAGGAATTTTGAAAGACTTAGTCTAATTATGAATTAATGAAATTAAATAATCTTGTCTTCAAAATGTGTCACTTATTGACCTCAAAGTCATCAATTGGTACAGCTCATTTTTATACAATAAATGGAAGAAAAAAGAATGATCAAACTAAATAAATAACTTGTGAAAATAAATAATTCTGCAATTATTTTTAAATTGAGGGTTTCTTTGCCCTCTAAAAAGAGGGAGGGAAGGGATTAAAATTTGGTAGAGTGTAATTTTTAAGGCTTAAATCAATGCATAAAACAATAAAAAAATATTAGATAGCTTGTCCTTCATTATTGATTTCTGCCATAAAGTTCTAGAAGTTATAAAGCATGCCCTTTCCTTATTCATATATAGAAATATTGTAAAAACTGAATGTTAGAAATTGAAAAATAAAATTAGACATTACAAAATAAGGTGATTGTCATTGTATAAAAGTGATTCTGAAGAAGTGAATGAGGATAATATTATGCTTTTCTGGCTTATTCTCTATAGGAGCAAATGTCTTCTACAAGATTTGTGAAAATGGTGACAGTCATTCTTGAAAGTTACTTGATGTTACTTTCTAAAAGAAAAGCCTCCTTTTAGAGGCTGAATTTGCTTTGGCTTTCCTGACTGTATTACCGCACTTTCATGACATTGCAAACACACAGGCAATCACAAATGAGGTTACTTATCTCCCATGAGTATTCCAAGTGATTCAAGTATTGCATACAAAAATACACTTTCACAATTTTACCCCAGAATTCCAAATATCAAGCTGCCTTCTCACATAGATGTTACCTCCTTTACATGATCTCCACCTGTACACATTGGGGGTTTCTTTTTGTTGTGTTTTGTTTTTTAATTCAACGAACTAATGTATTATTTGTAAATATAATTCTTAGAGTATCTGTGGGCTACAGCTACAGGTTAAACCCTTAATCTTGCTAAGAAAAACCCGTAGTTCTGCGGCTTCCAATTCCATTGAGTTTTCTTCACTCGAGATTTCTGTAACCGGTCCTACAGAAGCACTTCTTAGAGGGGCCATTATATAGTCTTATCACAGAAAGACCCAAAGTAGTTTTCAGATATCAGGAAAAGCAGTTGGCAGCAGCTAATTTCTTCCAAGGCTTTATGCCCCTGATTGTTTTAATGCCTGGAAGAAGCTCCAGTTCCTCCATGAGCAAAGAAAAAATGTTACATTTATATTTAACTACTAGACTCTTCTCTTATTTCCTCCTTAGTCACTGATTGAGAAGAACATGTCAATACAGGGATTTAAAGGTATGTCTCAAAGAGGACTGTTTGAGGCTCAAAGAGAAACTCAAAGAGGCTTTTCCCTTCCTACAGTTCTTACTCACTGTGATTAAATGGGCCAAGACAGAGAATGAAGCACCCCAGAACAGCAAAGTGAGTGAGAATAATTACACCCATCATTTCATGGAAAGGAAGCCATATGTGAAAAAGATTGAGAAGTATAAGGGAAGCTTCCAAGGCAGAAATATGTAAATGGATGCTAAGGAAGGTGAACTGCTGTATTTGTTTTCTGAAGCCTTGCAGCACTCTAACAATTATCAAGAGACCTTTACACTTGGGGTTGGGAAAAGTAATATCCAGACCACGTGTTGGGAAGCCCGTGTTACAAAGCTTTAGTATTTCACCCTGTCAATGCAAATGGTTAGTTTTATGAATCACAGAATCATCTTACCACTAAGTCATTACTCTAATGGGTGTGTATTAAAAAACAGTTTTCACAAAATAGAACTTTTCCCCATCTTTGAAATTCAAAACAGTAGGTTGGTTCCTAAAACTGGGATAATTTCATTTGCAGCAACAAAGATTTTATGCCACTTTGTATTTATGAGTAAAACTAGCAGAATTAAATGAAATAAATTTGCAAGTGGAGCAATTCAAAGTAATTACTTCAGCAGGTCTTGGCATGACCATAGTGGTTTTCCAGTGTCTTCAAGTCTTACAATATCCATAGGAATGGACTGCTGCACAGAAACTGTTCAAAGTCAAAGGAGATCTGAAGTACACCCAAGTTTCTGATTCCTGGCCTTTACACATTCCAGAAATGTGAGGAAAGTTATGCTCATGTGTCTTAGAAGAAAAAGGAGAGGATATTTAAATTAGGGAACTGGTAGCAAGGGCTGATGAGCACAAATCAGAGGAGCAGATAAATAAACAGCATTTAATAAATTATGGAAGAGGGAAAGAAGCTTTTGGACAACTCAGGCATTCAAGCTCTAGCTGGCAATAAATATGAGCAAACTAGAGTTATGATCAATAAGGTTTCTCTAAGAAGTTTCAAATGGCAGTTTGACAAGGAATTGATTACCACTATCCCCAAAATAAATTATATTATACTACCTTTTGCTATTACAGCATTGCTTACACCTCTACTTTGTTCCATGTTGCATTGTAGCACCTCCTACAGGCACAGTGCCCAGACCGGGAGGAGGTGTGGAGCTGTCTTTGTTCCCCATGAGGGGTGGGGGAGCCCGGGCATTCTTTCCCAATTTGGAAATGTTCTGAACCGGGACACTTCATTGGACTCCCTGAATGTCACCCCACTTCTGGAGCTACCTGGATCGGACGAGTGCCAGAGTCCCACCTAAGCCATAAAAAGCATTGTTTGAAGAAACCTCGTAGCATTTCGGGGGTGTTATAGCAGAAACATGGACCTCCAGTCTCTGGCATGGACTTTTCTCTTTAGAGAGTTTGTTATTTTGGAAGTTAATAAACCTTTTTTGTTTCCAACACCTCCCAAGGTGTCTTTTTCCCGCTCTTTTTCAGCCGTGGGTATTTGTAAGACAAAACCCAAACGGGGATGGGAGCTCCGAGGGCTCAGAACACCTGGTTCAAGGAGAAATTCCATCAGTTCCATACAATGAAACTTAGGTTTAGTTTAGATATTTCAAAGACAAATCACATATTAAGTTTTAGCTACTATGAAATGTTTCATGGGATGCCATATATATAGATCTATTTAAGGAATTTCAAACAACTCTTAACGTCTCTGAAAAAAAAGCTACAAAATACAAAAATGGCGTTTCTAAAGCATACTTAGTTACACCAGTTGGAAGCATTAAAAATAGTTTTAAAAAGCTGCAGAAAAGCGGCTACTGTAAAGATTTGAGTCTGCCTAACTGGTACGTCTAGACTCATTAAATGTCAAAATACTAACTGTCTCTTATTTTCAGAACACAGAAATGTATATTTTTCATGTCACAGATGCCAGAGGTGAAAAGCAATTTAATTCCAAGCTGGCATGATATTAAAAAGAACTGCTGCAGAGATTTCAGGAACAACAAACCCACTTCAGACCTCAGGGAAAGCCTGCAGAGAAGTGTCCTTACTAAAATTTAAAAAGAAAGGCTTTGAACTACAACATGGAAACAAATACGGACATTTTCTGTGAGCTCAAAAAAATAAAAAAGAAAGAGAATAGATTATTCCAAAACGGAAATAAGGTCCTGGCACCTCAACTATAAAAAGCTCACAGGGCTAAATATGTTTAGTCTCTTCCCTTCATGTTTAGCTTCAGTTTTGACTAAGAAAATGTTATCCTTTCAGATCAATAAATCTTGGTAATGGCCTCTGCAGAAGTTAATTTCCACTTTATTCTATACAGTAGGGAACACAGTATGAGAGACTCAAAGATTTATAAAGCATATTGTGGGGCTGGGAATAACCACAGGTTAAGTGCAGATCTTGCCTCTTAAAACTTCAAAAGACAGTGAAAGAGGAGTGAATGAAAATTAGGGCCAAGAAGAGATGCTGATCAAAACCAGTAATTTAGGATCTTCCTTCTTATGCTAAAACTCAAAAAGCCCAGAACTGGTTCATTAGGGAAAGAACTCTAAAAGCTGTAATATTAACCTCCTATTTTCCTATTTTTT
>VXBU01015492.1:142146-159266 GCA_013400315.1 Bombycilla garrulus
GAAAGTTGTTCTTCCTGATAATTCAGATAGGACACCACTCTGTAAGAGTGACAATAGAGTAGGGAAAGAATTAATTCTTAGTAAGCAGCTTAAGAATACAACATGATGCCAATTTGCTAGCCTTTGGAAAAAGGGAGACAAAAGATGTTTTCATGCCCAAGCTTGAGATATTAGCCTGAGTTATGCTCTGTCAGATATGTGAGAAGCTTCTTACTGAAGCCATTTGTGTTCCCCCCCTCAGCCCCACACAGCTACAAACTTGTCCATGAATACCCAATATTCAGGAAGAAAAATTAACAAATCTTAAAGGATCATGGGAATTTCTTCATGACTGGAAGACTGAAACTGGACTTTTTTTTCCCTAGAATTGATATGCTTTTCCATAGTGAAATGAACTTTTGACCAGTCCTATTGTCTTTGTTTTGCATTATCAGATTTGTTCATCATAATGGTTGTCTGTATCCTAATAAATCTGAAAAAGCGACAGAGTCTGATCCAATCTGGAATTTTGGAGATTATTTTAGAAATGAGAAATCTTAGTTCTTGTTTGGACCCCTGAATATCTTCTCATCACTCCCCATCCCAGATGGACAACCAGTTTTGCTTCAGATATTAAACATCATAAAATAGTCATGTAATACTATCTTCTGTTCTTACTGAAGAGCAGTTACTGGAGGCTGTCCATCAGTAGGACAGACAATCCCACTTTTATAGTCAGGTGTATTTGGCAAAGGTCAATACCTGAGGAGGCTTATGTCATGAAGCCTTTCAGGGGCACTGATGTGCAATAAATGCTACCAAGTTCATTTGGATAAAAAGTAAATAACACAAGTGCCCCCCTCACATCAAAGCAAGCTGATTTATCAATTATGAATTAGTTCCAAATGATGATACAAAGGTGAGCTTTGGAATGTGGAAATTTGGCTTTTTCTTTTCCTCAGATCTTGTTATGTGCTTGCACCAGTATAGGAAAGCCTAGCACTGTATCGTAGAAAAAAAGCACTTGAGCTATTTATCTTTATCTTACTGGTAGGTAGAAAGTTTAACCCAACTCAAAAGTTGAACAGTGCCATTTCAGTACACAAAAGTGAATTTCACCCACAGCAATTCCACTAGCCAATTTACCAACAGATGTTGATTTACAGGGAGATCTATTAAATTAATTTGTCCTTCATTAATAGACACAATGTTATAAAGTTTTCCACAATAGCTTTCCACAACACACTTGCTCCCAATTTGGTTGAAGTCCAGTCTTTGCTATAAAGTGCAAAATACTTGGCTGCTAACTAAAAAATATATAGCAGGCAAGAAACACTTTTTAATTAATATAAAAGAAGTAGTTGTATTATTAACGGTGGTACTGGGAAAAAGTCAGTTTTATTTTTCCTCCTAAATTATTATTATATGTCTCCCACTGCTAGCATTTTCTTTGAAATAATCGTCCTTTTTCCAAAAGGTAATGGATACTTTTACCATCCATACTTTCCCTTTATGAGCATTTATAAGCCTCACTGCACATACTTTATCCAACAGGTAAGGTTCTACCTTATAAAAAAGCAATTTAGCTTTATAGATTTGGCAATACTGAACACTTGGTTAAATGAAGGGTGCCTTATTTAAGAAATGGCATATCTGAAAAGGCCTGTTATCACAGCTTTAAGTCAGTGTAAAAACACTATCCAGTAGACTGCTTTGATATGGATGGAAACTATTGCTTCTGGCATATTCTCACATTGGTGGATGCCTGGAAATCTTTCTGTTTATACTTCTGTTTAGCTGGAGAAAAAAACGTTATATATCTTGGGGATGATTTTTTTTTTTATTTTAAAATGTGTTGTTTTGTTTAGGAAAACATTTGTACAGAAATTTTATATATTAATTGGTCAAGTATTTAAAATACATTGCTTTTCAATACAAGGGACTTGAAAGGAAGCATTTCTTGAATATGATTAAATCATAAGGAAATTTTATGATATTAAATGTTACAGTTTCTGTATTCCAATCTTAGCCAGCTAAACATTCAGACATCCCAAAACTGTGTTTATTTGAAAGAAAACCAAGTCAAAAATGGCAGAAAATCATAATTAAATACTAGAGCTTATAATGTTAATGAGATCAACATTTTATAACAACTTCAGGTTATTTTATAGTATTTTTAAGCTGGCAGAAAATAAAGTATGCAAATATTAGGGCATTTGAGGGTCACTTCAGGAGCTGTGCCTACAGTCATTTTTTTATTAGAACACTAACTGATTGACTTTAAAAGACAATCTGTTAAACAGAATAAGAGTATTTTTGCACAATTTAAAACTTAAGAATCCTTTATTTTCATTCAGCACACAGCAGTATCTTCTAAAATGATTTTTTTCTTTTCTTTTTTTATGGCAGGGGTTAGTTAAAATTAATATAACTTTATTTTATTTTGTGGTTTGGTTGGGTTTTTTTATTCTGAATGGGGTGGTGGCATTCTGGTGTGTTTGTTGCTTTGAGCTGGGACTTCTTTGTCTCTTAGTGATAATTTAATTTGAAAAGGAACAGGTTACCTTAGTCTTCAAAGCAACAATCTCTCCCTACTTTTGAAATGTTCCTTAAGATATCCAAAAAACCTTTCATCTTATTCGTCCTGGTGATCCTTTTACAATAACAAAGTTGGGGAAGTTTCTTACAACTCTCTATTATTGCATTTTGTAAACAATTTAGTTGCCAGTATTTTAGAGCTGTTGTCACCCACAATCCTCTCTTGTGTACCATTGACAGAGTGACCTTCATACTCACTGGCTCATCCATCATACAATGAACTTTTCACTCTACACCATGCTCATCCCTTCCGAGTAAGGAAAACCTTTGTCCACATCCCACTTTGCCATTCACTGGAGATTCTGTACTTTTGCAAATGTGTATCATGAGAAATGAAAAAAAGGAGGAAGTGGGGGAAAAATCACTAGTTCAGCACCTTTGCAAGTAAGTACAGATGGCTAGCTTTAAAGCACATCTATCATTCCCATTTGAAGCTCTTTATCCCATAGGCCGCCCCCACTTGTGCTACCCCACTGGACAGAAGACACCTAGTGAATCAGTAACAGTGAAAAACTAATTACCATTTGAGAAATGCACTTTCCCTGCATTGCAGGATGCTCTGTGCATTTGCCTCACATCCCTAAATTTACGGATCCCATTGAAAAGAGTTTGGTTTTCAAATCATAAGCAAACTTTTTAAATTAGGCATATAAATAAATGAAGATTAATTGATATTTTCTACCTTCTGTAATTGGCAAAATTTGCTTTAAAAATGGCTACACAAAACAATATTAAGGGATTCATCTTTTTCACATATTCATGTACAGGGTCTTGAGTACTCCCACACTAAAATATTTCTTGCTCCTCCAGAGAATAGGTTAACACATTCAATTCTGGTGCCATTCTATTTGTATTTAATCCTTATTTTTCTCTGTTTTTATTGATACAACACTTGACTAAAACCTAATCTCATGTTTTTAAAGTCACCTCTTCAGTTATATGAATAAGTTCTATATCGATACAGAACCAGCAGAGAGTATCAATAATTATGTGTTATCCCTGGGAAAGAAAAAAGGGAAATATTTACCCTTAAGTTAGCACGTGGCACAATGTAATAGAATATGAAGTGGCTTATTGTATCCCTATCACTTTCTATTCTTTTACCATTAGTTTGTTAGTTTGTTTGTTCTCCAGAGATTTTCAGAAAATGTTTTAAATAATATACATCTATTCATTCTTTTAAAATTATATATGAGACAATAAATTATAGAAAGAGCCCAAACTTAGAGAAGAAGAGAGCTACTTAGTGGTATAGCTGATGTGAGAAACTAGGCACTGGCAATAGTACATCACTGACATTTTTAGATAATGAATGTAAGTAGATTTGGTTATGTTTAAATCTTGTCTCATTTTCTTCATGAAGGTAGAGTTATACTCCAAAACTTTCTGATTTACTATTATATTTCACAGTTATATGGAAACAAATTAAAAGTCCTATGTACAGAACATTATGAATTAGGTATTTCCCAGGAATTTATCTGTCTTTANAAAAAAAAAGAAATCCACACCTAAACAAGACAACACACCTTTTAGACTAAAATCCATGACAGTAAATATAATTAGGTTATAAATGCCCTGTGAACATTTTTCCCCCCATTTCAGTTCAGACTCTTTCCACTTTGTATTCTAGAACTTTAGTGCCTTTATAAACCCAGAACCATGGACTTGAACTCTCTCTCAAAGATGTTGACATGAGTCAAATTAACATAACCTGGGTAATTTCCAGCAAAGAAAGTGAGTAATTACAACAGAGGAGTGAGAAGTATCTCACTCAAAGTCATTCACTTGTCAAGGTTTGGTCAGGCCTTACACTCATTCATTGGTATTTTCTCCAGCCTTGCCTTCTAGGTGCTTCACCTGTGAAACTGCAAACCTTTATTTCCCAACTTCATGTATTCCCTCATCAGAAAGATTAGAAATTTTAAAATTGTGATTTAGTTGCATAGAGAAAATATATAGGGAAAAGAGAGGAAATATATAAGAGAGTAAAATATTTTTAGTGTAAGCTCAAGTAGCAAGTCTAGTACTTATAAAATAAGTTGAAGAGAATTTGAGTGTGCATGTTTATCAAAAGCCAATTTAATATTAATTTTTTAAATAAAACACTCTTTCTACTTCCGTTTACTGTACATGGATTTTTAAAATGATTTCGTGACATAGTTCTGAGTCAAGCTCCTCTTCCCCCTTTTGATGGGTAAATTATATAACTAGTTTCTCATCATAATAAATCATGCTCACATTTGAGAGTGAACTTCAACAAAGAAAATTACTTGTGATAAGCACCTGCAAAGTACAAATGCCTTTGAAACATCTCTTTAGACTGTATTTTTTTATAGTGCTAACTTCCACTCTGCTGGGTTGAAGCCTCTGCTGTCCAAGGAATAGAGGTGCTTCTAGGTTATGGTGGGTGCCAATGGAGAAGGTATTCCTCCTTTTTACTGATTAGCAAAACAAGGAGCTGTCAAAGTGGACACGATCTGCCAGGCATCAGTAAGAGAAAAGCACACAAATTCCCACAAGTGGAGCACACTTGTTGCTTCTCTTCAATATGACATCCACTTGCATTCACCTGAATGTTGACTGGCTGAATTTTTGTGACCCTCTGGCCCAGCTCAGAGACTGAATACACACAAGAAATCAATTTGCACCTCATCAGTGTGAGGTTAAAGGTTGGGATTCCCTTCCCAATATGTTCATGCCACAACAAGAAATTACAGAAGCCTTATATATCACCTAAAGACAAAAATCCTCTTCTTACAATGTCAACACAAGCATCAGCTACTGAGAATCTTAGCTTAACCATCGAAATTAATCTCTATATAACTCATAAAAGTCAGGGAGGACTTTATCATTGAATTTCCATTCATTTACACAACCTGCATGCAGGGTGAATAACTGAGAAGAAATAATATAGTGCAGCATTTCTGAAGCTAATGACTGCAACAGTAGACCAGGATGAAGGAAAACCTTTTGCAAGTAGAAAGTGCACCACCAAACCGGTTGAGTTAATACTGTTTTTGCTGGTTTTCTGCCTTGTCTCTCAATCTTAAGTTAGCTGAGCAGTAGCTTTCTTAGTGGGAAAAAACAGGAGGAGGTCAGGCGGAATGACCTCCCCATTTTGTCTCCCAGCGGCCTGCCTCCCATTTACTACACCTTTTGACATCCTTAAGTAGATATCTCTTTAAGTGCTCAGTCAGTAAAACAAACTGCAATGCAGGCAAAGGAAAGGGGGGGGCTGGGAAAAGAAATGTACACTCTAGGGATCAGATTGAATGTGAGGCACAGACAACCTGTGAATGTTTCTTGTATCTTCAGCCACAGATCAAAAATAGTCTATTATTTCATGTATCAAAAAATACTAATTTACACTTTACTAACCAACTACTATGGCTTTCAAACTGTGTCACTGAGAATCACTTGGGAGAAATGCTATATTCTAAAATGAGCTCTGGAGCTACATCTCAGGGAAATCTCTGTTCAGATTTGTTAATTCAGCAGCAGTATTTCAGATGTTAATGACTTGATTAATCAATTCAGAGTGAGGAATGTTAGTGTGTACTGTACTTAATGAATCCATGCGTTTCACATATGAGAAACTAATTCATGAAGTAGTCATGGTAGTACATATGTGAGATGTATTATAATGGGATCTATGGCTTGGAGTATATTATTCCAAGACTGTTGTGGAAAAGTTCCAGATGTTCTGCAAAGCTTTTAAGAGCTTTTTTCAATTTGTAAATTACACATTTCCCATCTCTTGCTATTATCCATTAATTAAGCTGTTTAAATATTATGCTATGAAAAGGAATTCTTAAATAAATATCAGATGCAACTTATGCACTTTAAATAATCAAACCCACAAATTTTAACATCCTGGATGTATGTGTTTTCACCTGTAATACCTAAAAGAAAAAACCTGAATGATGTGCACAGCATCTAGGACTTCAATAATTGGTAGAGAACTTTACAAAAAATGGATTTTAAAGATTCAAATATTACAATAAGCCCTGTTCAACATATCAAAACATTGGTGAATTTTTAGTTTTTCAGAATTCTTAGTAATTTATTCTCTGATAGACACAGAGTTAAAGCTGACAAATTAAATCTGACCTAAAGTTCTTATGTCAGTCAGTTAATTTCAACATTCATATAAACTGGAACCTCCAAATACACAAGATTTTTAATGAAACAGTAAGTTTTTTTGGAAGATCAGACTCATATAGATGTAAATGGGTACATATTTTTCTTTCAAGTTTAATTTTCTTGAATGACAATTCCTTTTAAGAATTTGAAAAATGAAATTATCATTCATTATTTCTTTCTGATTCTTGCTGTGCAGCTCTCCATGCAGTAAGTTTTAAAGCAGCTTCCCAAATAGAAAAACTACTTTATTTTCCCCAAACTTTTTTATTCAAATTTTTAATTTGTAATAAAAATCAATCCCTACTCAAAAAAGAAATAAAAAATGCAAGCAAAATTATTAAGTTTTTGTACATAGTTAATATTAGTGAAACACGCTATTTTCTATTGCTGCGCATAGCAACTGGTTTGGGCAATCTAAACCAGGTTTTAGTGCTGAGTCAGATGAATGGAACGAGAAAATATTAATAAATCAATTTTTGTCATTAAGGTGAGCAAATATGAATGAAATACAGAGACATCAAGTTCCAGATATGCTAATGACAAATGAATTCAGAAAAAAACAGACATCAATGATTTAAAGAGGTAAGTAATTAGTGTTAGCACATGGCACTGGTATACTGTGGGGGAAGGTAACACATAATGTAGATTTGAAGGCTCTGTTTACTTTGAAATTAAATGGCTTAAAAGGTCCTATCTGGGTTTGGTCAAAACATTTTAACAAACTTTAGTTTTTAAGTTAGTTCTTTGGCAAAACTAAACCTTTCTGCAATGACATATCTTTGTAAAGCGTTTGATGGCAGAATTCCCGAGTTTCATGACTTTGAAGTTAATCTGGATGTTTTAAAACAATCTTCATTAGGGAAAACAGGGGAATTTTGTTTGCCCCATGGATCCAATCATCTGCACCAGCGTAATGCTGCTCACCTATTAAGCCCTTCCAAAAGGAAAGATATTTGTCTTGGAATAGACAGTGTGATGACATGGCTTCCAGTGCCTTGCTATTCACAATACAGAATTCACAGGCAGAAAAAGTCCAGAACGGCCCCTCATGATGCAAACATTTGTCTAGAAGCAAAAGCATTGCATTCTCACAGTTAGGCAGCCTGACAGCACACTGTCCATAGCTCAGTCACCAAAAGATTCTCTTGGATATATCCTTTCTAGAGAAAGGTGGAAGAATGCAGGAATCAGCCTCCATGTCCTAAAAGCTGTGAACAAAATTCTGATATTTTAGAACATGCTATAGAAAATATGATGACAGGATATATTGTTTAGGCACTGCAGATATAACCATCCCTGAAATATGTAAACTTATTTTTCTGGGAACCATCTTCCACTTCACGTACATTAAAAGAATGGAGTGATTTTATGTTCATTTTTCAAAATTTTGACAGTCATCTGATAGTAAAAGTAAAAATTTCCTTTTTCTTGTCCATACCTAACAAACAAAATTTATTTGCATACTTAGATATGTCTCCAACACATTTTAAAAATGCCCCGCTTTTTTTAATGAGTAATTATTTTAAAAGCAGTTTATATGAGGGAGGTATTACCAACATATTTTTCTCTTCAGTGGTTAACACATTTCTTAAACTGGCCTTCTGAACTGGGCATTTTCTCTTAAAAATGTCCCATTAATTCCTATTAGGGAGCTACTAGTAAAGAAAATTGCATGTTAACTTTTATCAATCTGTATGAATAAATGTTAACCATTCTGAGTTAAAAGCTCTGCTTTTAGCTCCACTCAAGTGAAAACACCTAAAGCAGTGCACACGTTGGCAAATCATTCAGAAGATTAATGCACTTAGGCCTGTACAAAGAGTTAGAGATGTGTATTAGCATTATAGATTTTAATTTGAAATGATGTCAGTCTTTTCTCAGCTGCATTGTAGTGCAAGGACTGCCATCTGCTTATAATAATGAATCTGACAATCCACGTAAATGTGATTTGCTGCTTCTTTTGCCAACATAATGGCCTGGATATTGATCCTAATGGTGGAGCAGTTGCTGCCATTTCATTGAATAGAAATGGGAGGAGAGAGTGAAAGAGTGAAATTTCCAGGATTTCTTCTGGAATGACTGTTAAAAACAGAGCTGTGGGGTTTTCACTATGAGAGGGGATGAGGATACCCCCAATTCTTTTTTTTTTTTTTTTTCCTGGAACAAACCCTAGAACTTACAACTCCGAAAAAGGTAACAAACAAAAGAAAAAATAAACATCTGTAAGGAAAAAGAGCTCACAACAAGAAGAAGGTAAAATAAAGTCTCTCCGTACAAATATTCATTTTTTCTTCTGTTACTGACGACAATCAAGATGGCACTTGGAGGAGGAGGAAAGAGTGTTATAATATTTTATTTTTTAAGACAAGTCTGAAGCCAGGCAGTGACTCTTCTCTGTGCTGAGAATGAGATGCTTGAGGTGCAGCATTTTGTCTCTCTCTCTAATTTCTTCATGAGCATTTGCACCCTTGAAGAAAGGCATTGGATGTCAAAAGCTAAGTGTTTTGATTCATAAATCACAGATCTCAGAGGAATCTTGTCTCCAGCTAAGAGTGGATGCAGGGACTTCATGCCTGCCATTTTCATAACCTTGGTGCAGCACTGCAGGTATCCCTCAGGATTGTTTTCCTCCAGGAAATGGAACCTGGTTTCTCAGGAAGTGCTCAGACTTGGAGCAGTCTAGAAGAGAGGTGAGGGGCTATTTCCCTAAGCTACAACCATTATTATGTCTAAGTTGATTCCAACTCTACTGTTAATGTGGTTTGTGCTCGGCCCAGCAGTATTACAGTACCTTTATAAGAGGGTGCATGGCGTTTCCATGACAGCCAGAAGAGCTAGGGATGGAAAATGCCATTTGAGATAGCCCAGAAGTGTTTGATCGATACAAGACATAAGGTCAGAAGCTTTAAGTAGCAAACTCCAGTAACCCTCCATCTGATTTTCTTTTAAAAGTGAAGTTTACAAGTAGTGGCATGTCACTTTTTAATAGATTTTAACCAAAGGAGATAAAATATAAAGATGTTGTTAATTTTACCTCAAACTGTTCCTGGCCAAGTCAGTGTGACCTCGGTGACAGAAATGCTAATCTCCATGACAATTTATAGTGGTTGCTCACACCTACACTCAAATTTTAAACCATAACAAAGGGTGATATATGAAGCAGCTTATACATAACTCCATTTCAGAGTTCCTTTACTTCGAACAGTTTTAACTACTGATTTTTCAGCTTTCATTTCTAACCTTGAAGACTGCTAAATTCATAAATGGAACAGGCATTGCTCATTTCAAGATATTCCCAGCAATCCATCATCTTCATGTCATTTGATCTCCCAGGACTACAATTTTCAAAAAGTGTTCTCAAAATGTAAAACCACCTACAAGTAAGAACTGCAGTGTGCATGTAAAATTTTTGTAGTATTCTATCAAGACTAACCACAGAGCCTACTGATTTAATATAGAACATCCTAGAATATCTTGCATCTTCTGCCTTATCTGAAAGAAATTTATTTCCCATAGAGCAGTGCAGCACTGAGTTAAAGACAATAAGAAGAAGAGAATCTACACAAATAAAAGGTGAATGTGAAAGAAACAGAAGAAAAAATAAATTCCAAAGCTGTTTTCAACAAGCTTATATAAGAAGCATAAAACTTCTCCAAAACGGCATGATACTTACTCTCTAGTCTTTTTTCTGATGATTGGTGATTATAAAAACCACCAGTGATACTCAGCTGACAGTCGGAAAAACCCACCTGCCCTGAGGAAAGTAGGTAAACAGAATTTGGCATAACCATAGAGAGGTGTTATTCTCAGATGTGAGTATAAAATGAAGGCGAGTTATTATTAATGACCAGCTTTTTTTTGTGACTGACAAATCTCCAACTGAAAAGCATCTTTCATCTCAGAATGCAGGAGAAAACTGCTCTCTCATCTTCTCTTCTATTATTCTTGTCCAGTGTTTTTGCCTGTGTTTTGTCCAGCAGACAAGAAGATTTAACACAGGCCCTCCTTACAGTGAACCTTCACCTTTCTACAGTGAAGATCAGCTTTCCCACACGTGTTCCCCAGTTCACTCTTCCTAGAGCTACATTTCCACTAGTTTTCTTTTTCTGAGAGGAAAGGTCGGGATATTAAAAAAAAAAAATGATATCATTCCAGAATTTTCCTGTGTGGAAATCATTAGGTAAAACCTGTTTGCAATCAGAATGGATGGCTTTAGAGGATGGGGATTGGATCTGGATGCCTTCTATCCTCTTTGGTTAGTATCCATTAGCCATATTTCACTACTGTTTAAGCTACTATCAGCTATCCAGATGTACATATTTTATTTTGATTCAACCTTCTGAACTCCTCTGTTATAGGAAGAAGAACAACCACTTTAGTTAGGTACAAACCAGGAGGAAGAAAACTCCTGTTGCAGTCACAGTTTCTGATGCTGTTGATGTGTGTGCTGAAGAACCTCAGGACTAATTTGTCAATTAGCATTTTTAGTAGGCATAGTTTCCTGTGGAAGAACATTTAAATTTAAATAAATATATTTCAATCTCATGAAATACATGTATTATTTTGGACATTTGTGTATTCATGCTCATGTGTATGAAAAAAAAACAACCCTTAATATACATAGTCTGAGCATATAGCAGATGTTTATTTATAGTTTGGGCATATGCCTCAAATTAGACAATCCAGTTTCAGGAAAGGGCACTGGGAAAGCTGTTAGCATTATGACAAACTCAAAATACTTCTTCACATCTTGCCAAATATTCATTTCCCTTCAAAAGGAGATTACTATTAGAGGAAAAAAAAATCAGCTGGGATTGGAACAAAATACCTCTTGAAAAATACAAGTGATGTGCAACTCTTAACATGAAGGTACCCTACCAAATCTCTCTCAAGTGAATGTAGAATCACAGCAGCAGATATTGTCCACCCTGAGGTAATGCCCATAAAGATCCACTTTTTTATAGAATCATAGAACATTTTGTCTAGGAAGAGATCTTAAATATCACCTAGTTCTAACTCCTCTGCCACAGGGAGCCTTCTCTAGATGATGCTGCTCAAAGCCCCATCCAGCGTGGCTTTGAACACCTCCAGGGGTGGGGCATCCACAACTTCTCTCTTGTGTCTCTATTCAAGTGTTTCACTACCCTTGCATTAGATAATTTATTCCACCTCTAATGTAAACCTTGTCTCAGTTTAAAGCTATTGTCCCTTGTCTTATCCTCACATGCTTTTGTAAAAAGTCCCTTTCCAGCTTTCTTGTAGGCTCCCTTCAGGTACTAAAAGTCAGCTTTGAGGTCTCCGTGGAGCCTTCTCCAGGCTGACCAACCCCATCTCTCTCAGCCTGTCTTCATTGGAGCAGTGTTCCAGCCCCTGGATCACCTCTGTGGCCCTGCTCTGCTCCAGACTCAGTCTTAATGTTTTGGGCATCATTAGTATCATGCCCTTTTGATTTTCTTTTTTTTTNTGAGAAGTGGAAGAACACCAACAAACCTAGAATACTATCCTGCAAATTAAAACATAAACACAGATTTTTGACCTTATGTGGAGCAGAAGGAGGTCTGGACCTGTGTCAGGTCTGAACTCTGCCAGCAATCCCCAAAGGGGCCAAAACTGAATAGATTTCCTTTGCCTGACAAGAAAGGACTTCATTTTGCAGAGACTTTTCAAGGCTTCTGTCCAGGAGAGTTATGGAAAAAAAATTGGTATAATGTTCAATTGTAATTGTCATTATTTTCTGATAAATCAACTAAAATGTGTGGTATACCAGTATTCCTACTAACACAACTCATCCAAACGTTACCTGCCTTCTCCAATTTAACAATACTTACTTTTTAGTAATTAGAGTTAAAAACACTGAATGAGAAGAGCCCATTTTTGAGTTTACAAATATAAGCAGCCAAGAAGGTCTTTGTGGAGGGAAAAAAAAAAAAAAGTGTTTGTTGGTGTTTCTTAATCAGCAGAAAAGGAACAGCTGTCAGCCTCCCAGAATTCAGAATTCAGAATTTAGATTCACTGTGAGGCCACACTTCTGCTACCCCACATCTGGTTTGGAAACAAAGAACAACCTGTCTTTGGTTGCTCTCATCTTGTAAGTACAACTACTGCATTCGTAATTAACACTCTATGATAAGGGCTTAGTTTTGTAAATCTTCATTTCTACTAACTCTTCCACCATGTAAGTCTTCTTCCCACCTGCAATTAAAACAAAGGCTGTGTAGTGGAAAGGAAACCTAAGTCTTTTCTGATGTTGAGGGGAAGTGAGGTATGTTTACTCTTTCAGTTCATTTCCTGGAGAGCACACCATGGTATACAATATTTTAAATATGTTTTTTTAATCTTATCCTTAAAAGAGGATGAATACTTCTTCCCTTCTTCTCTAAAATGTTTAGAGATTAACTGTCTTTGTGAAGCACATGGTGACTAAACACATTATTTTTAAGGTGTCATAGAAACACCGAATGGGCTGGGTTGGAACGGACCTTAAAAATCACCTAACTCCAGCACTCCTGCCATGGGCAGGAACACCTTTTACTTAGAGTAAGTTGCTCAGAGCTCCATCCAACTGTCCTTAAACACTTCTAGGGATGGGGCAGACACAGGTTCTCTGGTCAACCTGTTCCAGTGCCTCATCATCATCATCATCATCATCATCATCATCATCATCATCATCATCATCATCACTACAATTTTTTTTCCTAATATCTAATGTAAATCTACTGTCTCTCACTTTGAAGCCATTAACCCTTGTCCTGTGACATACTGGTGCTATATGAGCAGTATTATTTCAATATTAGTATTATTTGTATATTAGTATAGAGTGGTATTATTTGATGTTGTATACAACGTGAGTTCATTTGTGCTGTCTATAAAGTGATGAGTTGAGATTCACCACCACAGGGGAATGAAATTTCTCTTACTCTTTGGTCACCTACAAAAAAATCTAGGCTCAAGTCACTCAGCACTGGTGGGTTCAGGCTCTGTGGTGAATATTGGGCTTTGTGGGCAGCAGAGAGGTAGAGGGGACAGACTCTCATCCTCTGTAGATTGAACATCACCCAAAATCAAGACATCTTGAACTTTCACAATTTCAGTCCATGAACCCATCCCGAATCACAGATTTTTGAAATCTTACAAAATCTAAAGTTGCAGTAAGAAGGACATAATAAGGCAACACTGCCAATAAGATAAAGAAAAAACAACCATAAACCTGTGATAGTTCTATATTTTAACACTCATGATTATTTTTTTCTCTGTAATTTTAGGAATTGAACTCAAGTACATAGATATCTTGTAAATTTGTTTTTAACTTCTACTAAGTAGACATTTTTCCAACATATTTTCACATAAAAATGCTTAGAAGTAGGAAAAAAGTCCTGGTGAGACCTTTTAATCAAAGTTTGCATCTTTGTTTTATTTCAGTTTCAGTATTTCATAGTCCTTTTCTGCTTAACTGTCAAGTGAAAGATAAGACTGTCATACTGTCTGAATAACAAAAGAAATACAATTTTCCTACACTAAAGTGTACTGGCCTTGTGCCACTGTTAAAATTAAATTTGTCCAATACCAGTTAGCTGCAGCAAATATTTTTATGGCAATAGTTGGCAAAGAGACAAGGTCTTTCTGGGGTTTTGTGTTGCTCCATTTCTCTGAAACAATGGGAAGAATTGACATTGTCTATTCAGTGTAGAAGATAGGCTGTCAAGTAAAGCAAGACAAATGTGATGTCCTGACTGATTATTTCCTTAGATACTAAATCAATGAGCTTATTATCACAGCAATTACATTACTAATGTAAACAGATGCTATGTGTAGAAAACTGTTTAACAATATGGTAGGCAGAGTGCAGGGTTTTTTTCTGTTACACAAAAAAACATATTTGGAGTGTTTTATACTACAAATAACATTCAATCTTCAATTCATATGTATTACTTAACTGAATAAATGCTCTATCACATGAATGAGAGACATGAAAGAGAGATGTACTCTAAAATGTACATAATTAAAGTTTTACCTGTGTAGTCTTTATCACCAACATTAATGTTCTTATCTATATCAATCATTAATAAAATTCAGGGATTCTGAAATAAAAAAGAAGCACTACAATTCTGTTCACAAATTAACTCTGCCAATTTTCTTAATGCAACTTGTTATTTAGTTTATAATTAATTCAAAGGGAGAAGAAAAGCAATATCTTTTACAATGGCTAAAATTAGTTTCATATAACTCAACTTGAATTTCCTATCTATTCTTTTACTTTATGAAAATTTATCTCTAAATTTCTAAAGCCTTCTCAGTTCTGGTATTGCATATGTGCTTTAGATCTATCTTGTATGCATAAAATAAATCATTACAAACACAACAGCATTTATAAAGATATGTCTTTTTAGCAGAAGGCAGTTCCTACCTTTGAAACAATTCAATCAGCTTTTAAGCTTTCTGAATACAGGTAGGTATTCAGGATATTCATTGTATTAATCCAAAAGGATAATGGAGAATCAAAGTAAATTGGTATGAGACTTCTACAAGAAAGGACCATTAACTAGTATTTGACCTAACAGCAGGACAATTCCACGTTAGACTGTGGTCTTTTAAGTCAAAGGAGCGGAAGGAGTTTAGCAGGTACTAATAAAGAACATATGGAGCTTGTCTAGATATAACAGAGATCATGTCAGAAAACAACTTGTCAGAAAATATTGTTTCACCAAGTGTGAAACTTTAAATGGGAATGCTGAGCACACAGGTCTCACTACAGAGAGTTTTGACTCCACTGAATGCAGACAGTGAAAACTTCAGAATTTTTTTTCCCCCAAATTGGATTAAAACCAAATGGAAGATAAAAAAGCCTGCAATTTCTCCTTTCCTCACTTTTATAATATATATTATAACAGTGGAAGAAGCAGTCATATTTCTCCCTACTTTACTATTGCATGAAAAAATTGTCATGGAAAGATTCCTGCTCACCATCATGTTAAATTAAACTATGGTTTAATAACTCCAGTTGTTTTATAAGGCCTTTTTGAAGCAGTACAATCTTTTCCTGAGTCATTTAGGAAGGCTCTCTAGGCAGATTGTGTTCACTATTTTCTATAAAAATCTGAGTTCCAATCAAAAATAATAAAAAAGCAATATTTCCTTAAAGGTTAAGTGAACTACAATTTGAACACCAAGAATGAGGCAGAAGTTCTTGAGCTGCAGCCACAGGACATGTTTCTCTGTGAGGATTTTCCTGGGATCCTGCAATGTCTTAGCATGTTTTAAAGTAGATTGCTAAAGATGTTTCCCTTTTACAAATCCATTATAGGTATGTGCATGCGTACCAACAATCTCAAAGTGCATTTTTTCTTGTCTGGCACCTGATTCTGGTGTTCTGGAGAGAGAAGTCTTGTCACTACTGCACCATTGAGGAGAGTGGGTGCAGGACAAACCTCAGCAACAACACACTTGGACATCTCTTCAAAGGCAGCATAAGATTTTTAGTCTTGTCAATCAACTGCCAAAATAAGTTTTCCCTGGAAGTCAGTCAAAACCATTTTTCCTTTGTGGAGACTGATTTCCATGACAGATATCAGTCACAGCTGTTTATAGTCATATGTATATTTTGTGTTAACTATTTTCATCTGGAATTTTTCTTTCAAAAAAAAACCCAAAAAATATTTCTGTTAAAGTTTGAAAAAATCTCTTAGTAAAAAAAAAGGGTAGAGCTCAAGTGGAAGGTGTTTATAAATTGCAGCCTTTTAATGGAATATCTAATACAGAATAAAATAGCCTTAAATGGACAAATAAGGAAAATTACTAATGTATTTATTTTCAGTAATAAATAACCAACTACTCATTACTTTCTTGTAAAGTCAGGGAAGTTTTAGGTGAATGATTTCATCAAAGTTTACATAGAGACCACTCTCAATTAAAGAGAAAATAATTTGCAGAAGTTCAAAATTCATTAAGATTTCTCTATGTAATAAATAAATCTTCTGTAATATAATTTGCATTTATTACATCTGGCAGATACAGTGTAGTTATACCTCTTTTAATATCTGTTCTGGTACACAGCATTGGTCTCTGTCTTCAGAGAATCTCTCTCCCTGCTGCAAAATTTAATTCTGCTGCTTTTGAAATGTTTGAACAAAACCGCCCTTTTTAAAAGACAATCTTTCATGAAAAGTAATATGTCTTTGCTTAAAACCACAGACTAGGCATATCAGTAGTTACAGTGTCTGTTCTTTGTGACTGAATACCTCACTGGCTTTACATATACTGGTTTCTACTGCTGAGTTTCAGTTCTCATCCAAAACACTTATGAAGAAGATGAGTCTTCAGTTCCCCAGTTTACTCATAAAAAATATAAATTTGGCTCAGATAATTAGGTAAATATTTTGCAATTTCAGCAATTTTTTTTTTTT
>VXBU01015492.1:159277-187827 GCA_013400315.1 Bombycilla garrulus
GCAATTTTTTTTCTTTTTTACATTAAGTGTAATTTGAAGTGATAATCTGTGGGAGGGGTATCAGTCTCATGCTTTCTCTTTTCTGAAATTCTTGAAGTCTTGAGAAAAATGTTCTGGACATGAGTTTGTCATTAAAAGTAAAGAAGACTCAAAAAGAAATTTTTATAGTCACTATTAGTCATTATTCCAGTTTTCCACATGCAAATTTCAGAATCTATTCATTTCTGATATTATTATATAGGTTCCTATATGCTGTAACTTCATAATTTTATTTTTATTATAAGAGACATAAATAGTTCTGTGAGGACAAATCAAATAGCTTTGCTATATTCAGCACTTGTGGAATCTCTGGTTTTGTGCTTTCTTAACATATTCACTTTACTAATTGAATGCATTAGAGTCTTTATGCTAAAAAATATTAAGATTTTTAAAATCCTTTTGAAAATCCATCATTTTTATGTCTCCCCAGAAAATATATCACATTTCACAGATGCAGATGCAGCTGGATGCTATTTTTAAAGAAATGGCAGTATTTATTTATTACTTCTATCAGTGGTTAATAAATAAGATAAAGTTTTTTAGTTTTGAGGTTTTAATTTCTTTTAAAATCATGTATTATTACACTGAACATAATAAATCAAATTGTTTGCTATCTCATCCAGTGTCCAAGCAGTTCTATTGATCGGTGATGAATGAGTCCCCAGATTGCCTACTGTGCACTCTGCTCATGCTCACTGCATTGCTTGCTTTAGCTATGCTTATTGTGAGATACAAAAAAACCCCAAAAATTAAAACAGCAAAGCTGCAGGTGTGGGAAAGTTAAGAAGCTTTGCCAAGGAAGGTCAGAACTTTGAATAATCTTCACAGTTCTGAAATGCTCTAGAGATTAACTTAAGGTGTGAGACATCTGTCTTTTATTTTATTACTGTATCTTAACTGAGACAATTGCAAATCAAAAGCTAGAGGTCTTTTAGAAGTTGAATCACATACTGAGGAACAAAAGGAAATTTTAAGTTGACTCAGGCAACAATGATAAACATATCGAAAGGGGATATTCTTTCCTCTTTTTATTGTACATATGCCCCTCAACAAAGTATTTATAAATATACTTAGAAGTCTACTTCCTCATGGCTGGTTTTCTACTTTGTTCTCCCACATTCTCCCAAAGGCTCATTACCACTCATGACATTGAAACCTCGGTGCAGCACTGGATACTCTTTGTGCTCAGAGAAGACACACCAGGTCCTATAAATGAGGCAGAGCTGAGCAGTGTTTAAATCACATTTGCTTATTGCTGTGCATAACATAATAACAGATAATTGTCAGGGAAGCCAACTTTGAAGCATGGCTGTGAGAGAGCTAACATTGGTTTCACTTTCCCCTAAAGTTAAATTCCATTCCAACTTTTTAAAAGGATACCATCTAGAAAATAAAACCGATTAAACAATATAATCTCCTTTTCATTGTGGTCAGCAAAACGGGCTTCTCCATTATGTTCACAATTGGGGAAAACAACAGTTGTTTCCATCAATACATATGCAGGCTACACTAGTGTAGTGTCTTTTTTCTAAGATATTTTTCTTACAGTTATTGGAAAAGACCCATTTTCAGAGACAAATGCTCTAATACGAGATTTAGAATGTAACTGTAAGAATCCTTGTTTAAATATGTGGCATCTAAAATAAAATTTCAAAATAAAAACATAGATAACCCATCATTTTTTTCCCCAGAAGGGCTGAATTTAAAAGAAAATAGCATCAGCTCATCAGTTCTGGAAATTTGGCTACTAATAGATTCTTAATACAGATTTTAGGAACTAGAATCTGTCTTTTACCAGTCTTTTGCCTTGCCACTGTTATTTGTCCCTTTAGAATCTCAAGCAACTGGATTTAAACTTGCAGTTGATTTAAGGTAGAACTTATACACAGTACTCCTCTTACTCCAGCATATTTTGGACATGGAAATGATCTATGCACGTTTGCACAGTACATGACTGCAGAGAAAATTAGAAAATTCTACAGAGAACTTGAAGCATTGAAAGGAAAAATACAAAATTATAACAAATGAGAAAACTCTTTGAAATCACTTAGAAGTTTGGAATATCAATGGCAATAATGAAGCATGGAGAGACTAAAATCATGTGATAGTGGTCAAAGTTTTGTATTACTTACAATTCATCACTGTCAGAATTTTCAGACTGTTGTACATTTGTTTAAATGTTTTCTCAATGATCTCACCATCACAGGCACTCAGCCAGTATAAAACATATAAGTTATAAATAAGTATAATTCAATTCTCTTGCATCATACGGAGATTCATAACATTTGCTTGCAGAAAATACAGAAAAAAGGCATAATTTAGAAAAAGATATTCAGTTTTTCATTTAGATGGCATTTTCATTCTTAAGACTTTAAAAAATGCTACAGTGTTTAGAAACTAAATTCAATGATCCACATGTAACACAATTAAATTTTCGTGTCACATATATAGTAACAAAAAAATCATTATAATATCACACCACATTTAGCAAAATACAAAATGTATGTCAGAAATCCCCGAGTTTTACATCTGACACTGTAGTCCTAGCTTTTACATTTGAACATCTCATCTATTGTCATTGACAGCTTCAGGGGAGACTTGACTCCTACTACTACCTTCCACCTTTGGTCCAGACACCAGAGATAAATAATCACTGGGTGCTCATAAAGGCATAGCCACAAGCAGTGAAAGTCATTTAAAAAGACAGTCATGATAACGTATTTCCTACTGTACTTCAGAATCCAGGTAAGATGTATAAGTACTAGCTCAGGAAACAGTGTTGCGTGGACTCCGAAGACCAAACTTTGCCTTGTCCAAGCCTAGACTAACAGCAAAGACACTGTGCACTTCCTACAGCAAAAGATCTTCACATTCAACCCAGTGACCCTCTGATGATGATTAGCTCTTAAGACAGGACTGACAATATGGAATTTTTTTCCCAGGCTGGCCAATATTATGATCCTTGCTTTGCACAACTTTCTTTGAGTCACTGATTGGCCAAGGTGAAATAGTTCTTTCTTAAAAACACAGGTTTGATTTTCTACAGATCAGGTATTTTGGACAATTGCTTTCTGAAGGAGACATTGAATCAGAACTGGTTAAAAATCTTATATTTTTATGTTATTGTAAAAGCAATTCCACTATGTAACCTTTAACAGCTAAGTTTAACCATGCATAGATGCAGCTGCTACTAAAACTAGGAGCAGAATTCATTCCAGATAGTCATTATGCTAGATCTTTGAAGGCATACCTAGGAAATGAGTACAGAGCTTCTAATAAAGCATTTACAAGCCAATTATGAATTTGTGTTCATTTCTAGACTAGGAAGACTGGCTACTAAACTAAGACATTCAAAAGAGTTTAACAGCATTATGCATACATAAAAATAACATGAAATTCCCGCTTTTACCACAGTAAAATATATATTAGTGTTTTATATTTGACATGATAAGGTTGTACATGAAAACATATATTCTGCTGTGTTTCCCAGGAAGAATTGGTTTTGCCACTCAGGGATGCATTATTTATTTATCGAACAGGAGAAGAGCTACCTGAAACTGTGACTTTCTCTAATTATCTATCTTTGCTACCATTGAGTAGGCACTGGACAAATGATACTGCCCTCTTTGAAACCAGCACACAGGCTAATTTACTGATAATTCTAGAAGATCTGGGGAAATTATCTTAAATTAACCTCTTTGTTGAGTACTCAGAGCACTCTGAAGAGGATTAACTGAAACCTGAAGCAACGAGTGCCAGTCATGGTGTCACGTGCATTCTGAGTATGCATTTCTGTCCCAGACTGTTGAAACACAGAATATTAAGATCAACAAAAAGTCATTACCAAAATGATTTTAGATTTCTATGGCCTTTGTCTGCAGTCAGAATCAGCGAGTTGCTGCACAAAGTAACAGCAATATCAGAAAGCAGCTGTGCCTTGTACTGGCTGCTTGTACCTCTGACCAGCCCAGTACCACTGAATTAGTTTCACTCTTCGAGATACACACAGTGTGATTCATATTCACACTTTTTTTTGAAAGGGATGGAACAAAATTCAGGTCCTAGCCTGAGACACAGTGTCTATAACTTTACCAGCCTGGCAAAGAAACTTGTTCTGTGTTAATCTTGTATCTCTAATCTCATGGAACAAACATATATAAAGATTTATTTTTTTCTACATTGTGTTCTTCAAGTATGCTTAAACAAGAAACAAAAGATCACACATTTCAATTACTGAAAAAACACACAAGGATGGAGCAACCTGTTTTATAACCTTTTATACATTTTATAAACAACACGTAAGTATTAAACTATTTCCTTGGCCTTAATACACTTCATTGTCTTGATTCTTTCTCCTCTATTTCTTAAAGCCAAAATCAAAATGTTTTGTTGTGTTGATCTTATTTTGATTGTAATTTACTTTCAAGCTGATTTTGAAAGGTATTTTAAAGTTCTAACTTAAGTGAAAAAGCAGCTACTACACAATAAAATCCTTGGGAAGAAATGTGATTTATGCAGATGAATTTGTTAACAAAATTTACACATAAATGAGAACATTTTTTTCCATTCCGGTTGCTATTACAAAGAAACACTGGGAAGTAAATTATCTGTAGAAGAGTACAAGATAAAAAATGTATTAAAAGCTGTAAGAACGAAATTGAAATGTCAAACATAGTTACTTATAAAAAACAGGTGATGGACTCCTCGTAAGCTACCTATTAAAAAGAGTAATCAAAGTGAACTAAAATGACTTTAGTTCTCCCACTAAACTTGTGGCTCAAATTCTCCACAGCTTTATTGCCTGTTTGCAGAGTTTCATTCACTCCTAGGCAGTGCAGGCTTTCTGAAAGTTAAGGTTATGTATGATAAGGCTCTTTATTACTCCCATATATAACATTTGAATTCTGCTACAGGATTTTACAAAATCCTAATAAATTCTTCTTGGCACTAAGATTTTATGCATTCCATAACTAGGATGCTCTGCAGCCCACAGAAGAGAGAGATGTGGTGCAAATACAGGTTTTCAAGCTGTAAAAAGACCGTGAAGCCAAAACTGAGACAAGGTCATTGTGACCAAGGCTGCTCCTGGCTGCAGGGCACGTTCTCCTCAGGAATCCCCCCATCAAACCCTCATCTCATTTCTATCCCACAGTCCCACCACCCCTGGTCGCCTCCTGGTGGGGTGGTGACGCTTCCTGCCTGGGACCTGGGGTCCTTGGACAATGGGGCCAGGGGCACAAAGCATAACGCTGTGACCGAAGTCTCCTCACTGGCAGGCCTTTTCAAGCCGATGGGAAGTACAGCCACTTGAGCTGGACATGGCTGGCTTGTCAGTTCCTGACAACAAACTGTGTTTGGTACGCAGGGCATTCATGGGCAGTGTCGTGCTTTTGTCCAGAGCCATGCCGACTTTCCTCAGGTCAGTTTCTGGCTTTTGCGGATGGGCAACGGTGTTGAGAAATCCACCCAAGCAGAAAGGGCCCCCCCTGGCTGGTGATTTCTCACATTTAATTACTTGATTTTTCTTTCCCGCAGTCAGGAAGAAAATGGAATTACATCACGCCCCATGTAGCCTTGGAAAGGGACCAATTGTTTCTAATAGAGCCGCTGGTGACAGGCACAATACATGCACTCCTTGTTTCACATCGGATATTAGATCGTCCAAACAAGTCTGAGTACTCCTGCTCGGAGGATCCTCAATAGGGAACAAAGGGGATCAGGCTTTTCCTGTGTCATTTCCAGCACCCCACAAAAAGAAAATCTTTATTTAGGCACACTTCACCCTTTTTCACACTTTCCAAGCATCTTCCAAGACTCAGAGATTGGTTTGGAGAGCAATGGTTTCCTACATGGTATTAGTGAGCTGATGTTTTATTCTGCTTATCAATAATTAGTTGAATGAATGCCTCTACCACTTTGCATAACTGCAGATATGTCTGGTTGTAAATTTGCAGTCACCAAGAAGTATGTGACACACTTATGACACTTGGCCCTGGGACTGTACAGTAGTGACAATTTATTAAATTAAATTTACCACAGGCACACAGATTATGTTACAGATCTTGTGCAGATGCTCCATTACAGTTTATGTTTAGAAAACCCAACCAATCAGCCAAAAAGAAAACACTCAAGAATTTCCATATTTAATCAGACCAGTGGTGCATCTCAGTCAGTACTGGGTCTTTAGTGGGAGTGAATGGAGGATGGGTATGGAGAAGCATGGGTGCATAGAGAATACAGCATACATGCCAAGAAAGTAATACTTCCCTAGAATAGCCTCTCCCCTTGCAGTGATTTGTGGCTTAATACCTTTGTGAATCAGAGTATTTAAGAGCATTGGATGGGCTTCTGTCCTACCAATCTTGGCATTACTAACACCCAGGCCCTGAACAAAATATCTAAAAACACTTTCCCCAATCACTTCTCAATCAGGCAAGAAGTATGCCTGAGAATTACCTGGGTACACCTTTCTTCCCAGCACATGTTCACTTCCATGCCTGTCAAAATTGATGTTCAGTGCCTGTGCTTCTAAAGAGGTATTCAAGATCTTAGAAGAAATTATTTCTTCCAGGTGCTAAAAAATATGCATAGTTCTAAAGCAAGGTTTTCCTTAGTAACCATTTCAAACTAATCTACCTATGGGAAAAATGCAGGCAAAAACTGTTCTGTTAAATGCTAGACATGGGGTCACTTATTATATGTACCCATGTTAAACTAGTTTTCCTATCTACATCAATCTCTATGAGTGAATTGCAGAGATGAGAGTTGTTCTTCATAATGCATGTGGACAGTAGACCACAGACCATCCTACACCAAAAAGCAGGACTAGAATTCAATCATGATCAACAAGAAGGTTTGGAGGAACACTTGTAGCAAACAGACTTCAGCAGTGAGCATAATCAGGATAGGATGTAAGGAAGAGTAGATGGTATCAGATGATGTTATACCTGAAATAAAAATTACTGGACCAACATTGCCTCTCAGATGATTCTGTAGATGAGATTATCAGAGAACTCCTTATTACTGCTAATGACATGAAGGCATAAATGCTGTGTTATCCCTATTTATTCCAAACAATAGGCCTCTAGGACTGACAATGTCTACACAGATACACTATATTCCTGTACCATGAGAGGCAGAAATCTTCAAGCTTTCACTGAGAACTTTTGGATTCAATATTAATGAACAACACGAGTCCATATGGCTGGTGAGGTCTAAGCTGGAATTCATAGGACATTAGTCAGTGTACTGCAGGAGTCAGGTCTTATATATATTTTAAAGTAGAGTTTGTTTTAATGGTGTATTAAGCCACTGATGTCAATAATGAAAGAGAAGCGACAGATGTGCCTGTGCAGATCAACTAAGCTTTTTTAATGTTTTTAAATTATTTGTTCTGTTGTAGACCTACATTATCTAACAAAAGAAAAATAGATTTGACATGTATACATTCTATTTAGTTTTACTAAATTAAGTCAAAAGTAGGAGTTTCTCTTTCATGCATGTCTTTTGATATGTTTTTTAATGTGTTCATTCTGAACTGGAATGAAACAATATATTTTGATGTTTCCAAACCCAGGGCTGCTTTTGTCACAATAATAAAATATCAAATACACAAAACAACAATTTTCTAGAAGAACAGAAAGCAGAAAAAAAGCACATTAAAAGAAATTTTATAGGAATTCATGACAAAGTAGGCTTAACACATAAAGTGCATTTGCCAAAACCAGATATTTTGTTTCGAAAAAAACAAAAATGAAAAGAAGAAATTTATTTTCTGGTATCTTGTCAGTCAGGAAAAGAAATCCTAAGAGATAAATATATAGGGTTGAACAGAGAAGACAGAAACTGCTACACTTCAAATTGAGCCTCCACTCCCGGCTTCCCACAATGCAGTAGTTTTTAGATGCATCCACCAAAAAAATTACACAAACCAAAGCAGAGTGGTAGATTAATGGAGCTGGATGACTGCACAGCCACCCTTGGCAGCTGAGGCCAAGTAAGACTGTAGGTATAACTGTTAGAAAACAGCACCAAGGCCATGCTCTGCCTAAAACAAGGACACAGATAAGGAAGCTGGAATATAATGTACAAGTTGTAAGTATAACTAATGTGTTTAACAGTGTTAGTGGGCGACTGATTATCCCAGAGCAAGTTAGCATTCAGTGTTGTCTGTAGAGGCTCAATAACCCATAGTTTCTAAAGTTCGAGTTTAGGATATGGCACTTCACCATGTCTTAAAGAAGAGGAAGTCTGTTAAATACAGTGGGTAAATCCTGCAAAAAGGAATAAAGACTGTCTGGCAAAAGTGATGAAACAACATTAACAATTATGGGGAAAGGATGAAGATTAATAACTCCTGCCCAGTGTGGCAGAGCAAAGAACAAAGATCTTCTCCCAGAACTGAGATAATGGGTGTTGGTGAGCTGGAGAGTTACTTGATGTGAGAACTCATTAAAAGTTGCCATAGCTGCTCTCTCTACAAGCCTGTTCAATTAGATGCAACTAAGATGGAGTTATACATATCGTGTGGATGGGTTCTCTGTATCAACTCATAATCAATTACTGCTATCTTCTTGATTTTGACAACTCCTTCAGCTCAAACAGTCCCAACCAACCTTCTAGTCAAATTACCAAGGCTAAGTTCATTCCTTAATTACATTTACTCTGATTAATTTAAATTTATTTTTGTGGCAGAGGTTTGTATGTTGCTGAAATACCATTAATATCCAAAAGTTGTACTTAAGAATCCAGTGTTGAGTTTGTCACATACCTGGTGGCATTATCCAAGGCTCAGAAATACAGAAATTGTTTGCTTTACATCTTAAAATGTCCCACAATGACATTAAATACCGCTGAATTACTTTAGCATCCATATTGCTAAGTCATGATTTGGACTACTTTCTGTGGCCCCTTAAGTGTTATTTTCACAGTAAAGGATGACTGAAACAACAGCAAAGGGCAGAGCGTTTTCCTGGCATTTACAGCAAAGTTGAAATTGATATGTTTGAAATGCTGCAAGTAAACACAGATACTGGGCTCAACACGTAACAAAGTCCGCACATCCCAAACTAACAAAGGTAACATCAGCTTGGAGCTTGAGCTATGCAGAAATTCAAACTATATTTACTAGCTTCTTGCTTTAGACAGCACTGCTTTCCAATGATCACAGAACTCTGTCTGTATTTTGATTCAGCATTCATATGTAAAGAACATTTTTTAATTGTCCATTTTAACACACAGGGAAATGCGTGATATCAACCAACTGAAGACTTAGTTAAGTTTTGACATGTATCAAGTGGGTGCATTGAAAAGGCAACTTCAAAATTGAGGGATTGTTTTAAGTGGTTTAAACCTATCCTCTAAGCCAACTTTGTTGCTAAAAAGCTGCACAGGTTTAAAATAAAAATAACACATTCTTAGCCTGTTTGCATTTCCTATTCAAAGAGCTTGTTCGTCTTTAATCTTAACTCTTTATCTCCAGTACTCTGAATGGGGGGAAAAAGACAGAGACTATACCAGAATCCTTTGCTCTATCAACAGATACATGGGAATTAGAAAATAACCCTCTGCTCATTTGCCAATAGCCTTTGCAAGTCACCTAATTAGATGATTAAGTCATTAAAGGGATATGCGCATCTGAAAAGCCTCTAGTCAGCCTCTGAAATCAGAGGAGATAAAGACAAGACTCATTTCTTTTTTCTCTTACATTGAAAAGGTAATTAATCCATTTAACTCTGCCTAGCACTGCTTTTCTGTAGTAAAAAGGAGAGACTGAAGCAGGATAGCTTTTCAGAAACACTCTTTGAAACACCAGAATGACAAATGCCTCTTTCTTTTGCATGCCGCATGAAGAGGTTAGGCTTAGCCTCCAGTGGTCAAAATTATTTAGACAAGAGATCAGCAGCAGTGTGTGTAAGTATTTGGGATGTTACTGACTACCTGCTAATTTGACTGTGTTGTAACTCAGTGCAAAGTCTCTCTCCAGAGAAGCATGTAAGGCTGGTAAACAAATTTCTGAAGAGAAAATTATTTAGCATCATTCACCTTCTCCTTTAGAGGCTTCACAGGGTCATTCTTGGGTGTGTGTCACTTGCAGGATAGGGGCTGATCTCCAAATAGTAACAACAATGTGCTTTGATTTCCAGGCTTTTACAGTAAAACTGGAAGTAGTGTGTTGGAAATGGCATACAAACATGTGCTGCCCTAGCAGCTAAGGAAAGCTCCACATTTCAAACTGCCAACTACACTGTGGATAAACCAGTGCTCCAACACTAATTGTTAAGATCTCCATCTGAGTAAGGTTTCAGGCTTAATTTCTGTGAATACATTTTGGTATTTTCAGTATAACATAACTATGAATAAAGGTCGGCAGTAAGAAATAGAGCTCAGGAAAACCTTAATCTAAAATGCTGTTGTCAGGTTTCATCAGATCAGAGAGCACAGCACATGTTGCAATAGCTCAGCCTTATCACTTCAGTGATGTGAGAGGATCTGAAGACAGGTAACAGTGAACAGAGGTCCCACATTCTGCTTTGCAATCCCTCTCTCTCGAATTAAATTGGTGAATGAGGTAGAGAAAGAAAGATTAGTCCTGTGAGCTTAAAAAAACAACCTTTTTCTTCTACTTCACAACCCTAGAATTATTCCTGGGTCTCACTACAGGAATCCTAGCAACACTACACAGCAAAAAGCAATGTCAAACATGGAAAGCATACTATTATAACTAACTGCCACTGTTGTTATAAAATCTGACATCTCTATGTCAAAACAATTCTTAGTTTTGAGCCATATTTGGAGTAAAATTGAGGTATGCTCACATTTTTTGTACTTGCAGTGCTGTAACTTCAATTTGAACATTGTGTGATTTCCACAATAATTTTTGAAAGGGTTCAGCATTGATCTATTACCTGTTATTTTACTGTGTGTAACCCCCACAATGATTCAATGCTATATCCAAGAAAAATCAAACTACTCTGACGTTTAGTACACCTTTCAGTACATATTTTAATAGTATGTTTTGGTTGAAATTTTCAGTGATGTCACAGAGACAAAAAAAACCTTATGTATGGACAGACAACACTTTTCAAGTTTTGCGACCAGATTATTGTGATGAGTCTGCATGCACACATATTTTCTCAGGAGGGAGTGTGCAAAAAATGAATCTAAATCTTCACAAAATTCTATAGATCCCTAAAAATCAATGAGTGGTCAAAGAAGTCCAAGTATTTCATTTAAGAGTCAATTGACACCTTGATATCAAATAGATATACTGCCAGGATGTGTTCCTTTAGGCAAAATGATTACAAGTCTTCCCTAGTTGACATCAATTTAATAATAACACCAACATAAATTATTAATTTCTAACAATACTATAAATACATTGAAAAATATCTTGTCAACTCTTACCTAGAAGGCCATAAACGAAACTTCCCCCAGATAAGCTGAAATATAGCTCTTAAGTCATTATTTTTCTTTGAAAAATGCAAATGGATGAAAAAGCATTGACTTAGCAAATGTTCTTTATTTTATTCATTACTCAATAGATTGTGGTCACTTAAGTCCTTATAATAATTTTGGTTTTTTTCCTTAGTTTTTATAATATCTATATTTGATATGCCCAAAACCAAATACCTACTTCTCACCTTCTATAATGAGAATAGTTCTTTCTGTCCCACACTAACTAATGGGATTCTGTATTATAAAATAATTTTAATTTTAAATATAAAAAGGGAACAAAAAGGCAACAAAATATATGTCTTGAGGATGTCCTGGCCTAGTAATTTTCTAGTTTTTCGAACTAGTTTCCCTAGTTTCTTAAAAAAATAACATGTAGAGGAATGGCCAGATTAAAATACCAAGCAGATCAAAAGAGATTGCAGGTTATTTTAATTGTAAGTTCTTTAACAGAGAAAAACTAATCTGTATGCAAGTTCATTACAGTATGAGAAAACAGATAAAAACAGCAAAGAAAACAGTTTTTAACTATCTAAGCCATTCTTTAGATTTCTGATTTGCTATATAGACATTATTTCCCTCATTATAAAAAAAAAGGATAAAATGTTATTTCATATCTCAGTATATTCTAGATTTGCAGGGAAGGGGAGCAAAGCTGAAAAACCTTAGGCTACAAACACAGCCTTGAGCAAAAAAAAAAAAAAAAAAAAAAACCCTGCCACTCTCTTGCTTGAGTGGCCCTTGAGAAATCTGTGAATAAACATTTTTTTTGCTCTTATTATACACAATATTTCCTTCCTTCCCTATCTCAATTTGCATTACATACTTTTGACTGAAGGCAATAACAATGATACAAGGAAAAGAAACACATGTCAAAGGACATCTAGATAGCAACCTCTCAATGGTTGAAATCCTTCAAACAAAGTGTAACTTGCAAATGTAACTAGTACCATACCATAAGGCAAACTAGATCAAGCTATCAGTTGAAGCAAAGATATTTGGTATCTTGTTGAAAATTTATAGCGGCTAGAATTTCATCTGCAGTGAAGAAATGTTTTTGACAGGACGCCATAGCATATTGAGTTATTCTAACCCACTGCCGAAACATTCTTAGTTGCAAACACTTAATGAAATAGTTTTAGGTGTTAAATATGTACTTTCTTCCCACAAATTAATTATTAATCAAAATGGAAATATATGTAATAAAATGAAAGAAATTAGTGTAAGGGAAACATAAGTTGTAGCAGTAGGTGTTGCAAAATAGATACATAGAAAGCAGATTATAAGAAATTAGTAATTAACAGGTAGGAATTATGTCAAATTTGAAAAACAAGACAACCAGCATGGCAGGACAATTCTGGATGGCAGCTAATTCACCAGGGATGACTTCAGGAAATAACTAACATATCTGTATAAAAGAGAAAATTAAAATCCACTTTTAGGGCGCAGGTAAAGACTTATAGTCAATTTGTGCATTCAGTGTACAGAATAAATAAGCATTGCAGAGCTAGCATCAAAAATCTCTGTCATCAAAAATTTCCTTCTGCCTTTTCTATCTTAGATCAGCCTTCCAAAACTTTCTTAAAGCATTATCATTTTTCTATTTCTCCTTTTTTTTCCTCCCTATTTTTTTTTTGTTTTTTTTTTCACTTTTCTTTTTTTTCCCAACTACTTCCTATTCATATCTCCTATACACTAAGGTCTCCTCCAGTACACAAACTTCTACAATGCAGTTAGGTTGGGAAAAGAATATATGCAGGAACTGAAAGAGGATGTTTTCAGTCTGTGCAATGTTAGGATTGAATGTTTGTTGTCTGAAGTTTTTGTCAGTCCAAAACCAAGATAATATTCCTGGCTGGAATAGGTCTTTAGAGCAAGTTTAATGTAAGTAAGTTTTAAGTATCACAGTCAGGGCTAAACAGCAATGCTTAAAAGCACAGTTCAATGCAAAATTGATTTACACTATTTTGTTCCCAAATTACCTTTTCCAGAGTCAGTACTAGACAAGCTCCAGGTCCTGCTGTGTAGCAGCTTAAGATGTTAGTGCCCTCCCCCAGCCTGCTCTTCCCCAGCATCAAAGTCAGCAAAAGGACAAAACTGACCAAGGAAGTTTGACGCTTAGCATCCACTGGTGACGTAAACACTGAGATTTCCTGCTGATGCTGCTGAGCTACAGACACACCATTTCAGTTTTCCCTTTTTTATTTTTTTTTCTCAAAATTGATGCCTATAAATTCATAACAGGTCTTCTTTCAATGCCATAACATAAACCCTGAAGTTAACAAAATGGTCTTCTAGAAGAAATGTTCAGTCTGCACAGTATCTTTATGAAAAAGCATATCCATTGACTTTCAATATTGTATCGTCACTTTGAAGCCAGTTGGATGATTCTCACAAAAGGCCAAATGAACAAATTAGAGACTTGCCAGGATTTATTTTAGGTATTTATGCACCATTAAACAGGGTTACCATCCACCTGCTTTCAAAGACATCATTTAGCTCTTTGGGTTGTACAGGGTATAACAGCGAGAGTGAATGGGAAAAGTTGTTTCTGTCTTGGGATTTATCTCTGCTTAATTCAACTTTGTTTTGCTCTTCAGACAAAGTGATAACTTCAAGGAAAATGACCAGAGCTTTTTGGAGCACATGAATGCCATCTCAAAAAAATCATCTATCAGAACTTGGCATGTCTCCTTTCCTGTATTCTCTCCTGAATTCAGCAGGAGGCTTCCAATATGACAACTGATCTACTAGACTTCCTACTAAACAAGCCAGAGCTTTATGTTGGATAAGCCACTTTAAAGGTAGCTGAGAGGAGCCTGCCAGCCATGAGTTGCATGCAGATGAAAGTGAATAATGCAACATGCAGCATGCAGCAATATTCTGCCAGTACTGATTCCATCTACACAACAAATACTCATCATGTGCACATAGATGGCAACTGAATCAATTATAATCTTTCAAGTAGTGTAAAAACAAAGACCTATGTTTTCAAAGCAAATGCCACCAAAACAGTTAAAAAAGACAAAAGCCAGATAAAAATATGAATAGAAAATATCTCTTGATTGCTCTTCTCATTGTAAACTGCATGGTGAGGGTTTTTTCTCTTGTTTGAAGGGTCAGAATAAAAAGTCTGAAGTAAAAATCATGTTTAAATTTTCATCTTTGAAAGGATCTAGTCTTGGAAAGCAAAAAAGCTGATAATATTTTAACATGTAGGGATCAAACTAATAGTGCCACTCACTATCAAAAAGTAAAATACATTTGAAGCATGTTATTTTCAAACTTTCTTGCCATAAAGATTAACAAGCTTTCTAGTGTAGCTAGGGAAAGTAAATACACAATAATATAACCACCAAAATAGCAGATGACTCCTTTCTGGTGGGCAAAAATAATCCACTAACCAACATTTAAAGCTTTATTCTTATAGGAAGTCTCTTCAACATAGAACTGCAGTACAGCTTCTACCACTTAAATATATTTGATAATTGAAACACAGAATACACATATAAAGTATGTATTTAATCTGCACTCTCAGGTAAGAAAACATAGTTATAGAATGACCAAACCTCTATGACCTACAGAATTAAGACAAGGAGATACACCTTGAGTCTCACAATGTTTTTTTAGTATGTAGTATATTAAATGCTGTTACAAACTGTTTACACCGAAGAGAAAACCAAACTATGTTTTTTCTTCAATCTTTCAATCTCATTTACCTACATTGATTAAAATAATCAAGCAGACATATGCCAAGACATAATTAAATAATTAATTCACACCTACTTATTCTCTGCTCCCAAAGCAGATTTTTCAGCAGCAGAATAGCACGCACTTTGGTTCATGGAAGGAATTAAAAATGCTCTTTCTGAGGGAATTCAGACCACATCCAGGTTGGTGCTTACCTGAAGATCTTGTGACCCACCCTTGTCATGCCCATCTTAGACTGAATGAAAATGCATTGTAGCAGTGTTTGAATACTGCTAGTTACTAATTATTTTCAGTGTGGAACTGAAGTAGTCAAGCTGATGTTTGCCTGTCCTACTTATAGGCAGCCAACCAACCAACATGCAATTTTAATCTCAATAAAAGACACCAAAATATATATTTTGTGTTCCATTATTATTGCCATGATTGTGCATAATGCTTATTAATGAGACAAGGGAAGGTATAAATGTCCTTTCCACAGTTTAGTACAAAGCAGAACAAAGTCATGTTTTAGTACTANAAAAAAAAAAAAAAAGTTGGACAAGTTTGAACAATTTTCCACTGAACAACACCTTCCTTTGCAACAGCAATTTCAAGACATCCAGATGTGTCTAAGAAAAAATCACATGAAAAATGGAAATAGTTGTTTTCCTCAGTTTCAGTGGGATTTCTGGAGTCCACAAGACAAGATATGACTGTGAATCATAGTCTTACAATACAAAAATTAAAAAGTAAGTAATAAAGAAGACTAGAGCAGAAATGTAATTTGAAAAATGCCTTTCATTATGCTGTTTTCTTCTGATCATCATTACATTTTCCTACACCTTAACAAGAGTTACATGAAGTAATAAGAATTCATGATAAGGAAGTGGAGGAAGATGAGTGAATTTTACTGTTCACAACTGCAAAGAACAGCAGTCATTCCTCCCTACTCAGTGCCTCTCTGGAATGGAAAAATCTGTCTCTAATATTCCACTTACCTTCAGTGGTTGATTAGAAAACATTCCGAAATGGAATTGTAAATCTTTGACCACACTCCTTAAGAAAGTGAAAGCTTTTGGTTCCTTTCCAAAATTAGTTACCCAAGTTTATAGTGAAGATAATTGATTTAGTCACATTCTAGTATGTGCTTAATCTAATATATTTAAAGATTGTGTAAGAGGAATTAGCAAATGTCAATATAATGATGAGCATGAGTTCTTGAATGAATCAAAAGCTCAGCTTCATGAAATGATTTTGTAGGGTATAGCTTGTTAGCACTGCCAAAATGCTGCTTCTTTTCTCAAAAGCAGAACACAACCTCACATGCTCCCCGGTCAGCAGAAAATTATAAGATTTTCTTGCACATAAGGAGGGGTCACTATGCAATTTCCTTTTACTATAATTTGAAATGCTGCAAATATAATTTCTCATCATACTCTAGGGAACATAACAGTTTTGGTAAAATGCAAAGAAAAGGTGGAGTTGAAAAAGAATTTTTTAAAAAAGACCCATTAATTTCTGCCAATTATTTTAGTGTTTTCTCCTAGAAAATGAGTAACTATCACCAGGCTAGCTTGAGCTATGCGGATTTCATTGAAAGAAACAAAGTTGTGCAAATATATGCCCAGAGAATATTTTGAGTCAAAATGTTTTGACATTCTACCAAAATATTTAACTTTGAAATCATACCTTCCATACATTAAATTTTCTTTGCTTGTTTGCTGAAGCATGAGAACTGCAATTTTAAATATCAGTCTAGCACTATGCACAGAATTTAATAACACTGATTCATGAGAAGGTTAGCTTACATTCACAAACTTAAAATAAATCTGTTATCTATTTTTGAGTTTCTATCCTGAAAGACTTAAATACTGTGTTTCAAAAACACTTTACAAACAATCAGAGGTTCTTCATTGTGAATTATTTCCAAATATTTACTTAAGAGCTAGCTAGTTATCCTAGGATACAGTAACTCACAATTTTTTTTGAGAATATCACTTCAGCGACTACAACAATCAGAACTGGCTATGGTGAACTGGCTATCCAGCAGAAACTGCATTTTCAGAAGATTAAAATAAAGAGAAGGTACTATGCAGCAAATATGGCCAAGTACAAAACTGGAGGACAGGCTGTCCTGTTCATATTTTTTTGTGCTTCTTAAAGGAACAAGGATGGTCATGTAACAAAGTCAGATATTTGTGGATGTAAATTTGTTGGGAATTTTGTGTCTTTTGAACACATAAGACAGCTTTAGAAAATGCTGGTGTAGCTCATACTGATAAAGACAGGTAAATGCTGTCTGCTAGTCAGGCATCCAAAACTTCTGAATGCCTTTTCTTGGCAGTCATGTTTATTAGAATCACTTCTCCAATATTCCTTTTGTGGAGATAGTGAAATAGTTTTTGTTTCTTAGAGCTGCAGAGCTGTTTCTGGAAAAAATCATCTTGCATTTTTCCACAATGTATACTACATACAAGGAACAAAAATGTGGCCTTCGTCCAGTTGGTAGGAAGGGAGAGCAGTGTGTTATTCCCGCCTTCCCTGGTCTCTTCTGAAGTTAAAATTGGGAACACACTGCAACTCCACTCCAATCTATTTGTGAATGTCTTGCTAAGAGAATCAGGAAAACCAAAAGACTTGTTGCATGGTTAGGTCATAATATGAAGAAATGCACCAAGAAACTAAAACAAAGCGTGTCACAGAATAAACTTCTCAGGAATAATCATCATCATCAGTACCGGGTGAGCAAATGGTCAGCTTCCTTGCTTTAGGATCCTCTAAATCTGTGCCTATTTTGCAAACTTTCACAGAGTTCATTATACGTACCTTTTTGCTTTGTAATGGTACTGGAGGCCTCTGCAATGATTAAATTGTCTGTCATACCTGCCAACATTTGCTTAAAATAGGAGATGAAGTGGTCTTCTGGCATAGTTAGGCAATAATCTTGCCTGTTAATTTGTGAGACCTTTCAGGCACCAAAAGTTTTTCTGCTTTTCATGGCTTTGCATCATTGATCCTCACATACAGTATGTAGGAAAACCAGCAAGAACTCTAACTATTTCATCCAGAATGGTTCTGTCCAGGAACCTCTGTCTGTGGAGGAAGGCTGAAGTGCTAATGACACATATTACCTTTATTTGTACTTTAACTCATGCTTCCACTAACCCTGGTGAATTTTTATTTTTTTTTTTTCTCTTGTTACATCTGCCAGGAATATTGTTTCAGATTACCTCAGGGTTCTACTTGCTCAATAATTTGTACAGTACTTTCAGCAAATTTTTGGTAGACCTTTAGACCTTGTTCATAACATTCAATCTTTCAAATAGAACCCAAAATTTTGCAAAAACATGCTTCAGAGTTGTAGTTTAAAAGAACATTATACTACCCTAAGCCTGTATATGAGAACTGAGAGCAAAGCCAACAATAATGACAAAGAGCTTCACAGTAATATGATGCCAATATTTTTCTTGATGCAATCACATATAACCTCTGGATCCTAGAATTATGTTCCATTTCCGTTACTCCTGCTTTATATCTTTGTATGGGACAGTTAGTCAATGGTGTATAAACTATTAAAATGATAGATAATCAAACATTTGGGAAATAGATAGCACCTCACACTGAAGATGATTGATTTTTTCTGCAAGCTTTCAGGAGTTCCCAAATCCTTTTGGACCTAATTGGACTCTTTAATTGGTGCAGGCATGTTATTAAAATTCTAAATTTCTTTTTTTGCATCCCTTCTTGCTTCAGATTAATGTGGGACAGGAGGAGCACTGCAAATCCAAGATGCATTTGCCCCACAACCCACCTCAATCGATACACCAACATCCTCTGCTGTGTTCTCCTCCTTTTCTAAAAAATTCTGTCTGTGAGCATTTTTTTTGGCTGTGGCTGAGTTTTGCAGAAAATATTTTATCCTGCTGTATTTTAGGGTGACAGCACCTGCATCACCCTGCCCACAAATGCATTGTACAGAGCACTGCAAAAGAGGAGTGGGGAAGGGCACTATACACCTCAGGATGGGCAGCTGTTTCATCTCCAAATAGAAAAATCAATGTTTTGAAATCCTTCTCTGAAGTGAGAAACCCTTTGTTCTGTATACAGGAAAGAAAGCAGTGATGGTGCACAAGCCATGCCTCACTCAGAGGCCAATCTCCTCTCCAAAGGCTCCCTCTGCAATGCTCTGTGTGTATCTGACTATGGTCACAATCTCTCCTCACCTGCTCCAGTGAAAATATGGACCCACTCCGCTGTTTACTTAGGAGATTACAGTCGTACGTGACACAGACAGTTTTAGAAATGCAGGATAAAATACTCAGAGCTTCCTTTTCATGTCTCCTTCCTTTGCAACATGTTTCCTTTAGTAACAGGCAGAGTACAGAAGGATGGCAGATCAGATACGAGAGCCAGGTGATCCCCTGGCTGATGAGGGGGTTTGGGTTGTCACTGCAGACATCAGTGAGTGGCTGAATGCCTGGCAATTCAGAAAGAAGCCTGACTCCTATTTTCTTTCCTTGTATTTGAAGGAACTTCACAGTACTTGACAGGTCTTAAACCTGTGCATATCTGCTGCCATGTAAGAAGCTTGCCTCTAATTTAGAAAGGTATAGTAGATAAATATTACCTCAGTAGGGCTTACTAAAAGTCTCTCTTAAATCAACAATATGCAGTGTAGTTAGAACTATATGCATGCAGAGCAATTTAAGTTTTTTTTGACATCTTCACAAAGCCAGTGGTGGATACCCATTTTCAGACTCTGAGAATGATTACATGATATCTTGGCAGGCCAAGATGACAGTATGCAGCTGGTAAGCTGTTTCTAGCTGTCATAATAGGTAGTGTTTGAAAAGGAAAAAACAAAGGCTTACTTTAATGAGGCCTACAGCAGCAGCAAACTGAAGTTATAAACATATTTGCTGCTATTTTGAAATTTTCAGTGAACTTTTTTCTTACTTCACATTCCTTTTTTAAACACGTTTTGCTGTCTGCCTTTATAACTTCAACCACTGCTGTGTGCTGTCTTGTGTAAAACTTGCTCTGAGAGATTTAAGGGTTATTTTTTGTTTGTTTGTTTTTGGGGTGTTCTTTTTTATCTTTATCCCATGTCTCCTTTGAATTTTTCCTTGAAGAAAGAAACTGTTTCCTCTAAATACAACCACTTGGTTGAGTGTAAAAGTGTTAATTGGGGCATTTATTTACTCTGCTGAAATAAATTCCACAGTGATTCTACACAGAGCTTCAGCAAATCCAGTATTTTTTCTTCTGAAAGCCTATGCAGGTGGCGTCAGTACTGGATATTCTGTTTACAAATCATTAATGAAGTGATTGTGGCTTTTTTCATTTGCTCACACTTTTGAACTGCTCAGAGAGACACATTCCTAAATAGGGAACACAAGAGTAGAGAGAAGCCCACAATAGCCTTATTATGGGGGCCACACAAACACTGGTAGCGCTGAGGGTTTATATTAACCCAATCAATTAAAGATGTACGGAAAGAGTTCAGCTAGTAGGGGACTGGGAAAAAACGGTACACAGCAATGAGTTGCTAGGCATGCTAATCTGGACTCTGAAATTTTCGCTTAGCGCTATATCTGAGCTTTCTTCCTGCACAATAAAAGGTCCCTTTCAAAGCTGAGAGTCCTTAGCAGTGCAACCATTGGAAGTCACTGCATTCTCTGAATGAAATAAATGCCTTGCTTTAATTTCTATAAGGCTTGTGTAAATTTCCTTCAGTACTAAACCATTAGAATTCTGAAGGAAAAATGCATATATTAGGCTATACTGTATCGCTATTGTGCACTAAACATCAACTCATGCTACTGATATGGAGTTTAAAAGCTTAAATAAAGTGCGGAGCTCCTGCTGGGCAAACAAGCTGAACTAGCCCAATGAAGTAACCTTTTTGTTAAGATTTCTCATTTAAATAAACAGCATGGTAGAAATGCTGAATGCAGATGGCTTAAGTGTTTGGGTTCTTCTAGAAGAAATAAGTCTTAGTAGTTCTACACTTTCATGAATCAAATAATATTTTATGAAGGACAAGTGCCCCAATTTCTCACAGACTGTATGGCAGAAATGAAAGGAGTTTGTAGCTAACTGGATCATATTGAAGGCTACATTAAGACAAAAAAAAATATACAGATTTTATTCTGTAATTCTCCTGTTGCATGTTTATCTATGCAAACACACGTACAGACACTTGCATACGGAAAGACACAGCTCTAAAAGCCATCTAAATTCTCCAAGGAGTAAATTAAATCCCTGTGCTCAGGTTTGGCATTATTTTTGTGTTCTGTACTTATCTGTGTTACTTTTTGAATTGGAAGTTGCATCAAGAGCTATGAAAGACTCAACACAGCCCAAAGCCTGCTTTAACATAGATGCTTTACTTGAACTTTTATTGCATTCCCTCATTTGCCAGGTAGATATTTTCGCCCCTCAGAGCAGAATGCTAGCACTGCTTGCTTCCTTCTTCTCTGAAAGTGCACAGGTGATAGGGAATGCTACTGATCATGCAAAGAGCTCATAGTGCCATCTTGAATGGAATATAACATCTGAGAGATACAAACATTAATTTGGGATGCTATTTAATGGGATGACATTGTGCAAATGGAATCGAGAGCTGACTGCCCTCAGCTGTCCAATAGATATTGCATTCTCTGCATCTTTTATAGGAGGTGAATAAGCTATTAACTGTTGTGTGAAGCATCAACCAGCTATTTCTACAAGCTTCCCCCCCTGTACTGTAAGGACAGCTCTAAGAGACAAATATGAAAGACTGGGAAGAGGGGAAACAATAAAAATGTCTGTCAAAAATCTAACTTTGAAAGGGTCTGCTGACTACAGGAAATGTCTTGTATAGAAAAAAAAGGTACTTGGCAAAAATTAGGGAAAAGAGAGGCAAAATTTCAAGAGTCAATCAGTAAGAATCAAGATTAATCTGATTACATTTACATGAGAAAATACTTTCTAACTATCAGCATCTTTAAAACTAGGCGTTTTCATGTTGGAAAAGAAGAATGGGCACTGTGCACTAAAACTCTTAAGACATACTTTTCCTGTAACTGTTTTGTTGCCATTTGTTCCCATAAAGGTCAATTTTTACCATGTTGTGATAGCACTAATTTTTATGCATTTGTTATTATTCTGCTTTTCTCATAACACTTTAAAGAGTTCTGTTGTTCTATATATTTGAGCTTTTCATGTTTTAAACCCAGCCAGTAACCAAGTAACCATAGACCACTTACTCACTTTCCCACAAGTGGGATCAGGGAGAGAATCAGAAAAGTAAAGGTGAGAAAACTCATGGGTTGAGATAAAAAACCAATTAAACAGGGAAGCAAAAGCCACACACATGCAGAACAAAACAAAAAATTCTTCCCATAAACAGACAGATGTTCAGCTATCTCAAGGAAAGCACGGCTTCATCATGTGTCACAGTGACTTGGAAAGACAAATGCCATCACTCCAAATGTCCCCCCTTCCTCCTTATTCCTTTCACTTTGTGTACTGAGCATGATGACATTTGCTATGGAATACCCCTTTGGTCAGTAGGGGTCAGCTGGGCACTTTCTACTAGACCAGGCTGCTCAAAGCCCCATCTCATCTGGCCTTGTTTACATCCAAAAGGGTGGACTTCTGTTAGCACAATCAAAGCTCTTTATATCTTGCCAAAATGAGGTCAGTGTCTATGTGTCTAGATTAAAGACTTCCCTCAACTAAAACTATATAAGAGCATCTGAGAACAAAATGTGTGACTAATTAAAAGAGGTGTTTCTCTTTCAAGTCTAACCACGTTAAAATGTATCGTGCATAACTGAAGATTAAAAATGCTTTACAGACCTTATCACTCATGGTAGACCACTTCATGTAGCAGATAGATTTCACTGAATGACATTTAGCCCAAAAAGCCCTCTTAATATCCCAACTTCCATCAACTTTACTTAAAAGTTGACGTGAACTTAGAGAATTGGACCTCATTGCTCCTCCCACTGCTCTCACTGTTTTACTGCTGCCTGCATGATCTGCTAATTGCCTGTAGGCAACAGCCCATCCAAACTTCACATCTCTCTATAGGGTCCACACCACTTGTTGGGTGAAGGAGTATTGCTGGACCAAGAGCAGCAGGATACCCAACTTGTTGAGGTGTGCTTTAAGCTGAAAGACTTTGGAAGAAAGGCCTAAATTAGCAGTGCTCATGCTAGGGGAACAAGCCAGGCCAACCAGAGCAGGAACAAATGTTCCCTAGCCATCTCCCAAGATAAGAACCAGATACCCAACCATCAAATGTATGTATACCAATGCACACAGTCTGAAGAACAGGCAGGAGGAACTGGAGCTCCTGGGCCTGTCAGAAAGTTTTGATATCACAGGAATTACTGAAACATGGTGGAACAATCCACATGGCTCAGAGGAACATGATGAATGGCTATAGGTTGTTTTGTAAAGACAGGGAAAAAGTAAAGGAGAGGTTGCACTCTATATTAAGGATAAACTTGAATGTATAGAAGTCAACTACAGTTGACTTCACTTCATCTCATTGGGGTCAGTCAACACCACCTGAAGCCTGAATCCATTCAAAATAAGAAGCATGATGGCTAAACTCTAATAAAATGCTGAGACATTTCTAATAATCCAAAGAAATCTGAGAAATGGCTTAAATAAGGTCAATGTTTCTGATGCTAAGCCTAATCGGAGGGGAAAGAGCAGCTATTCAGTGTGTCACTCATCAAAACAGCTGGCGAGAAAGAAGCAGAGTTTGATTTTGAGGCGCAAGATGGGCTGCTGGCATATTCCTTGTTCTAAGAGATGCTTTGATTGGACTGAGCCATCCAGAAGGTCCTACGTGACATGCCCTGGAGCTTTGAAATGCTAGACATCTCCTTTTATGTGAAAATTATGATTCTGCTGTCATCTTTTCCTGGTATATGTCTTTTTCCTACTCCTCTACCTGACCTCTATTTTTTTTTTCTTTCTGCTCTCTAAATATAACCATCTTATGATACTACCATGACCAAAAGTATACTGAAGTGGTCTGGCCACACAAACAGAGAAGGAAACTTTCAGATGTCAGTGTCTCAAGGAATGAAAGACAAAATGCCACTCAGGAGACAAAGGTCATCTTTTGGAATGTTTCCTATACTGATATATACAGCCAGAGAACACTGCGACAGCAGAATTCTTAGGCAGGGCAAACATCTCTTCTTTCAGATAAAAATTATTCACTGTTTGTGTCTGTGTCTAGAGGGATACCAATTCCTTGGTTTTGTGCACAGTTCTGTATTCCTCACCACCCAACAACCCTTCACGTTCCTAATTATTCCCTGTTGCCCTCTGTAACATCTGTTGCTTCTACCCCTTCCCATCAAGCTCTTCACTGATACATAATGTTAGAACATTTATTAAATAAGAATTACACACAAAATATAATAAATTTGAACAATTACTTCAATGTTAATAGATTTTAAATAGCCCCTTAGTACAAAAGTGAACAGTATTAACATGCTACAGAACTTAGAAAAAGTAAAATATTATTTTATTATTATTATTATTATTATTACTATTATTATTATTGAAGGAATTAAACATCATGACTTGCAGAATGATGAAAAATTGCTGAAAATGCATTGTCAATTTTTATTTAATACATATAAATCTGTTCTGAAATAAATGTTCACTAACAGACTTCTGTGCCACTAAAACCTGGAATAAACTTTGCAAAACGACACCAAAATAGTTCACAATCAAAGTCATCTGACACATGGCCAGGACTCTTGTGATTAGGGTCAGATATCAAAGCAAAATATGAAACACTTCACAAATCTGGCACTTTTGCTATTACATCTACAAGAAGTCTCTCCAGAGTAACTCTCTGCTTCTTCCAATTCAGAAAGAGTTTTGAAAGGAGAAGGAATGGAGTATCTGATCTTCCCATAGCCATTACCATGAAGACATTTTTTTATATGATTGGTATTGAGATCCAGCAAGGGCTCATTACAAATCTCTAAATAAGGCTAAACTTGGAGGCCATCACAGATTGAAAACTTTGACTTGATCTTGGGACTGTGGATGATTTGAGGAGATAAATATGTTAAATAAAGAGGATATCACTCTTTCACCTGTGAATGAAATTAAAAACTTCCTGCAATGCTGATGAGTGTCTATCAGCAGAATAACAGAGAATCTGTTGGCAAATTAAAGGCAGTTTGGAGATAAGCAAGAAAGTGTGAGGAGACAAAGAAGACCTACGCCTAATAAAAGTATTAACTGGTTTTGTGGAAATTCAGGTTAAAATGGTAAGTAGAAACTTGTTTAGATTGCAAATTGACAAAAAATATTCAAAACACTAATTTATTGAAAAATAATTAATCACTTTTTATTGGATTCAAATTATTTCTTAAATATGTTACAGCACAAAAGGATGGATTTGTCTCCAGTGCAGCAGCAAAATTATACCTGGGCAAGATAAAGAGTTACTTTCCTTCAGGAAGAAGAGACTAAAATAATGAACACATACCAATGGAAGTTCAGGAATGTAATAGTGACATGGAAAATGGCAATTTATCTGGGCATCTGATTTTTTTCTTGAACCCTAGTAAAAACTTGCATTAATAATGAAATTATATCAAAGGATTCTAAGAGAGGATTAAACCAATAATTAAATAAATAACGAGGTTCAAAACCTAAATAATTTTTAATAAGAAACTTTCCATATTCTGTCAGTTATGTTAATTCATGTATTGTGGAGAAGAGGAAGTTCAAGAGATCCTTGGAATAATACATCCAGTGAGAAAACAGAAAAAAAAAAAAAACAACATGAAGTGGTATGAGAAACAGTTCATCAAGCACTAAAACCTAAGTCAGTCTCCCAGCCAACCTGGCAGAAGCCCCATTACTTGAGATAAATATGGCTCGGTTTCACCAAGATCTCAGACATGAGAAGAAATACTATCAGACTTTCTGATGTGCCACTTTGCCAACACAAGGACTTACATTTTAAAAGCTACTTAATGTATTTGATCTTGAACTTCTCAGCCAAAAATGAAGTGGCCTTTAATACGCAACTTGCTCTGGGTAACATGTTGCTTGGTGTGAAATTAAGGAGCTTGCTTTCCACCACCTCACTTCTGTTTCTAAAAACTGTCACTTGTTACCAAGCATCCCATAACTGTGTTTCCAACAAAGATTACACTGATATTCTGTTCAGCTACATGTCCTGCAGGTCTGTTCTGCAGTCTTCTGATCAGTAAAAATGTAATAACATTTTCACATAGTCAATATTTAATTCTGTAAATGCAACTGGTAGTTGTAATCTAGGTTATTAACCACACAGTGATTTATGAGGGAGGGCAGACAGTGAAAGGGTGCACAGCACTAGGAAGGTCCTCTGGTGACAATAAAAAAGTTATAAATTTCATAGCTCTGCCTGAGAAATGTATTTATATCCTACATTAAGAATAGCTTTTTATAAATTTTAATGATCCATGTTATTAATGGTGCTGTCATCATTACTGCCTCTGCAAGACTGCAGTCTTTTTTTCCCTTTTATACTTTTCCATCATCTGAAGGTCTTACAGTTTCTAAAAAGCTCTTATTAGCTGTTTGCCAAAAATCCTTAAGAGTTATAAGTCTATCTTTGTTTCATTGGGCTGCAAAGACTGCAAGGAATATTTTGCATAAAATTTTACAGCCAAGGCAAAGGTTGGGCTAATTGGACAGAAAACAATTGCTTCTCTATCATGTTTACAAAGCCCAGGTCAATACATAGGAATAAAAGTAGCACCATATCAAAAAGAGGAATTTATACATGAAAATTGTCCTTAAACAGTGTAGTATACACTGTTGGGTAACCATAAGATAGACAGTTATGTAACAAAGATCTGATATAAATATGTGTGGCACCACAGATTCTATTACAGCAAAAGTCAAAGGTAGTATTTACAAAAAAACTCTCCACATTTTTACTCCATGTACATTACTTGAGAATGCTCTGTCACACTTGGCTGGGTTTGCCAAGGAAAGGTAAACTATGGCACTGTCTGATAGCTGAACAACTTTCACATTTTTCTGACCTTCATACAAGAATTTCAGAGACACAAAAATGAGTTTGGGAATGGATCAAAAGACACAAAAGGAAAAGAAAGCAAAAGTAGCACCATTTCATTTCTGAGCATTTTCCATTATCCATCTCTAAAAGCAGAAACAGACACCTACAGCAACCTCCTGATTTACTGCTCTCAGGGATGGAGGCAGTTTTTCTAAAACTGTCAGAAATCTCTACAGTAGTCAGAATCCCTCCCACTGTCAGAAGGCAACAATAAAAAGTGGGACACAAACCTCTGATCTGTTGGCAACAGAGAGGTGTTCAGGAGGGAAGAAACGCAACCTTACATGATTGTACATGTAAGTCACATAGATCCTCTGACTTACAAGGATAGGTACTTTCAATCATAAAATCATAAAAATAAACCTGAGCCTTATGGGCTATCAGGCACTCTGATGCTTTGGTGATAGCAGCTGTATAGTTCAGGCAGGCATATTAAAGAAAATACAAGAGTTGGAGCAAGGTCCTGTGGTATTGTATGCCTGCTGTTTAATTTTAAAATATTCACCAAAAAAGGAACAATAAACATTATCATTGCAATCTGCAGAGAAATGTATGTACCTTTTATTTTACAGGTATTAATATCAGTTATGATTTTTTTCAAGGATGAAAACAAATTTCCAACACTAAGCCACTATTTCCCAAAATTATTCTTCTTTGAAAAGAGCCTAGTTATCATCTTTTGTCTTCTTTGTTTTTGTATCTACTCTGTTTCAATTTGATATGGTGAAAGTAATTTTTACCCTTGTCTTTTGACTACTTATTCCTGGGATAGGAAACATGAATATTGCTATTTGGTAAAGCCAGCATTCCACTGAAAATACTGTACTTCATATTTGTACCTCAACTTGAAATGTTTTCTCACCTCACTACCTATGAACTATAGCTTGAATCCCATCCTTTTACTTTTATACTTCTCTCTTACATTGGCTTCATCCATTACATGTTCAGCCTAATACAAGGTAAGTCCCGAACAGAAATTGTGAGTTCAAATAAATATGAATATAGAAGATGAGTAAGCACAAATTTGCCTCCGTAAAGGAGGAATTCCCACGCTATTCCTAACTGAAGGGGAAAAAAACCAAACAAACAAAAAAAAACTTCCCTAGTGCTAAAAAAAATTCAGTCTCCCTGCAGCCTAGTTCTCTTCCTTAAACAAATTCTGCCAACAACAACATAACATATTCCTGTAAACCGATAAGGAAATAAGGAAATTATTTGAAATACAACTGTATTTTCATTTGCTAGAAACTCTTTTTTT
>VXBU01015492.1:187854-239017 GCA_013400315.1 Bombycilla garrulus
TTTTTTTTTTTTTTTTTTTTTTACAAATAGGACCTGCACAGCACTTAACATTTATCTGAATTTCTGATGATTATTTACAGTAGGAATGCTGAAAACTATTTTGGGAAGATTGAATTTCAGTGATTGTTAATGACTACTTGTGTCACAGGCAGGATGCCTCAGCTCACAGCATCTGTCTTTGCAAGATTAAGTACAAGACAGACTATGAATTACTGAGAAATAAGTCTGTTAGAACACCCTGCTAAATTAAATCTTTCACAAAAAAATGTTTGCCTAAACCTCCGGAAGTAGGAAATTTAGTGGTTCTTGAGTAAAGCCAATTTGACATGTCTGGCTTAAAAAAAAAACCCTATTTTGTTTTTCATAAGTTGCTTTCAGAACACAACATTAAGCAGTGTAAGAATTCTAAACAGTGCTTTTCTAGTTTATGAATGAGAAAAACTTTTATTCAAGGTGATTATTCTACTCATTTAAGCAGTGGGTATTTAACTTTCCTTTAAATTACTAAAAACTCAGTTAACAGCATGATTTCAAAATGTAAATGTAGAGTTCCAAGACATCTGCATTAGTGCATTGAGGCTATTATTTTATGGAATAAGCAGGCAAAAGAACAAATATAGATGCAAAGGAAATGTTCTACTTCTGCTTATTCTGAAGACAAATAATGCATAACAAGGCAGGAGTAATGCTTCAACAAAGTTAATAGGAATGCATCTTTGTGGGAAACTGTTTGCTTCCCCTGAGGTTTGCATTTTAGCTAACTTAAAGTACAAAAAAAATGATACTGACTGATACACATGTGAAAGCTGAGGGTGGAGAAAGCAAAGGGAAAAGCAATTTCTCAGTTGTAGCATCATATGAAGATAGTCTAGAAAGAAAGCATCAAACTGGAAAAAAAACTGAAATGTCAGGGAATCTCATTGTAATTCTGGTAGCTCTCCTTGAAAGCTTCCAGTAGTGTTTTCAAAAGTATGCCTAGACATACTCACTGTATCAGGGAGTGGCAGGAGACTTCCTATTCAGCAAAGTAAAGAAGAAGCAAAAAATGTGACCAGAAAAAGCTGGCTTGTTTACTGGGAAGCTGCTGAAAGTGGAAGCATCAAGGAGAGTGTGACATGAGGCCATTTAAGAAAAAGTTTTGTGAGAAACAGGTGAATCCCTGATACCCAAAGCCATAATCTCTTTTTCCAGCTAGCCTGGTTCTCACGAAGTGTCCATGTCAGAGGAGGCTGGTGACGCCCTCTGCCTTATCAGCCTCTTGGTTACACAACAGTCATTCCTAAACATGCTGGTCTGCTGTAAACTGTTTCTTGGTGATCATTGATCCCTACTCAAACTTGAGATTCAAACATTTCTACAGCCTTGATGCAGAGCTATACCATGGCTAGTAAGCCAAGGACTACATCTGGAGGGGCCTCTGGCACAGGATGCACCCAGGCTATCAAAGGCTTTTCCTAGATATTATTATAACCACCAGGTTATACACACTGTGTTCCTCGATGAAGATGCTCTTTTTCTATCTCATACTTATTACTGAAAGAAGAATTTATGTCTCTTCTACCAATTTCTCAAAACCATTGTTCGCTTGGTTATTCATTTACTTTTCCCTTCTATAAACAGTCTGAAACAGTGAGGAATACGACTTAGTGTTGTCAAGTTGTTCCTTGTTCCTTGCAGGGGAATGCTGTCTAACAGCTGTCTTAGGGGGATTAGAGAAAAACTATCTATTCAAACAGGGCTCTGAAAGCCTCACAGAAATCTTGGTTTAGCTCCCAAACTTGCAGCCTTCCATGTCCTAATCTGTACTGCCCTCCTGTATCTTTCAAGATCATTTCCCTTCAGTCTGCTTTCCTTTCTTTTTCTTGTTTTACTCTTCCTACTGCTTCCCTCTCCACTGTAGCTGTCCTAACAGAAATGGAAACAAGAAGTCTATTCACACTGTCAAATTACTTGTCTGCTATGATTTTCTGTATGATTCTCTTCCATTTTATCTACTTTTTCATTCCAGGTGACTACCATTTTTCTGCAAGGAATAGGTCTCTATTTGTTAAGAAAGCAGTTACACTATTTACGTTATTGCCACAACCTAGATCACCTTTTTGAAAGAATTTTACTGTTACACACAGATGCATACATACATTTTCAAGCCCCAAAGGACCTTCATTTTTTTTTTTATGAGAATGAAAATCTGGGGTGACTTCCAGAAAATACACAAGAACTAGACTAATAGTGCCAGATCCCACATTGGCAAGCGAAAAAGGACAGCCACAAATCCTCATTCTCCAATTAGAATGATGGAAGAGTTTCAAGATAAAGAAAGAACTGGACTGAACCAATTCATACACACTGAGGGTTGGGTGAATGAGTACTTTTTATTGTTATTTTAATGGTTTGGAGTTTTAATAAGTAACTGAAAAGAACACTGAAAATTACAAATATGAGAAAGGACTGTATTAATAAATAACAAAAGATCAGAAAAAGAAAAAAGGCAGCCTGGCCACAGAAAACTTGAGGTGGCCAGAAGGACCCAGTAAAATCTATGGTGGATCTCCCTTTGACTTTTTTGGGGCACTTGCAATATTCCAAAAAACATTAAATGGAAAAGATTTTAAAACAACTATCAACTGTGTGCTCCACCTACTATCATCAACATCTATCTCTCTGCACTTCTTGCTGAAATCCATTAAAGTCCCAGTTCTGCAAATAAATGCTTCACATTCTGCAACTACTGAAATCTAGTGAAGTCTGAAATGTATTTTCATATAAAATAAATTACTCTTAGTAAAAAAATCAGGACTTGCAGATACAAGTTCTTGATAGAAGAAAGCTTAAACAGCAACCCAGTCCTTGAAAATCTGAATTGATTCAAAGAACAGGACTAGGCTAACTCTTTCAAATTTCAATCCTACCATTTATAAGGTAAATAAATGTTCCTTATATCCCAAGACGAACTTTTTAAACAAAATAGAAATTATAAAAAATGGGGTTTTGGGGGTATTTTACATATCAAACACCACTCTGCCTAGTTTCCAAGTGCATCTAAGAGTTATGAGGCTTTATTTACTGCTTCTGCTTTGCTGGTCTCTATGCACATGGCAGCTCTCCTACTGCCTGAGCAGCAGAGTTTGGAGAAAGAGTGACCACTGCAGAGCTGGGAAAGACAAAACACACTTCTACAGTCACAAACCCAGAAAAATAAGAAAGTAATAGAGCTCACTGACTAGTGCATGCCATTCATCTTCAATGTTCTGCCAGTTTTAACCAGTTGTTGTATAGATCGGTGTAGGAATCAATCAAAGCACTGGCACTGCTGCAGTCTATCATCCAATTGAAAATGTTATAGTTCAAATGAAAGGTATACCAGAAATTCCTGAGTTTAAATTCAATGTGAGATCACGAAAATGTAAAATGTGCTGCTACAAGTGAAAATTTTTTGCTAAATTTTACTTTCTTGGAAATAAAGCAGTTTACAAAGGAAATCTATAACAGAATGATACTTAATTATATTTCAGCACATTTTATTATATTCCACCAATTTTTGATTGTTATTTTGCTTACTTAGAATTTAACAATCCACAGTATACTTATTTGTCTTAAATTGTGCTTTAAAAAATTAAAACTAATCCATACATCTATCAGAAAAATGCCAATGACCTCATTCAAATCAAGTCAGATACTTAAAATACACCTGAATTCCAAGACAGATACATCTGAATTATCTACTGCTTCTTCACATCTTTGGGTGTGAAGAATGAGGGTGATGACCTCATTTTGACTGATTTCAAATCAGAATGAACATTTATCTTCTTTATAACCATAAAACAAGAACCTTTCACCTTCATATCATGTGAATGTTCCAGGAGACATAACAGATGTTCAAAAACGCATTTTAAAAATTGAGTTGTGTTTTTCTTGACTAAATTTTCTCTTTATGATATAGATATACCATCTCATCATTGAAAAATACACATGCTGACTTTTTAAAGTCTAATCAACATAGGTATTTTATTATCATTTAGACAACCTAAAGCCTCACAGAATATGCTTTATCTCTGGATGTTTTGGACGGAAAAGAACTGGAGCTTGATTATGCAAATTTGTTTCCAATGGTACAAGGGCAATAACACACCACAATTCATAACACAGTTCTGCAACCCCACTCCTTCAAAGTGAGGAAGCCACATTTATTCAGCAAGGTAATAGTGGCTACCTGCTCGTCAGCTGACATGCATTTAGTCCCAGACATGTTGCACAATGTGGACAGTGACAGTGAGAAAACACTGAGAAAAAATCTCTAACCTAGATACTACAGGCAATCAAGTCAGACTCAAGTCAGCCATGCTCTGACCTTAAAGAAACATCCCAGTAAATAAATGCAAAGTCTGATTCAGCTCTCACTGCAGTCAGGTAAGATGTAATCTCTCAATTGAAGGCATTTAAATGAGTGAAATAATGTATAAAGGCAAAACCAATCACTGATGCTGAGTATAAAATGAAACAAAAAATGTTTGCGACATTTCTGAGAATGAGTTCAGAAGATGTGCTCTTTTGGCTTTACAGCATGAATTTTAAAGAAGGGACTCAGACATATTGTCACATCATTTATTTAAATTTGACATCTTTAGAGTTTGATTCAAAACGTGGAATTTGGTGGGAATATTGTAGGTTTATCTTCTGCTCGTCCTAGAAATGTTCACTCAAACATTACCTGAGGAAACTTCAGCTTGCATAGATGCAAACAAGCTCATGCCCTCAGCAGCTTATCTCCTCTGAGCATCCTTCAGCTCCTCTCAACTCCCTCATGGGAAGAAGCCTGAGCACATAACTTACCTTCCACTTCAGACCATGGGAACAGATTAATAAGGCAAGCCTGTCTTGAGAAAGTGGGAAAGGGAGTGCCAGAAGCCTGGCAGGAGAATGGAGAAAAGGGAGAAGCATTGGTTTAGGACTCAGACCAGGGCTTCTCCATCAGGTGAGGACTCAGACCTCAGGACAAGGTTCATCTGTGAGTTAGTATTTGTCAGTAGCCAGTGTCAAATAGAACTACTTTTTTGACGGTACAATTCTTTGCTTTTACCTTTCTGTTGATGCTGTTCAAAACAGCCCTTTTTAAGCCTCATCTGTGGACAAACCATCCTTACATATATAATCCATGTTTACTGCAAAATAAACGTGGACGTGTTACATTTGCCAATATGAATTAGCTTTTCATTATTTTCAGATTGTAAAAGCAGGTATAGAGTCACCTCGCACTGCCAGCAGAGCAATTTCTCATCTCTACCAATGAGTTGAGTTTAATGAATATGAAGCCACATTCCTTGCATAAAAAGAAGAACTATGGAGAATAATCAGCTCTGCCATATGAAGTGACTCTAAACTTATCTTGAAGGCAGAACTGATTTTGATAGCTTGGCATCTCATTTTTTCTCTGGAACAGGACTTCTCCTGTGGAGTAACAACTCATTACCGTGGGAACGTAACAGCTTTAGAAAGCCTTGTGCTGGATCAGCTACAACATGGGAGTTACTGACTGCCAAAGCAGCTCTGCTTCAGAGTAGAAAAGAATCTGAATAAAAGGTAGCTGCGACTTTTTTTTCTTTGCACTGAGTCTTTTTGTCTTTGCTTGTTTCTGCATCTGTTCTATTACATCAGTTGCAGAAATGCCTCAACAACTCCAATGTGAGCAGCAGGACAATCCCTTAAAACTGGCAGAAGGACAGCCCATGGTGACTACCTGAATGCTTTATAATATCCACAAAAATAATTAAATCATTTTTATGATGATTATTTGGACCTATAACCAAACCAATAGTACATATGACCAGATCAAATCTATCTAATGGGTCCTGCCTATTAATCAAGAGATAATTGGAATATTCACAATGCTTGTGAGAACATGTTCTCTTGATAATTACATTATCTTCTCCATGGTACTAGATAATATTAAAAAAATAAATTTGAAAACCATTGCCTTCCACGTGCTTCCAGGTGTGTATAACACTGAGAAAATATTACACAGATCTCCAGTCTTGCAAGTTTAATTCTTTATCTTTCTTCCCAGAACCATAAAAATGATGTAGTTCATCAAAGTATATGAGTGAACAAAGGAACTTTTCCGCATCATTGGTAAACCACATGTCAGAAATAATCTTTATTGATTAGAAGCACTGGGATAACAGAGAAAGTCAGAGAAAGGTGTCATTTTAAAGGCATGTTTCAGTGTTGTAAACATCTCTGAAAAACACTAGTGCTTGATTCTCATCCTCATCCCACATTCTTATTTTCATGTGAAGTCTCAGGCAATTATCATAAGAATTTAACAAAATAATTTAAAAACTGGTATACTAGGTCAGACCAAAGGCACCAATTATATCTGGTCTCCTATGGGAATAAGAAATGAATTCCTAAGCATAGCTGAATAGTGACTCCACAGTGGTATTTCCCACAAATACAATTCCAGTTTTGCACAATTTGCAGCATGGGCCTTTTAAGGCAGAGGTAGTATATCTTTGTGCTTTACAATCTTTTTTATTTTCATTTATTCAGCTGTTCACATCTTGAATTCTTGTAAATATTCTAGCACTAGTAGCTTTCTTATGTTGAAGGTCCCTAGACTAGATATATGATATGACATTATCATGGACATTCGTACCATTTGTTTCGAAGAGGTCACAGGCTGTTCCATGCTGACAGACCTTAGATCTTCTAGTGGAAGACTAAGCTAATAACCAAACCTTATTTACTTTCTCCATGGTTTCATAGATGCCCATTATATATCCCCACAAAGTTCCTCCTTTTCTCTGAGCTGAAGAGTCTCCCTCAATTAAGCTGTTCCTTATGCAGAGACACTCTATGCATTTGATCTTCAAAATGAGGAAGGGTGACAGAAAGAATCTGACCACAGCATTCAAGACACAGAGCATCTACATGTGTATTTACAAAATGATGCAATGTTTTGAGATTTATCTTGTGCTCTTTTTTTGGTAATCCCTAAGATTTGATTAGAACTTATTGCACTAGTGAGCATTGAGCAGACTTTTCACAGAACTAGGTCTTAAATTCAAGATCTTCCAGAGTGGTAATGGTCATCTCAGAGCTGGGAATCACATTGTATGTAACATTAGGACTTTTCACACTGTCAATTTTCTCTGAAGAGTAAGCAAGAGTGATAACATTATCACAAAACATTCTTTCACATCACTTAAATTATTCGAATGGCTTCTGGAGGATATCCACATCTTTAATTCATTTATATTCTAAGGCATAACTCATCTTCATAAATCTGCACCTGATATCCTTAGTGCATTTTGGAACTGGCTCTGGTTTGTAGTGTGGTGAGGTGGATAGCACTTTAATTTAGTATTCCAGTCAAGGGTAAAAAAGCGAATACAGGAGGATGAGATTCAGGCCTTTCTCAGAGGAGAGAAGAGTGTGGTAGCATGTGTAACGAGAAGACAGAGCGTCTTCTGAGTATTGACTCAGCGGCTATTATTAGTTATGAAGCACTTATGAACAAGAACTGCTTCTCAAGTAAACAAACCTAGAGAAGAACACACAGAAGAAAAGAATTATGGACAAATACAGTCTGTACATTGAATCTTAGCCTGAGGGTTTTTTTACTAAAAATTGTTAAGTCAAAATAAATTCTATGACACTTGAAATTTTTTTCCCTGCATTAGTCACTTTTAAGAAGAGTAATATCTGTAGGAGAGTACCCAGATGGCAAATAAACTAGATTGGTTCTTTGCTAATACTATTACTCAAAAATTCTGAATTTGGGGAAATGCATATTTCATGAATTTTTATTTGCCTCACATACCTGGGGGTTGTGTATGTACTGCTATGTTAAGACACAGGACAGAAAGCATTTGCATGTGTTAAATTTATCATTTAACTTCATTCACCTGCACTCATCCTCTGAACAGTTTCAAACCCCTATTATTTCTAGAAAAATGGCTCAGGTGAAAAATGCAAACATCCTCAAAAGATCTCTGTAATAATCCTAATAATGACAACAATCACAAAGTAAGGCGAAATTTAAAGATTTATTCCTTGGTTCCCATTTTGCACTGGATGAGAAGAATTCCTGAAGAGTTAATTGTAAGCATTCAAAAACTTTACAAAACATTGCTGCGATACACAGCACAGAGTACACAACTCTGTTCAGGTTCATTCATTGCTCAAGATGTGGAGAGGAATGTGCTAAGGATATGATTGTGTTTTTCCTGTCCTAGAATAATTATTGTAGCTGATAATAACTCTTTATTATAATTGCACCTGAGTAATTATCGAGGTCACAGACACATTGAGAGAGGCATTGTATGAACACAGGGAAGCTGCCCCTGTTTTAAACAGCTTAAAATTAAATTAAACAAGACATATGAAAATGACAGGGAGGAATAAAATTCACAGACTGAATAGCACGATTACAGCAAATGTCAACCCATGACTGCTTTTCTCAGGGTGAATTGGAGATTATTAAGCATGGCCATAGCACATGGAAAGAAGAATGGAGCCACCAGAAAAGCTGACTAGCGACTGAATGACACAAAATAGTTAGAAATAAATTCAGGAAAGGGCAGGGACACACAAATGACAGGTGTAACAGGTTTGCTGTGGCTGTGTCCACACACCTAAGACTCTGTAAAGCTGCCCCCTATGAAAATGGCCTAAGAGGAACTGCTCTCACACTTTCTCATGACGGGCTGCTTGGGCATGCTCAGCCTGGCATAGGCACAGTGCCTCACACTCCAAGGGCTCTGACAGCCTCCTTGGGCTACCCCACATTCAAGAGTCTGTCATGCCTTCCAGCAGGTATAGAAAGGACAGGAAAATATGAGCAAGAGATGCATGGGAAGCATTCATGCCACCTGAACCTGCCATATCCTGCCTTCACAAGAGTGTCCACTGTCAGGATCCACTCCCATACCCATCTCCTTTCTCAGAGTCCGGGAGTGCCCCAAACAAAGGTGCAGTATTCTCCCTTGAGCAGGGAAGAGGCTAGACTAACTGCTCCATATTTTTTAGTTATGTCTGTGGAAGGTCAGAAAGGTACTAAGCAACCTGAGGCACACTGTTCCAATAATCCTACTCCACCAAGGCTGTCCTTGAGAAAGTCAGCAAAAAGGGCGCAGCTGGCCCCATCTCCAGCATGCAGTGATGTTTATGGCATGGACAGAGACATTTTTAGTGTGAGTCAAGTGCCAAGTTTGCATCTTGGCCGGGTTCCTGAAAGAAAATTTCCCAGACCAAATATATGACCTTGAGGAGCCAAGCCTATAACAAAACCATCAGATTGAATCTCATCCTTCCAGAGTCATGGGCTTTGCAGTGTGTGAGACCCACCCAGCTTCTCATGGCAGGATTTTGAATCTTGTGTACCGCAAGGATCATTGCACAACCTAAAAAATTCCAGTGTTCAGTTTTTATCTGGTTCCTGAATGTTCTTATGCAGACTTGCTGCTCAGATCCACAGATGCAGCCAGGCCAGCACCTGAGCAGGCAGTAACACCACCCTGATGGGCAGCTGGTAATAGGTGTGGCAGGTTCAAATAACAACCCACCAGAAATGTGGATTGAGTAACTGAACATTATCTACCTTCATAAACTAAGCAAATTTAAATTGCCTGGCAACATCAGTCACCATGACCAGCTGCTGGTATTAGAGCAGGAACTTCAGTGTGCCCAAATGCTATACAAAATGGAATGAGCTTAGTTTGGGAGGAGGGGGGCAGTGATGTAGAAGGACAGGCCTTTCCAGCAGCTTTCCACTGCAGGCTGCTTCTGCTTCAAGCAGGTGCATGCATCTTTCCAAGAAACATTGTCTTGGGACTTGTTTGTGGAATATTCACTTTTACGTGTCTTGACCAGCACACATTCAAGTCTTAAGAAAAATGTAGCCATTCATTGTGCTAAGGTGTATATATTTTTAATTATTTAATTTTCACTTAATTTGTAAATAAAACCACAACACTTCTGGCTTTTTGCCCCAGTAAATAAACAAACAATGCTTATTGTTTTTACACCAGACAAAAAATATTATTCTGAAGTATAAAAACAGTTTTTGTTTGACAAAGTTTATTTTTGAAATTCATAATATTTTCCATATCCTCAATAGAAGATTAATGCCATATAATAACGATAATAAAAATAATATCATCTCAGTCTTCAGATGTCTTCCTATAGTTTTAAAAAAATCCATTATTTTTCTCACTCAAGATGATAAATATTATTTCTTTGTGAACTTGGGACTTTGTTTAGTTGTTTGGTTTTTTTTTTTTTCCATTGAGATGTTTAGTTTTAAGTGGCACTGAGTTTAGCATTACATATTCAACAAACATTTATTGGTTTTGTGAAAACTGCAATTCTTGGTGCATTTTCTGCAGTTAGATCAACCATAAACACGTTATGTAGGTGTGCAGTTATTTGGTTCATTTTTAAACATGGGTAATAAAATGACTGTATTGCAATACCTCCGTGTGCAGAGTATTCATGTTATTTCTTCCACTGAAACTTGCTCATTAATCATGGTGACAGCTGATACTTTTTTCACTGACACGAGATATACAATTGCTAAAAAATTTGTTAGAAAGCTTAATATTGTCATTTATGATATCTGCAAAATAGAACCTTCATAGGAAAACTAATATGACAAATATTGATACCAGTGGTAGATGTGTTTTGTCTCACAAGTAGTGACCTCTTTGAAAGGCACTAAGGTGTTAAATGTGAAGACCACAAACTTTTAAATGCATAATGCATGTGTACTTAAGAAATTCTTCACACACGTGTACTTAAGAAATTCTTCACACATAAACTCAAAATTATTTAACCTACACTAGATATCCTAAAGGGTGGGAAGGAGCAAAAGTTCTATTTTTAATTGGATGACATGCATACAGACATGTAATAATTTATTTAACCAAATATGCTATGCCTTAGGAAAAAGTAATTAGAATTAGCTGACATCTGAAAGAAAGGGGTGACGCTGTAAACTGTGATCTGGTAAGGACATACCACCCTCGTGAAACAGGAGTAAAAACCATATCTGAAACAGATAAAACTTCAAAGCTCCCCATCTGGACAAAAGGAAACAACCATAAAGGATAAACTCTCAGATTAAATTAGTTTAGACTTCACTTTGACAGGATCCTTTATATTAAATATGTTGTATAATAGCACTACAAGAAGAAGAATGATAAAACATTTGGATATGGTGACATCCTCCAGTGACCTGAGGTGGATGAATACCAAGAAAAGCTTATGAAAAAAAACTCAGTGACTCTAAAAGAACAAAAATAAACTGTTGAAGGAAGTCTTAGGGTCAAATTTGGAAGTCCTGATTTCTGTATGAGAAATTGAGAAAGAAAAACAAAAGTAGTCTCTTTTCTATTTCAGTCAAACTCTTGTCACAGATAAACTTGGCCACTCTAGAAAGACTTCAGCCTTCCCAGGCTGCTTCTGTGCTAGTGTGACTATACATTTGGGATCAAAATCAATTTCCTTGGATACATGTAACAAAATTCAAACTATTAACAATGCTCCAGCTTGTATTTTCTTTATTTTAAATGTATCGTGAGGTGTTGTTCTATGAGGACTATCAGGAAAGTCTAGGAAATTTAGTACCAGCTCATATTGTACTTGGCATCTCCAAAAGCGTCACCAGGAAGTTTCTAGAGAAAAGACTGTTTGAATGCATCATGACCACAAGAGGACAGAAAGTGCCTGATAAAGGAGCCAAGAACCCCATAACATGTATACTCAGAAAACTTAGAAATTATTAGAGTAAGAGCTTTAGTGATCTGACAAAAGAACTGTTTAACTGTTATCAATTTCCTTTAGTTAAGACAATAGGAAGTCCCTTTGCAGATACTGCCTTTCATTTTTTTTTATTTTTGCAAAGAAGAATCTTGGGTGTAAAGAGAGCTTTGGCAAGAGACTAAGGAAACACACATTTCCTGTCAGTAAAAGATATTATCTTACTGATGTTGCTAAAAAAAATCAGAGTAGAGTTTTGTCCTTGAATATATATGCCACTGCTGTTTTCCTTAATGGGAAGTACATGCCATATTCCAGCGATCAACCTTGGCACTTGCAGAGAACTCCAGCTAGGAAACCAAATGCTTATTTCGTAGATGTGCTGCACTTGCTATTGTTAGAGAGATCTAGACAACAGCAGACCATACACATTCTTTCCATTTTCTTTATTTTAGAAGTATAAACAGTTTAGGACATGCTTGAAGAAACCTCACCTCCTTTATTAAACTCTCTGAGCACCAGCTCTCACACCAAAAACTCTGTGATTATCCCATCATATTTCTTTTCTTTCAGAATGGTAGACTGACTTTCAGAACATACTCTTAGATTCCCAGCATAAAATTCAGATGCACCATGCTCTTCAAACATTAAATTACAGGGAGAAGAATCAAATGGAAGGCTTATGAAAGTCTCTGAAATTAATTCTGCATTAATCTTGGTTTGTTGCTTTTTGGTTTTTTTTGCGAAAGCCCAAGCTCTCATCCTAGGCTATTGATTTTGTCAGTACAATTCTGGCTGCATTCATCCCTCTTTGTTTCATATTGGTTTAAAACACCTAAAATCAAATATTGTTTTGGTTTTATCGAATTCCACAGTCCATCAAGTTAATATATTAATTTGTCATAGGACATGGAATATGTATAGTCAGGTGGGAAGAGACTAAGGAGGAGGTACAACCAATTCATTTTTGAAGGAAAAAGGCTTCATTCCCTGGAGATAGCATAGCAGGTATTTTGCAAGTGAAGGCATACTATTACTTAAATCCTGAAATACTTTTGTCTATTGTCTTCAAAAGTAAAACATGCATTAGCCCATATTAATTCAACCTCACAGTGACCCACAGCAACATATCACTGTCCTTAATCTTTATAAATAGCTTTTGCACTCTGCACCATCAAAAAACTTTCTTTTTGCTGATCAATACAAAGTGTATTTGAAAAGAGCATTATCTGCCTTTGAAAGAGCCTCCTGCACAATCAATGGTCTTCAGAAGCAGATGCTGATCAAGCAAGCATAGGCAACATTGTAGAGAGCTAGTAAATATTGATCCCAATTCAGAAAAGGAAATTGCCTTGTAGTTGCAGCATCTGACTTCATTTAGCTCATAGGTTTACTAAAGGTCTGATTGGCTGATCTGGTAAACACTATAGTGCATCATCACTGATCTCTCTGCTTGTATGAGCAACTTGCTTGTTTTCCCTGGTCGCACTGTGAGATAAAACTACAGCAAAAATAAATCAAAAATGCTGATTTTTGTTGTAGAAAAACATGACTAATACTAATTGTTCACAAGATTTCATAGTGGATTAAAACAAGAAATACAAAAGCTCTGACACTGGCATATTTTATGAATTTGTACTCCTTAACTAAAAAACCAAAAGACAATATTCAAAATAATTTTTGATCATTATTATATATCAGAGAACTACCTGAACTCAATTGCTTCGACAAAGTTACAGACTCAATTAATTTCTTTGTTTCCTAGGATCTTATTGACAGAACCTGGCATATATAAGAGCAGAAAGAGTAGGCCTAGATCCAGCCAGTACTATTCCACCAGTGCAGCAGAAGGAAAGATGCAAGGGAAGCTCAGCACATGATCTAAAGGTCCATGCAATGCATTACAATAAAACTTGAATTATTCTAGATTTATGATGTTGTTTATAACAGAAATCTTGTTTAGTACTTCCAAATTGTGAGAGTCACATAATTAGCTGTCAGAAAAGTGCACTGATCGTCATTCTGCAAAAGATATTTTAGCTCACAGCACAGAATAAATCACAGGAGGTGATGTGTCACTGAAGTCAATAGGACTTAATTGATATTCAGCGGCCTATCTGAGCATTCCTTCAGATTATTGTAGGAAAGGTTGTCCCTCACAAACAGAGGGCAAAAATACACTAATTACAGCTCTAAGATTCAGAAGGAAATAGACTAGTAGCAGTGCCAAAAATATGTGATCAACCCAGTCAGCTTGATTGCTCTGAAGTAAAAACAAACCCCAAATTCTCAGCAGTCAGCATGAATCACTTATCTTTGAGCCAGACACAAAGTTGGGCAATAAGTGACAGGACAATATTACTACATAATAAGCATTTTGTGTCAAATAGCTGTTCTCCATCGTGGATCCTTGCTGGAAGATTGGGATGGGATTGAGGAAGTCTATGAACACAGATACACATAAAAATTTACTCAGAAGAATAAGGATGAGAAAGGTAATGGCCATTCTTCCTGTCCAGCCTGAGGCTAGGTAAATTCACTGGCCTTCACTGGCAAATCATCTTTATAAAAAGGCCCAAATGGGCTTTTCACAGAACATGTGTCTTCTACTAAGCTGGAAAATAAATTCAAAATTCAAAGACTACCTCCTGTATCACAGAAGTATAAAATATTTTACTCTTTTATTTTTTAACAGATTTACAGAGATTAGTCACTAAAAATCTGCAAAGTACTTTCATCTGTACTCTCAAAGATGTCACTACATGCATAAAACAAACTTTTAGATTTTAATTCATTTTAAGAACTTAAGAAAGTCTGAAATAAAATTGAAGACATACTTTGACCCAGGAGTTTTGACATTTCTCAGTTGAACGTAATAATTAATAATAATAATCCGTATGCTTCAAACTTAGTTCTTGAACAATTTAGAGCAAAATTTCCTAGACTGAGAGTCTAATTTTCCAAATAAATACAGCAATCAGATATGAAATTTCTCATCTACCATAACGCTGTCATATTATGGTATTTGGTCTAAATCAGGGGGTAAATTAGGGAGCAATTGTGTGCTTTTACAGCCACTATATATTTGGAGGGTAGGAAGAGTAGTTTGGGCTGTCCAGATCATAGCTGAACAACGGATCTGAAATAGGGTTGTTTCTAGTATATATGTGGAGGACAGAATATGACAGAACAATATTTTTCACTGTCAGTTTGTGGGCTGTTAAGAAAAGTGCTTGGTTTGGGTTGACAAGCCATACGTGATAAATGGTGCATAATTCTGTAGGACAGTATTTTCTCAGCAAGAGGTGAAGGCTTGTCTTATTTTAGAAATGAAGTGGGATGACTTTGTTTTTGCAGAATGGTGGTCTGATGCCAAGGTCTATGGGAGGAGTTGTAAAAATCCACATGCATATAGCCACCATAATGATGTCAACCACTTTTTAGCACTATTAGCATTATTTTGCAATAATCCTCCGAACCCTCATTGGAATGAAGACCATACTGTGGTCTACATTTCTTCCCGTTCAGCCCAAACACATAATGAAATTGGGTTCTTTGCTTACTGGAAAAGGCTATTGTTGCATTTTTGCTGCTGACTCAATACATTACAAATATATTACCAGAGAAAGTCCCATATAATTGCTGTTGCCAACAACACACTAACATACATGGATTAATTTATGTCTCCTTTGGCACTGATACTCATGACTTACACAATACATGTGAAGGAGGCCCATCAGAGGGCTCTTAAACTATTTCAGAATACTAATCAGTCCCTACACACTACAGCTTTTATGCCATTTACAGTAAGCTACAAAGGCAGAAGCAAGCTGCAAGTGCAAGCCTCAGCCAGGGCAGCAGTCCTTAGTCCTGTACCATTACCAGCACCCAGAAAATGCAATTTTGAGGTAATTACATCCTTGCTAATCATCAAGTATATGATGACACAAATCCCTAAACTAATAGCTATTAGTGAAAAGTAATTCCTATTGCAGGGAAACTACTGCTTCTCTGCAAGACCCCATCTTCCTTAGCAGCACCATTCAGAAACCCCTTAGTGAGCTCAGCATACTCAGAAGAGCTCACACGGTGCAGATGAGAAAGCCTCTCCACCACATCCCAGCCCCTAGCTGTGCGGGGGTGCAGGCACAGGGCCAGGACATTGACTTGTAGTCCGTGGAAAGTGAAAAGTGCAAGTAACAGCAAAGGACTCTGCAATATAAGAATGGAGAAGCAGACTGCATCAATCCAGGTATTGGGGTGGTACTTATCAGTCACCAACAATGCAACTCGAATTGCATTGAAAAACTGAGCAAGAAAAAAAAAGCAAGACAAAAAAGCTTGGTAACTTTGTTATGCAATGTAATATGCCCATTTTAAGGATAACATCATGTCTGCAAGCTCCTAATTAAGAGCTCTATTTCTTTTGCCCTGGACAAAGTAAAAAAGTGAAGTTTAGCACCATAACTTTTTGCTGTGAACTGAGCAATGAAAGTTTGATCCCCTGACATAAACGACAAAATCCTCTAGGCTTTTGCAGCTTGGCGGAAACAGCCAAATCTGCATTCAACTTGTTTTTCACATTTCCATCATTGTGCAGAATGAAGCCTTGCGGAGCCCAAGGGACATGTGTTTAGCTGCCATTCTGCAGTGCTTGTAGCATTTTAACTTCAAGCCTCTGGGAAAAAGCCGCATACCTATTACTATGGCTTTGGAGTTTAAATTGTTAGTTGATGTGTCCTGTTTATCAAATCCAAAAAGCAGTTTGTGCCTGAAAAATAGACCAGGGCCCTGCAAGCAGAGAAGGGTTTTTGCTGATTGTTTTTTTAAAATAAAAGCCTAAAGAAGTGGCAGTCAAAATAAGTAATCAAGTATTTTCCCTCTTTTCTGCCTCTGGGTTATTTTACACTTAAATTGACTCATGGCTGACACTCTAAGTTTGGCAAGGTACAGTGCTCACCTATGTGACCTTCTGTTAAAATATGCTTATGAGAATAAAAAGGAGATGGGCTGACCCATTCTTCTTTCAGTGGAGTTTTTATTTCCATGTTTGGTGAATGCAAAATAAAACCAAACTAACAAAAACGCCAACCCTTTCCACACTGTCACATAAATGTCATTATACATAATCAAACATGATCAACATTTTGCAAGATAAAATTATATTTTACTTTTCTCCACAGCTATTAACAAGGAAATACATATAAAACATAAAACTGTATTCAATTTTATATGCTTTTGCAGACAGGTGTGTTTCCGTAGGCTTAGATGGGTGTGTTGTTGATTTTCATTAATATATATAATCTGCCATCCATTTATTTTATATGTTGTAAAAGAAATACTAGCTGACTTACAGTGCAAAGACAGTCAATATACTATTTAGATCTAAAGATAAGCCTTCATAAGTAAGTAAACTTTTTCAGTTTGTTTTAAAACACTCTTTCTTAAAAAGAAGTCTGTTGTTATGAATGAGCTTATGTTGGCCAGCTAGACTATTATCTGGGGAACAAATATTTCCTTGTGAACATGAGACAACTTGCAACTTTTATTATTGTATTTCAAATAATGGAAAGTAATAGTAAAATAGCTGCAATAAACTAAAAGAAACTCTTGATAGGCAAGTCTGTTATGCAATATGTATTCCCCTTGCTGTTCCCTCACTGGTGCCAAAAGCATGTCACTCAGGTAATTTGTTTTAGACCCTTAACAAGACTTAGAAGCAATTATTATGAAACACTGACACAACAGATCTCACCAACAATTGAAGTTTGACAGCTTGTGAGAAAAGTCTCATGTTTATGTCATTGGAGAGGTGATCCTTGTATGACCTCCTTTTTCACTGCTGTGAATGATAAACTATCGCTTTCCAGTGGTTCACTATAGCTGAAGGCCCAGTGTACTTGCACTTGTAAAGGAAATTTTCAGTTGGTTCTCTGAATCAAATGAAGACGGAAACTCCTTTGGCCCCTTTGAGTGATCTAGTTTAGGCTTTATGATACACTCTAACTGTGTAAGGAGCTAAAAACCTAAATATATCCACACTGTGCATTTGTAAAGGACTGTAGAAAAAAACATCCACAAATATATATTAGCACACATACAGAAACTGACTGAAAATAGCTTCACATTCACTTTCCTAAGGAAACTGAAACAATTTGCATGAGAGAGAGGGATAGAAATTGCAATACATTTATTTGCCTTGTTTCATAGTAGTGGTTGGAGGGATTACTTAATGGCTTATGTTCATTCCATAACATGCAAGCACCAAATCTAGAAATCTTAATCCTCATTTCAGAGGCAAGTGGAAGATGATGTGGCAGGCAAGTCTACATATTCATGCTGCAAGTGTTCCTCAAAACTCACCTGAATCAGTTGGGAATTGCCATGGAGCAGTGGAATAGAAATAATCTTCAGGCAGTGAGTTTATACCTCCCTGAACAGCACAAGAGAAAGCATATATTTCTCTCTTTGCTGTTAGGTAGCTTTCCTATTGAAGATAATTAAAAATGAACAAACAAACAAACAAAAATCGACACTGCACCCCCCAAAGCCAACAAACATTCCACCAACTTTCTGACAGTTTTATTTCTTTGTGTACTCACATCTTGGTTTCTTTGTTCTAAATAAATAATTATAATGATTGGCCATATTTTTGTTCTAAATATTAGCTGAAGCTAGTTGGAGAGGGCAGAACCTTAACCTGGACATATATAATGAGATTAGCTTAATATTATATTAATTGCGTAAAAGTTGCAGCTGGTAAGTAAAGTTTAGAATCCTGTGATTATAGAACACATTGACTGCATTTCACCACATCCTTAAAATGTGCTTAATCTAACACAAGTTAGACTACATCCCAGCTGAGAGGAAACCCAACCAATACATCATTCTTAGGTCCTTTCTGCCAGACCTAAGGAGAGCTTGGCCTGCATAACACTCAGAGTCAGGACTCTCAGAAGTGGGATGGAGCAGGTAAGTGAAGGATTTCATGTATGTTCCAGAAGTCCATTGGTATCCTCTGATCTTGCTGTGACACCTGGGCATTCAGTCATGGTTTTATGTCAAAGTGTAATTCTGTGATGCTTATCTTTTGGAACAATATGGTTGCAGTGTGCTTAATGCAATCACTTGTTCACCCTGCAAAACTAAACACACATGCTGACTGTACACCCCACACTCTAACAGGAGTCTCCTTTTGTTTATATTTATATATATACAAAGTCCTGCTAATTGTGTCAGAGGAGGAAGGGTAAAAGCAAGAGCAAACTCAGCTTGAATAATGGTTATTGAATAATCTAGGGAGTAACAGTGCATGCTTTCTGCATCAGGAAGCTTCTAAATCTTTGACTTTCCAAGAGCTGACAGAATAGCAAACTGGTGCAAACTATTGTAATTTTCACAGAAGTATATATTGTACTTTAGTGACAGCCTGGCACACTTCAGTAGTGTGTTGAAATAACAAAACCAGTGTCAGGAATATGAACACCTTGCCTTGCAATTCTTTTAGACTTTTAAGGCACTAATGCAGTTTTACCAGTGAATACCTTGTTGGGAATGTAGCCTCCTGCTAGCCTGAGATCTTGGCTCTCTTATTAATACAGTTTAACATCTCAAAGGTCTGTAACAGAGATTCTTCTTCAGTCTCTCAAAAAAAGCTTCAAACATAGTTGTTGGGATACCCCCACCAATACTGGCATACAGGTCCATAGCTATGTTGCTAAATGGGATTGAACATGATTCTTTAGGTGCATGTAACTAAAATGTTAAAATCTGCAAATCTACACAGGCATGATCCCGCCACATTTCTGCTTACACTCCATGATGAATCTTTGATTAGGGCCCCTCCATATATCTGTTCCCCTCCCCCCATTATTATTTATCTTTATTTTATTTATTGCCATTGAAACTGGCAATTGCAAGGATATGAGGTGTTTAATGTCTTGCTCATTACTGTGAAACAAATGCGGGTTTGTATGAATCACCATCATTAGCAGAAACGAGAGCACTCCTAATTGCAAACAATTACTCAACAAGTGTTGCTCTTCCCCAAGAAACCTATTAAATGCTCACAGTGGAGCACCTGGCAGCCTTCTGAGACTTCAGTTTCCTATGCAAATGGAAACTGCCATGGAATTCAATGATTTCTATTCTGTTGTTTTAGATAGGTGGGTAGGACTCATTTAAATGTCTCTAGAAAGAATGCCCCCAAATGGCATGACTTGTCAGACTTACCTGCATTCTTATCCCACTTATTCCAAGTGGTTATATGCTTAGTTTGTTGGAGGTTTGTGTGTTTTATTTTCTTTATTTTTGGGTTGGTTGTTTGGTGGTTTTTGGTTGGTTGGGTTTTTAACAACAAAAAAACCCAAAAACCCTCAGCCATCTATCTTCTGGTTCCTAAGATCTCTCTCCAGAACTGCTAATATTGACATGTCCTAGCCATGATGCCCTACGGACAAACAAAGCATCTTGGTTTTCCAGGGGCATTAGCAATCATGTCTTTTATCAATAATTGAACCTGAAACAGCTTAGGTTTCTGCGCAATTTACAATTGCCTCCTTGATCCCAGGTTTTTCACATCTGGAAAACTGCATCACAGTATCACACCTAAAAACCAAAAAGTTGTGTTTTCTATTTTTGTATCCTCCTAAGGATACAAGTCATAAGAGCAGACTTTCCCCCTCAAGGTTACAGCAGCAGTTGTACTCCTCTTGTGCAGCACCTCAACCAGGTGATGGACACAGCAAAGCTTCTGCCATTTAGGAGTTAACACAGCTGGTGTGTGTGTCTGTGTGTGTGCATGCACTAATTATAGATCACAGCATGCACTAGGATGCTAAGGAAGTTCAAAGAGAATATTAGATCCCTGACTCCAGCAGATGCACAGCTCTGGGGTATAAGAAAAAAATGTGTGAGCAAATCACACAAGCTTCCTGAGCAGCTAGAAACAAACCTGGAACCCTGCAGGCTATTGTTGGATTTGTAAAATTGACAATAGCCTCTGCAACTTGTAATTTAGTCTTGTTTTTCATTATTATTAAGATTATTGTTTCAGTTTACTGAACTCATGAAAATGTAAGTAGAGGAGAATGCAGGGATTCTTTGCCAGTATTTATGTTATAAAATATTAACCTGTTGATGCCTTGCATTAAAATGGATTCATTTTTAGAGAGAGCATAATAGTTCTATCATCTTTATGTAAGCATTATACGCTATTCTGAAGTACCTTGAAACTGCTCTTTGAGTTCCACATTTCTAAACTCAGTTTATACAATATTTAGAATACATTTAACACACACAACCCTTGCTGTTTGAAGACATAAGATCAGGCCATAGAGCTGGTGGCTGTGATGTTGCCTTACAGCTGCTTGGGCAGAGCAGGGCAGGACAATTAAGGTTAGAAATACACAGTGAAGAGTCATTTCACTCCTCTAATGTAAACCAAAGGTCAAAAGCATTTATTTTGCTGTACCATTAAAGAATGCATACAGTCAGTAATGGGATAGAGAGCATCATTCACCAGCAGGGCATCCAATATCAGGTAAAACTGACCTCCTGACTAATAATGAGCCTGCCTTTCATCTTGTTTTCACTGTAGGCGGCCCAATAGCTTGGAGAAACATCTTTCAGAAAGACATCCAGTCCTGAACTGAAGACACCATGAGAAGGAAAAGCCACCACTTTACTCCAATAACCTGTTTCAAGGGCTTCTCAGACCTACTGTGAAATTCACTTGATTTCTCAGATGACTTTGCCTTGCTTCAGCCTCCAGTCATTGGTTCTAATTATGTCTCTCTCTACTAGATTAAAGAGTCTTTAGTATCCTACACTATCTCTCCTGACACTACTTTTACAGTGAGATCAAACCACCTCTGACATTCTTAATACAATAAGCAGAATGATCTTTAATGTTCTTGTAGTAAAATTTCTCCTCCTGGGCCTCAAATAATTGCTGTGGGTCTTCTCTCCAATTCCGAGCACCCTTTAAGATGAGTATATCAGAACTGATTGCATGGAAATACCTACATATTTGTTCACTACTTCCCTGTTAACATATTGAAGGAGCATATTCTTGGGGGTTTGCCTCAGTTCTGCCATTCAAACACTGTCTGGATCAGTTGCTTCTCAGGATGTAACTCCCCATAATGCAGCTGTACACTGTGCTCCTTGACGTGGGTTTGTCACTGCCCCCACCCCCATGGGTGCATCTTTTTCACTCATGCGTCCAGACTTGATGACCTAGACCCAGCACTGGTAAACTCTCCATTAACCCCCACCAGATTTTTTCAGCTGCAGTTCTGTATGTACTTCCAGAACAATGTCTTGAGGCCAGACCTGGAATCTTTTAGATACAGGTCACTCAACAATGATCTCCCACTGACATTTCTGGACTTTTTAAATCCATGTTAGTTATATCCATGTTACACACACCAGGAAGGAGCACTGCCAAAATATGATTGTCCATATAGTATGGCACAGCACCAATCAAAACCTCTGTTACCGTAGATGCCCTGTTGCAGCCCCTAGTCATCACTACTATGTGCAATACCCTCCTGAGCAGCACACATAACACTCCTTCTTTTCCCACATAGCACTTCATTGAAGCTACTTCTCAAGTGTGTATAGCTGCTATTCTCACAGAATCACAGAAGCTTTAGGATTGAAAGGGATTCTGGAGATCATCTAGTTCAGCACCACTTCATAAAGCTAGGTCAGCTAAAACAGGACACTGACCAGCTTCATTTTTTAGAATACCCAAGTATGGGGACTTCCACAACCTCTCTGGACACACTGGTCAAGTTAACAATCACCATTACGGTGACTTTTTTTTCTTATTACATTTAAGTAGATTTTTCTGTGTTTCAGTCTGCGCCTATCACCTCTCAGCTTTTAGTGGATACCATTGAGAAGAGTCTGACTCCATTTTCTTTGCTCCTTTCTATCACACACTAGTAAGATTTTCTCCTGAACCTTCCCTTCTCTAGCCTAAGTCAGAGGCAAAGCTTCCTCTTGTAGTCAGAAGCTACAATCTCTTCAGCATCTTTGCCACCCTTCATTGGCCTTGCAGTCTCACTTTCACTGGACATCCTGGACTTGGACACAAAATTCCAAATGTGCTCTCAGCATGGCTGAGGAGAAGAATCACCCCCTTAACCTGCTGGTGAAGCTCTAATGCAGAACAGCTACTGTCACAAGGGCAAATTTGTGGTTCACATTCTACTCGGTGTCTACCAGAAGCCTTGCAGTCTTTTCTGCAAAGCTGCTTTCCAGTCAGTCAAACCCCAGCCCATTCATGGGGGTACCTGGAGTTTCATTTCTCCCCAGGGGTAGGGATTGACATTTATTTTCTTTCATTCATGTCTGGAGATTCCCACTGGCCCACTTCAGGAACCTCTCAAGATCCCCTTCATGGCAGTGCAGCCACCTAGTGTATCAATCACTTCTCATGTGTAAATCCGCCAAGGGGGCACTTCATCCCATCATCCTGGTTATGAGTGATTATGTTGAACAGTACTGGCCCTATTAGCACTCTCTGGATTAAATAACTAGTGACAAGACTCCAGCTGGCCTTCATGCATGTGACCCCCACCTTTTACCAACTGTCCCTTTATCTCACTGTTCTGTATCACGTTGTCAGTGAAGAAGTCAGAGATGGTAACACTGGAAGCTTCACAGCCACTGCTTTCTGCCAAGACAGTCATCTAATTACAGAAGGCTATCGTGTTCATCAAGCATGATTTCCCCTTCCTAAAGCCAGGCTGACTGCTCCCAAACACATCTTGTCCTTATGACCAGCAACACTTTCCAGAATTATTTCTGCATCATACTGCATGTAATCAGCAAGGCTGACTGGTCTGTAGTCCTCTAGAACCTCCTTCTTGCCATTCCTAAAGATAAGGATGACATTTGCTTTCTTTCCCCAAATGCCTACAGCCTTTCAAAGATAATCAAGAGCAACCTCATGATGACATCAGACAACTCCCAGAGCATTGATGGAAGTATCCTATTGGGTCCCACAGGTTTGTTTATGCCCAGTTTATTTAGTGTACTTAGGTTGATCCTTCACAAAGGGTAACACTTTCTTTCTCCAGACTCTCCCCAGTGTCCTCAGGGACCTGGGATTCCTGAAGGCTAATTTCACCAGTAAAGGAGAGAGGCAAGAATGGTATTCATTACCTTGATCTTCTCCATGCCCTTGATTAAAAGGGTACTGAGGAAACAGCTACAACTCTCACAGGGGCAAGAAGCTTACTGTCTCTTTTTCCTTCTTGATTTACCAACTAACCAAATATAGTGCTTGACTTCGGTAGATCAGGCTGCATAACATGCTAGAAATTATGGCAAAATAGAGAAAAGTATTTGTAATTTAAAATGACAAGTATTATTTTAGTCCTTCTGATAGTTTGTAATGTTCTTAAAATGTAAGGCAAATGAAAATGGGGAATAGCAAAAAAAAAAAAAAAAAGACTGGAATTAGATAAACAAATTAACAGTATTTGGGATACAATGTTCTGTATTAGAAACCATCCCTAAGCTGTGATGTGATATGATCAGCAGAGTAGCAGCACAGCTACGCTAACATAAACATTTTTTAATTAAATATACAATAGAAATATAAAATAGTGGTTTGTACTTCCTTTTTTGAACTATTAACACAAGCAGACCCTCACAGGAAAGCATGACAGATTTGAATCTCAGAAATTAAAGGAATTTTGAGTAACCCATAGTGAAAATGCTGAAATCACAAAAGGAGCATCAGAACCACCATATTGATCAGCCAGTTGGTAATAAACATTTTCTCTAAGAGGAGTAGTGGGCACTTGACAGTAGTTAAGAAAGGCTGAACAGTTTCTAACATGAATGGAATTGTGCTTCTTGAGTGCATTCACTGTTTTTTTATATTCTCAGTTAAAGAGTCTGTAACATTGTTTATTGTGTAGGTGGTTTAAATCTGCTTTCTGGTATCTTCTTTGGGTGCCCCAAAAACATTTTACTGAAATGCTGAAAGTTGCTCCCTATCCAACCCTCTCCCAGTTACTCACAATTTTATCAATACTTGCCATTATCCATTTCAACCACCTACTCTTGAAGCTGAAAGGAATAGTGTCTACTAGAGGCAAGTTGTTCTATTCCTCTGGCAAAGGTTCCACTTCTCTGCTGCTGAGACCAAAAATACGGCAAAACTCAAAAGGAAGATATTCTCACAGACAAGATGCACAGCCTGATTTCTATTACATTATCTAAGCAGAATGAAACAAAACATTGAGTTTTCACCATGGGTTCAGGTGTATTCAACTTTTTCAATTTTTTCTTCTGTCTTTTTGCCTTGATTTATTAGTTTTTCAAATAAATGAGTCCATTTGACTGAGTTCCCCAATATCCTGGCATGCACATACAGTTTCTGGGAGAAGGGCATTGTCTTTTAAGTCCACCTAAAAGTGTAACGTCTGGCTCTAATTCACTATTCTCCCATGAAGGCCATGGGGAGGATTACATTTCTTTCTTCCCTATTCCCTCTTTTCTAGCTAATGTCTGCTGCTGTCACACACTGCTGATAGCAGCAGAGTGAGATGGGTAAACCAGATCAAAGAGAAATGTCAGCTCCAATTTCTGTCCATTGGATTGCAAAGTAACAAGGAGTTAAACAGTCATTCCATTTTTCAGCATTAAGATTTCATAGCTGGTACTTTTTTGCCATACATCTCACATTAAACTGCTTCCTAGTAAGTAAAAACCAAATTTCTTACCCTCCATAGTGTCACTGAGTTCAAAAAGGTCTGAATAAAGGTAGCACAAGGCTGAATTTGGCTTTGTGCTTCAGAACTGACAACCTGGTGTAGCAGCCTGCAGCAGCACATACAGGAAGAATTTCTTTCCCTCTGTGGATTGCTATTGCAATCCTTGACTCAGGCTTTGCACAGATTTTGTCTGGATATCAAATGGAAATTTACCGTATGGAACCAATGCAGAATATGCAGCTGTGATTTCCAGATTAGATAACTGAATATAATCAAAGAAGGGAATTTTGCCTTTCCATACAGCCAACTCTGCATTCAGCAACGGAAAGGCTGTCCTAGTTGCAAAATACACTGTAAAAAACAGAATCTATCATTACAGCATTAAAAATGTTACTTGATATTCACACACTGAATAACTTCAAAAGGAACAGTAAAGAAATAAAAACAACCTCAGCACCTACAGTATTTAATGGCAGTGGTACTCGACCTATGGAATTAGTTCTTCAGAGGCCTATACAGAGCTTTTATCATGGGTCTGAGTGAGAAATCTTACGACATGCTGTCTCAGTTCTGTTTCTTTTCAGCTATTCTGCAAACTTGTTGGATGATATCTTTCACCATTTCCTTCCATTTACGTATGTAGTTTCTTTTTTCCTCCTTGTAAAAACATACAACCTACACAATCAATTACTTTGCCCTAAGACAGAAATTGCACAGTGCCTTCAGGATCTCCTTAACTGTTTTTGATGAAGGCATTCATTCATAATTTTTCATAAAATGGTCACACGCGGTTTTGTATTTTTGACTTGTGTGCCTCTTGTGATTTTAAATGGCTCTTTGATTGTTAAAGGTCGAGTGCCATTGCTCTAAGGGGCATATTTTCATTGCGGTGCACGAAGAGTTATGCACGTCAATCTTTAATCAAGATGAAATTCCCCCTTATGCTTTCTGCTCACAAGCTCAATGCAAAGCAAGAGAAAACTTACAAGAGAAGTTGCAAGTTTGAGAAAAAAATATTTTGGTATGCTTTCATCTAGTAAATCATTAATAACTTCACGATTCATTCTGAATTATTTTATTCTCTGAAACCAATGTCATTAACATGAGTAGCTCCTAGAGAAAAGCCTGTGTCGCCTTGTCAAAAAATAGTTTTATCATGAGGCAACTGCTTTTAATAAATAAGATTTGAATGTTCTTTATGGCAGCTTCTGAGAAAAATTAAAAATGAAATTATGCACATGGGGATAAATTCTAACTTCTAGGAAAAAAAAAAACAACAAACAAAACAACAAAAACTACAGATAAAATTCTGGGATGTAATAAAAGCCATTCATTTGAAAGCACCATTTCTCCCACACAAAACCAATAAAGAAATAGACTCTTGATCCAAATGAGACTGTGGCTGTATATGCTAATGCACAGAAGATCCCATGGAACTGTCACAGGCAACGTGTGCATGCAAAAGCCCTAACTCAGACTGCAGCAGTCCTGTTGATTCAAACAGACAGACCTGAGAACTCCATTCTTCTTTTCATGCCTTGCCTTATCCTCATGTCTATAAATTGATCAAATTTCTTATTTATCTAGGAAGAGAAAAAATAAATTCTGTAATGGATTCACAATCAAGAGGTAAAAAACAATTAAATTCTAGTGGTTTTGCTTAGTTTTGAACACCCAAAGAAACAGAGTATATAGGGAATTTGTTTTTATTTTACTAATTTGATAACTATTTATTGATACAAATGACCACAGAAAACACATTTCAAATTTGTTTTCTAGTGTATGAAAATATGCTAGATTAAAACAGATGGGGCTTTTTGAAAGTATTTATAAGAAGAAAATACAGGAGGTTTTGGAAAAAAAAAAAAAGAAAAATAAGAAAAAATGTGTCGAAGTACAGAAGGAAATTTATTTGGACTATTCACCTAGGTTTTGGTCTGATGAGGTTTGTGAAATTCCATTTTCTATGATAGAGATAACAGAGCATTTAATGCAAAATTTTCTGAGGCCTCTTTTAATATTAAAGTAAGATCCCCCTTGTTCTGATAGCCAAAAGCTGTGTTATTTTTTTTACTTATTTTTCAACAGGAATCTTGAAAAAAATGAAGGCACTACAGATTTGCAGAGATGACTCTTCCAGCTTTTCTTACCTACAGAAAACTAATTTCTGGCAGCTTTTCAGAATTCATAATTTTGTTCTGGAATAAAGTTACTAATAACAGTGAGAAGAAATTGACTGGGTTTTTGTTAGGCCTTTTTTTTTTTCTTTTTCCTAGTAGACTGGATTCATACACATTAAGAAATTCACTTACTTCATAGAAAGAATTACACTTTAGACCATGGCAAATATTAAAGTTAGCACAGTGCAAACAATCTTTTCTTAGACTAAAAATATTTAAGAAAATTACTATAGTATGCCATCATAAGATTATCAGTTTTGTTAAATATGTTTAATTGAAGAAGGATTCTTTATATAATGTTTCTTAACATTCTTCCTAAATATTTGATATTGTATCATGCAATACAAGTATTGAATTAATTTTCTCCCCTGATGCTTTTGCACTTCTGTGGGAACAAAATGATTTTTTCAAGTGCCTCACACAGCTTCCGTTGGCTTTAATTCCCTTTAAACGTTGCCAACTCAGGCTGCACAGATTTGGATCTTCCCTTTTGTACCTGTTATTTTCAGGCTTAACCCTAATTTCAGTGTTACAAAATTCAGAGCTATAAATAATCAGTTTGTACTTCTAACGGCAGAGGGGCTCTGTTAATCCTTTGAGAGACGCATCTTTACGTGCCCAAACACTTCTTCAATACTTTATTTCCTGTTGTCAAGCTGTGATACCCAACACACAAAACACGCATGCAAGAACAAGCAATAAATACCAGTTTGCTAAATCTCTTCCCCTCTCCCTCTGGTGAGAAATGCATGTGTCCCGACTGGATGTACATGTGTTTTCCCATGTGAGAATCCCCTCTCTGACAACAAACAATCCATGTTTGTCACTGCCATTGAACTGACTAATCCAGGCAGTATAGAAGGCGACTTATATATCACAAAACAATGGGACTAATTTGAGTGACAATCACTTAAGCAGAGCGGGCTCCTCACCAGCATTAAGGCAGCATGGGGTTCCAAACTGAAATGTACCACTGCTTAAAAACACGGGAATAGCAATGGTAATACACAAGGGGGAAAAGAAAAAATAATAATAATATAAAATAATAAAAAATAGATAGATTTTTCATAAGATCACCCAGTCAAGAGAAAATACTAGCTGAAAATATAATTATAAACAAAATCGTCATCAAAAGTGCTTTCTCATTCTATATATACATATACACACGCGTATATCTATACACAGATTATTTTTTGCTTTTTTTTTTTGCTTTTTTCTTTTTGCTTTTTTTTCTTTCCCCTGTATGATCAGCACACCCTTCATCACTTTTTCCTGGGGAAGAAACTAATTTGCCACTCCTTTCCGGGGCAGATTCCCGTTTCCCGCACCCCGTCGAAGCGACCCTCGCCGTGCCCCTGCGGCGGGCGGGGGCTTCGGGTCGGACAGAGCCGCGGGGCTGAGCACCAGCTCGGTCCCCTTCGAGGTCTCACTTACACCTGCGGGTTTAACGCCGAGCCGTGCCGGAGCGGTGCCCGCTGCCAGGGCCGGGCTCGGGGGTCTCCAGGGCTCCGCGGGGCGATGGAGGCCGGCTCCGGGCGGGGGCTGCCCCGAGGGGCCGCCGCGACTTCAATGGAGCTCTTGCACCCCCTACAGGCCGCCCGCGGTGCAGCGGGCGAGGGGCGGCCATGGCGGGGACAGCGGCACCGTGCCAGCCCCGCGGAGAGAGAAAAACCCCTTCAGTGGCATTTCCTCCAGGCTTTCCTGTCGGCCGGAGCGAGCGAGCTTTTGCCCTTGTTCTAAATTAATTGCCAGACAGCGGAGTATTCTTGAGGGAGAGGCGCACAGGGAGGAGAAACTTCTCCTGGGCGGCAGGGTGGCTCACACCTACCCCGTGCTGACGGGAGCTAGGAAATAAACAGGAGAAGGCCGTTCGCAGTTTAATAAATAAATAAATAAGGGAAAACGGCCAGCTTCCAAGCCAATATCAGGGGAAAAAAATAAAAAAAAACCCAAGCCAAAACAAAACAAAACAAAACAAAANTAGTGAAATGGATCAGGTTCTGTCAGGTATTTATCAGAGGTCAATTTCCTGACTTCTTTAAAAAAAAAAAAAAATAAAAAAGAAAACAAACAAAAAATATACTAAAAGCCACCAAACAAACCACAGGCCAGGAGATACATGATTCCTAAAGAGGCGTCTCAGCAGAGCAATGGTCCTGGAAAGGATAAGGAGACTAGTAGAATCAATCCTCATCCTAACAGTGAACCAAAATAAAGATGTCTACATATGGGGCACATTTGAAAAGAAACTGAGTGTCCCATGTCAGGCTGAGCTGGCTGTAACCTGTCTGCCCTCGAGCCATCTCTCCCATACACACATCCAGAGTACTCAGCTGCTCATCCCTGCTGGGTACCACTGGGGCTTGTAATAGGCACCAGTGCTGGGGAGCAGGACAGATTCGCCAGCTTGAACTCAACTCCAACTGAGCAGCCTCTTTGCAGGCATCTTAAAGCCATTATGTCTGTATAAAAAAATTGGGTTTGAAATGTTTTGTAGCCTCAGTTGCACCGCATAAATCTTGTTTGACTCAGTTAGCTGCAGTAAAGTCACTGGAGATTGACAGGGATTACAGTACTGTAGAGCAAAAAAAAACCCATAAAAATGAGAGAGGAAAGGGGAAGGCCTCCAAAGGGAAAGTTCACTGTGTGGGCCAGCTTCCAGTTTTTAGGGAAGTGAAATTACAGGTGTTTAGTGTGACCTTCCTGTTTTTTCTCATCATTCCCCATCCCTCACCTAAACAGTAGTCTTTCTACCATTTTTATATGTATATCCATTACATATGAGGGTACAATTCAGACCAGAATCCTAATTTTATACAGCCAATTAACAGAGATAGTATTAGTTTTGAAAGCTCAGAACAAATCATTGATCCCACCTCTTCAAATCCACAGGTTTCCTATCTGTCAGGTTTAGCAGAACATGAAAGAAAACATAAGATGTCTCCCTCCTACTCCCTTGTTTCCTGAAGGGGAGTGGCTTTTTGCTTCATGATGATGTAGGGAGAGTGAGAACCACCAAAATACCTTTCCTGCTGAGACAGCCGTAGGGGAAATCCACCACACTCCCAAAATTGGTTTTGACTGATACAAACCAAGCAGTGAGATAAAGTAAAAGTACCCCATCTTCTCCTTACAGTCACAAGGACTGGATTTCATGTATCAATAGATGGAGGTGGAGTTTTTTTAACTAAATGGCTCTATATGCAGGGGGTTTAGTTAAAGCGATAAATACCATCCATCTTCTCATTAAAAAAATCAGGATTGAAAATACTACCATCTCTTATCCTTGGCTTACTGGTACACAAAAATGTATGAAGGATTCCTTCTCTCAATTACACCTCCTCAAGATAACATTTCTTAATTAACACCTTAATTAGCACTGAGAGGGTATGGCCTGTAGTTTATTGGATCTATTTTGCTCTCCAAGCAGCTGCATTGCTTTTAATCAGCAGCGATATTTCCCAGAAAGCAGAAACAACACTCCTGTTCTAAATATGCTGCAATATGTTTCATCATTTATCTCCCCATCCACCAAGGGGAATCCTACGTAAAGGCATGCTTTATACCTGGGGCTTTTGCTCTTCTCTGAATACCTGGAGTTTGTGTTTTTTCCTGACTGGCAGTAAGAAATTGATCTCAGCAGCAAAGGCTTGGGCAAGTGAAAAGACTCACCTCAGTTTTACTTCCTAACCAAAGCTTGTAGGAACTTGGGGTATTCAGGTAGTGAGTGATAGGGTGTTTATGTGCTCGGGTGAAAACAAGATCTCTTCAGTAACCTCATTAAAAAATGACTGAGAAAGCATGTAAATTAATTGTGCAACACAGCTTGTCTTTTCACTTCTGTTTATCGCCAATTTAAACTGAAGTAATGTTTTGGTGTTGCCTGTATGAGCAAGTTGGTATTACAATTTGGCCTGACCAGCACAGAGAACAGGGAGCTGCTACTCTCAGCTAAGCAACGTCTGCTCTATGCTCACAAAAGCAGGATATGCCTCCATGCTGCCAGGCTTGACAGGCAATGCTAGTTCTTAAATTACAAGTGAAGTAGGATGCTGTTGGTGGGGTGGCCATTTTCAGCAGAACAAATTACAGTCTGTGTCTGAAACACAGCTCTTCTGAAGTCAACCAGTTTCAATGGGAACAGAACTGAACTGTATTCCTGCTGGTATTTCAGTGTAATGACAGTCCCTAATTTTCCCAACCACTAGAGCACTAAGCATGTGCCCTGGTAATTGCCTACTTTTGCAGCCAAAAAATTGCACAAAGTCAGCACGAGATGTGCATATACAGCATACAAGAGAGTAGCAGGCAGAGGAACCTGAGAAGTGCTGAAAACAGTAAGAGCCTAAAAATACTGAATTAATTTTAAAAATGCTCAGCATACTACCTTTTCCTGGGGCTTTCCCAGACAAAGTGCCTAGTAACTCACTGTCAATAAAGCACTGACAAGCGTTAAAATCTATCCAATCATTTATGACAAAAGTTTAATTTCTATTTTTATATTATGTTTCAGTATCATTCTTCTTTCACTTTGGCTTACACCACTTTCATTCAGTTAGCAACTGTCCTGACCAAATCAGCGTAAATGACAGAAACCAGGTAACAATTTATAAGGTTGGGTTACTAATCCCATAGGAGTCTTACTTCAGCTGCCGTGCTGAGAAATTACCTCTCAATAGACCCACATCAGAAATACTGAAAATGTGACAGAAAACACCAAGCAAGAGGGCAGAAAAGAACATTTGAAAGGAACGTGTATTGCTAGGATTTCTGGAACTTTAATAGCTTTCCACCTCAATTTTGGCCATCGTGAACTCAAGCTAAGAGAAAAAAAATATATCTTTTTAATGAGTTTTACAACATGCAAGTTGCTTTATAATATATTGCATAATGATGTAAGTGCCATAAAGAAGGTTGTGTGCTGCTCTGTAAAACGTATTAGATCATCAATATTTCTAGTTTCGTACTGAGGAATTAGAAATAATGATGAAGATTAGAGTTACAAGAATTAAAAAAATCCTTTGAATTGAACCATTCAGCCATCCCCAGGGAAACTCTAAGGAATTTGTAGGCTGAGAAAATAGGTAAGTTTATAGGTTCTCCTTAGGTGAAAGAAGTCATGTTAACATCATAAGTTTTATACAAACTTTCCATATGCTGTAGTACCCTCTCTGCTTACCCCCAGGTTTCATTCCCTTGCACCCTTATTGTGTAGCCCAGTTGGAAGCAGATTTATTAAAAATTATCCATCAGCTTTTATTCAGAAGGAGGTCAAACATCTTTCAGTAGCATGATTCAAAACAGGAATATTCTGCAAATGACAGGCCAGGAGAGTTTACTTCAGTAAGAACAGAGGCAAAGAAAGTTTGAAGATTAATCCTTCCACTTAGTGCCATGTTTTCTTGAAGTCACGCCCACTCTGTCTCACTTCTGCAGATGTTCTGTATTCCTGGAGAGGAATGCAGACACCTGGAGATGTCTTACTTCTAAACATTTTTTTTCTTGTTTTTCCCTTTGCTCAGACATGTGTTTTCAACTTTTGAAATACCTGTAGAACTGCTATGCACATTAGGCAATCAATAAGCTAGAAAAGAATCTTTACTGAATGGGTCTAGAAAGTTCTCTTGTATAGTTTATTGACAGTTTGATTAGAGTGGTTCAGTATTTAGCTACTTCTGAAAGGCTAGCTTGGCACATAAGTGCCCAAATGCAACTTCAAATCTGACACAGAGCGAGCTAAATCATGCTGGCTGTCAATTAGACATGGATTTCTGTGTTCTTTTTTTTTTTTTTTTTAATGGGACTTAGGCTTTAATGGTATAATGCAAAAAGCAGACTGAGTCTAAAGTGATTGAAAGCTAAAAGAGGGATTAAATAATGACCTAAATGTAGTGATTTTCATCATATACAACTCATTGTGCACTAACACCAATGACCACTGTAGGTGCACAGAAGAAATGCTGTCTGGATCTAGGGTCCTGGTTAGGAGCCCTGGCAAAGCTACATTAAAATCTATTCCTACTTTTAAAGTTGGAAAGCAGCCTCTACCACAAAAGATTTGTATTCATTATGATACAATGAATATAAGTTGGTGAAAGCATGGGATGGGAGGTATAACATAGCCTGATGAAATTATGTTTCAGTCTGTGTTGTTTTCATTTGAAATAACTGTGATTTCCAAATTCCTAAGCTTTGTTTAGAGTGAGAAAGTAAATCAACGTAAAACTTCTGAAATGCTGATACCTATGGAAACATGGGAAAAGAGGTCTGAAGCTCTCAGCATCTATCAATGAACAAATAACTTGATCTGGCCTGGTAAGTTTTCCAATTTTAATAACAGGCAAAAGTGGCTTTTGCCATATTTGAAACACTTTTTGTTGTGAGTCTCTATTTTTTGTGACAAAAGATGCAAAGAAGCTGCAGTAGGTAAAGAAGTCTGACATACTGCAGAAGCCTAGGCATCTAAAATGATCAAGTTAAAGAAGACCTAAGAGATACAGAGAACAAAAAAATAAACATTAAGTTATGAATCAGAGAAGTAAATCTCTTTGCTTTCAGCAGAGAGTACAGTCTCCAGGCTGATATTAAGCTCAGAAAGATAAGGCTGTTATGGATATATTCCTCAGGCATAAAAATTAAAGGAAGTAGGAGAGCACTGGAATGGCTCTTTAATGTCTTCTATGATTATAAACTTTGCACCTGGCCTCACAAATTTTCCTTCTATAGTCCTTTCGCCTAAATCAAAAGCGATGTAACAGCTACATACTGTACAAGCTTTAACTCTTTCATTTCACAAGAGTCAGAAATTATATTATTTACTGTTTATTAGAACAGTGAAAATCAACTGGATTAAATACCTTGAATGATTCTCCAGACAGCAGCTGTTCCATACCTGTCTTGCTGTTCCCTCTCAAAGTGAAATAAGTTCTTAGAATAAGCGCATAAAGTCTTAGATGTGAAACAATACTGACATTCAGGTGGGAAACCCAGTCCTGGCTTCATTAACATTATCTTGGTTCATTTGGCTTTTGAAAGAAAATTAAAATCAAGATCCCCTAATGCACTAATATTTTGTCTTGCTACCAAGTAAATTATAAGCAATGTAGGTCAAGAGCAATGCGTTATTGAAGTTGAATGAAATGTCATTTCTTACTTCATGTTTGTAGCCTTTTTTATTTGTGTGCTTTCAGCCACTAAAATCTCAAGGATGTTTTTTTATGATGTTGTGTTAACCATAGGCTTACACTGAAATTTTTGTCAAATCAAGCATTAAGTCAAGCAAGTTCATGAGAGAACTGGGAAGCTCTTTCTGCTGTAAGCTTAGACACAAGATAATAGTGAAACAGTTCCAAGTCTTCCCTGGCATTTTTAAGAGAGTTTCAAAAATGCCTCATTATCTTCATCTATCTTAGGGTTTCATTTTTAAATGTACCATACTAACTATTCATTACTAGGAAAAGAGATATACTTTAGGGTGAGCTGAATTGCCTCCTTGGCCTCCACCGTGCTGGCTGAACGTTAGTCCAGCAGGATAGGAGCTTCAAACTAAAGATACCTTCTTGTGGATTTTTCTTCCAACATTGAAGAATTTTAACCCAGAGAAAAGTCTCACTAATGGAGTCCCAGAGTAAACTCAGCAATAGCTAAAGTTATACAATCATCTTATCAGTATGGATATAACAGAAAAATCTCTGAGCACCCAATTGTATTTTTATAGTTCTAACATGATTTGTGGAATGGTCCTTGTTAGGGGTTCGTTTCTTAAGAGATGCCATTATGCATGGGACATGTCGGATACAAATAGATTTTTTCTGTCTCAAGACAGCCAGCAGATGAAAAGTGACTCTAAGATTAATAAGATTAAGCCAGTCCTTCAAGTGATATAATCACTGTTCTAGACAGGACATTCCACTTTGCCAACTCCTAATGGTGTTAAAGCAAGTGCTGAAAGAGTAGAACATTTCTGTCAGAGGTTACATATCCTGTAACAAAAGAGAAAGGAAATACAAAGCAAAAAATCCAGACAGCAATGAATTTACAGTAATATCTTTAATAGCTAATCAATTAAGTTGTACACAGAAAATATTTTCTTTTTAAAAAAACTGCTTTGCCATCTGCTGCAGGGGTTGGATGGCTTCCATCTCAGTAGAAGAGAAACCAATGTTCTCGGAGAAAGGCTGGCTAGACTAGTCAGGAGGGCATCCAAAATGCAGTATATGTACTTTGTGCTTTTAAAGGACCATTTCACAAACCTGAAAATAATTAAAAGACATATCAAGCCAGAGAGAGGAATCAAAGAAAAAAAATGTAAATGGCAGTTTGGAACTATTAAACAACATTTTACTGGGTGTCCAAAAACCATTTCCATACCTGACAGAAAAGGCTATATGGATTTTAAAAAGAGCCTGGTTTAGTGGGGAAAGGAAGGCAGCTATAAAAAAGGGAACTGAAAAGTAATATAGAAACAAGATTAAAGTAAAGGGGAGTAGAAGTGGAGAGCAATGAACATAAACTAAAAACTAACAAAACTGAGAGAGAAGCAAAGAATAAAATAATTAAAAAACAAAATTGCCCAAAAAAGTAAGGAGGTATAGATGGAAGACCTCGTCTGATAGTAGTTTGGAAATGAAGGGGATCCTAGTAAAGGAACAGAACCATTATCAGATGGTAATGGGAGGTGTGTAAATATTAATACAACAATACCCTGTGTTGTGAGGAGAAACAGCATGAAGTGTTAATCATCTCATGATCATATCATATCATATCATATCATATCATATCATATATTCCACCCCCATATTAAAGCAAATAAATGTTAAATGGTCTCTAAAGTTGGGCATTTTGAGATCAGTAGCCTTAAATATTTGCTTCAAATATTCTGAAGGCGTTACATTTTCTATATTTTTTATCATAATTTTCAGTAATTCTTAAAATACTGAGGTTTTCCTGAAGGCTTGAAGAAGGCCAGTGAGATACTGATATTTTAAAAGGGAAAATTGGATGAAGTCAGTAACTGCAGGCCTGCTGTCATAATAACACTGGAAAAAGATGATGGGATGGCTGATAGGAGACTTAATGTACAAAGAATCAAAAGAGAGCAAAAATACCTAGTCTCAGTCAATATGGGTGTATCAGAAATAGATCTTATCAAAGTAACTTAATATATTTTTAATAAGATTAGAAATTTGGTTGCTAAAGATAATCAAGTTGATATTAAGTACTGAGGTTTCAGTGAGGCATTCCATTTATTACAACACAACACTTTGATTAAGAAATGAGAGCAGTACAAAATCAACATGTAATATATTAAATTGATTAAAAACTAGCTAACCAGTAAGACTCAAAAAGTGCTTCTGAGCAGAAATTATCATTAGGCTGTGCTTCTAAATGAGGTCTGAAAAAAATAGTTCTACTCTTTATTCTATTTTTATCAATGATACAGAAGACAACTTTAAATAGCAACCCATAAAAGTTTGCAGGTGACAGAAAAGCAGCAGGCACAGGAAATAATAAAGAAGACAAGTCACTGCTGCAGTACTATCTGGCCTGCTTGGCAACATGAGGTCATTTTAATGTAGCAAGTTGTAAAAACCTACATGTACTCACAAAGATTAAAAGACATATTTATGGTTGGGGAACTGTACTGGATAAAGCAGTGATGATGAAAAGGATTCTTGGGGTGAAGGCAAGGTCAATGGGAGATAATCAGCTGAACATGAGTTCCCAGTATGATGCTACACCAAGACGAACAGAAATTTGATAATACAGTGCTCTTTGATCTGTCAGACAAAACTGTAATAAGATCAAATGGCTAGAAGTTAAACCTTAGTAAATTCAGGGTGAAAAAAGAAACACATCTTTAGTAGTAAAAGTATATGCATCTCCTTTAATGTATACGATTTCAAAATATTGTTTGGTGACTTGCTGCCAAAAAAGGGTGATTCAGGCATGGCTTACATTACACAGAAGACCATACAAGTTCATCTCACTCTGTTAGTATTATTTCTGAATTCTATATTCACTTGCCTAATGCCTTCATTCACACTTTTAGCAATGGTGAAGTCACTGTCATTCTTGTCAGGTAACTCCAATTAATGCACCCCTGCATAACCACCGTGGTTCATCACAAAGGCTGCATTTTCAAACTTAGGTGGGGATTTGAAGTGTTATCAGTAGTCCTACAAGTGGCATTACTCTAGTCATTCCTTGTTATATAAATTGAAAATAGAAAAATAATCAAGTTCATAAAAATTATTAATGCCTCTTTTTCTCCATTTAAAAGCTTTGCATTGGGTCTGGGGGGCTTAGTTGACTTCTTTAATCTGATTCTTTCCTTCAAGACCATCCCCAAGTGTTTGAAAAACATGGTGGTCCTGGGCACAACACTTGCAGTAGATTTTGTTCTTTCAAAGTGCTTTGCTCAGCTTGCAGTTCACAAACCTGTGCCTTTTGCAGCAATAGACAACTCACTATCTTCCCATCCAGACAGGAAATTCTGGAAAAGTTAGACTGGGAGCAGTTTTCCCCAGAAATGGTAGGATCACTCCACTCTCTCCAAGAGTGACTGAGTCCTTGCTCTTCCTTAGTTCCTGAGAAATCACGGTGTCAGCACTGTGTAAAAGATAGCAGCTCAAAATCTTTTGGCAGAGTTTAATCTAAAAATTTGCACTGAGATCCAAATTAGGCTTTTCAAATAAGGAATAAAATTTTAATCAGCCACAAGTACTATAAGTGTTATTAAAAATCATGACCTATTTACCTTATTAAAAACAAGAGATTGAAAGCATTTCAAAGTCATATTTAAGCCTCCTGCTGACATAGCTACTCTGAAATATGGGGACTTTATTATGTTACTCGGATGTGTGTTAAGGGACATTACTAACGTTCTCCATAGTATATAAAATTGGGGAAACAGCTCAAAATGTTTTGGTTACCTCTCAGACTTACAAAGAGAAAGTATTAAAAGTTAACAATTAAAGTGTTTCCTTATAAGAAAGAGAATTAACGTTGTTCTCAATCTGCTATTTCAGCCTGCTATCTCAATATAGGGTGAGGGGAAATTAATTATTTTCCTGATATCTGGAATCAATTTTAATAGAAAAAGAAATAGAATGAAAGAAAGTAAACAGTTCTGAAATATCAGTTCGAAATCAGATATGATCTAAACACCAAACAAGGTTCTGGGGTCTGACCATACCATGCCTTCCTCTAGTACAAATGAAAGGTAATCCACAATTATGGGCTCTAATTATTTAATAAAATGTTTATTTGTATTTCTAATTCTCTGGGTGAAATTCAATCTCCTGCACTCATATGACGCCAAAGTAATTGGGCGACTGTGCACTGGTTGTGTAAAGGGACTGGTGAGGTGGAATTCATCCTTCCTGACCTGAGGCTCATGACTACTCCGTGCCACTCCAGTTCCCTGGCCAGCTGCTCTCATCTGTGCCTTTGCAGTGCTTGGTTGGGAAGGGCAGTTTCAATCACTCCAGGTAGTTTATATGGGTTAGAGTTGGTTTGGGTGTCCTGTGAGTGCAGTTTATAATTTCTCTTTCCCTTCCTTGGTGGAATATCTATCCAGAGACAAAAGTTCTTCATACTGCACAAGAGACTTAAAAAATATTCAAGAGGACATTTTTCTGATTGAACCACAGGTGATGTCACTGGTGTGGTAATAGCTTGAAACATCCCTGGTCTTCAGGCATCGAACATGAGGGCAGAGACATTTTACATTCACTCACAATGGAAAGGAAAAGAAGCATCTAAACAGAAATCATCTGTGATATTTTTAATGTTAATTCCTTCTCTGTATGTCAGAATGAGACAGAGTCTTTAGTATATGTATGTGTAAGTCAATATTTTTTTTTGTAAATATTTGTGAGAGCGGAAAAAAAGAGACTGGATTTATTTGGGCCTGAGTTTGGGATGCATCTGTGTGTCTTAGAATTGCCACTGTGAAGAAGAGCTGAAACTGAAAATTTCCATTCACAGTCTCATGTAAGAGGAGATTTGAACAGAAATCAATCTCTAATACAAGTTATGTTTTGGTCCATTTTACTGTAAGACGTGCAAGAGTTAAGGCAACATTTTTGATGCTTTGACGAATGTAGTGGCCTAAGACAATCATGTGCTATCAAGCCCACAAATTATCAGACATTCTTGTTATCTTGCACATGTGACCCTTCTGGGCCAGATACTGTTTCAGAGTCACTGACCATTTTGTCTCACGCTTCTAAACCCCCAAACAACAGAATGTAAGCAATGCTGTGAGACTGAACAATATCTTGTTTCTGTCCATGTGGAAGAGTCTTAAATACACACTATTAATGATTTTGCAAACCTCTGACAATGAGCTATACATTTATATTCTGCAACAAATAAAGCACTTCTATCAGCCCATCAGAATAAAACATTCAATTAGACCATTTCTTTTAAGGGAGATTTAAATTTAAAACTTTTAATATGGACTCACAAATCATCAAAAAATCCTTCTCCTTTCTCTATTGGAAAGAGTTGAGGGGAAAAAAAAGTGTCTGAATACTTTGAATGAAGAGTTTGTGCAGGCTCTTCTTAGACAAAGTTGTTTCTTACTGAAAGCCTTGGTGAGTGTCTAATTATTTCCTTTAGAGCCACTTTGAATTGAACCATAAGATTCCAATGTGTATTGAATTTAAATTCTACTTATGGGCTCTGCTTCCTTTGATTCTGCATTTCTAGCAAGGGCAGCTCCTTACACCACATTAATCATAATATATGGAAGGGCTTCTGTGTTTGCTTCTGCAGTGCACTAAGTTGTCCCTGAAGATAAAAAAAAATCCCCTTGGAAAAAAAATCTCATTCTAAATGAAGATTTAAATTGAAATTATTGGAGAAGTTAAGAGGAAAAGATATGCCCAGTAAAATTAGAACAAGCATTTAAATGGAAGAGGGTATCTTTAATTATTTTCTTCCTTGGCATTGCAGAAAATCCCATGATATAATAACTAAGGATACTTTGGGGGGTTAAGAGCCCAACAGCAGAAAAGCTAATGGGATTTTTTTTTCAGATAGAGGTTAAAGTGATGGTGCTGTAAGTAGGCTGTCAAACTATCTCAGCTCACCATCTGCTACATATTAATTTACAAGAGAGAGATAGGTGAAGTGGGTGTTACTCTTCAGGAGCTATATAAATGTGTAACTTTCTCAATTAGTATTCACTTCAAATGAAGAACCAAATCCCAGGAAATTCAGACCAGAATACAAGCCAGGCAATATTATATTTAAATGGTAATAGCATATCTGTAATCCACAGCTAGAGCTGCGGTGTATTGCCAAGAATAGAGTCCAAAAGACTAGGCTAAGCCATTTACCATTAATGTCGTAAGATGTCTTTGTTTTGTACAGGTATGTAAAATGGGATAAAATAAACGTGTGTTTCTAGAAGGCTCTTGTTTTTTGCCTATTATTTTATTGGAAATAAGTGTTGCAGTTTTAGTTTGGAGAAAACTGTTTTTCCTTTAAAAATATTGATTCCCAGTTGCACCAAATCAGATAAAGAAAAGGAAACAGCTGCTTAAGGAAAACAAACTCGACTTTCTCCCATTCCTGTGTGAATCATATATTAGTTGAAGAGAAATAGAGGATAACTCTTTAATTTTTGTACATAGGAAGCCAGAAGCTACTTGTAAAAGTGGGAACAGATTTCCATTTCTCACTATAATGGGAGCATGGAGCCTTATCCCATCTCTTGGATATGTGGGACTTCCTTCAAGCTAATTCTCTTCCTCTCTGAATGAGACTGAAAATCCTTTTCTTGATCTCAAAGGAAATGGATCAAAGACTGAATGTGAAAATGTGGGCTATGTACAATTTACAAATCTGTTAGAGATACCCATTAAAATATAGTGAGATTCTTCTTTGGTAATTAAAAGGTTTGAGTATATTATGATATATAGAATAGTGTGTTCTTTTAAATTCATAGATATTCTTTTTCCTGGTCTCTTCAGCATTTTCTGTAGTATGAAATATTTGTTAACAATTAGCAATGTTTAAGTGAAAATGCTGTTCAGGCTTAGGCTAATCACAGCAGACCTGTCCTTGTTTTATGTGGAAAAATCTCTTAAATCTTTATCCCAAGTTAGAATCCCTTTTGTTTTCCTCATTCATTCATTGCACAAAGAATATGTGATTTCCCACCATGACGGAGTTTTTTTGTCTGAAGTTTCCCAGACCCCTTCCACTTCTTCCCTCATGAAGGAAAAATACTGAATTCAGGGAAAAGTGGAGCTATGCTCTAGCTTTCACTAATCTGTATCTCCTGTGCAAAGCCAGGGTGGTGACTGTGAGTGAGCAGTAGAAGGCAGGGGACATGCTTGTGACACTGGAGTGTGGGGGACAGCACTCCTGCGGACCAGAGCTGTAGTGGTGCAGTCCACCTTGGAGGCAAGTTTCTTTTTAACACACAGCCATCTCTTGCTAAACATCCAGAGCAGAGGTGGTATGCTCAGCCATAATTTCAAGGACCATGACATGAAGAAAGGGTTATGATGTTTAAGTTATAGGCCATCCAAATGTTATAGGTCCAAGCAAGTTCCTATTAGCAGTAACTCAAGTCCACTGAGGAGATTTGACATTCAAAACCGATGAACACTAATCCCTCGAGCCTGCTCCGACCCAGCCGCACTCAGGCCACTTGGTAACCTGAGTGACCCAGGAGTCAAACCATGATAACCCTCTTCAATTTAAAGAGCGGCTTCTCCCCATCTGTCTGAGTTCTGACTCTGCACAATAAATTTCCCAAAGAGCATAAAGACCCATCTAGTGTATATCAAATCAATATCATTGTGGCTTGCAGCGATATCTGAGGCTACAGTTCACAAAATAAACTAGGCCAGGGGCTGGATTTCTGCCCTTGGCAATCAATCAGACTCACTGGGTCATAGATTTTAGTGTAAATTAACACAGCAGAAACAATCATGCTCCCCAGATGATGATATAATACAGTATTTGCTTTTCTTTTTCCCCCCATTTCATTGCTCATGCTCGGCAGCTAAGCCGTACTGAACAAGAATAATAAAAAGCAATGATTAGAAAGGTGGTGGTAATCATAAAGCAGAACATTAATATTCTCCTGACAAATGTATATAAAATGCACATAAAATATATACACAATATTAAAAGGAAAAAGGAGAGGGGAAGTGGTGTTAAGTCAGTGATGTTTGAAAGGCATTATTTTTGCTTAAGAATTGTAGAAGTGATCTTTTAAATCAGTGTGAGTGGTTATCATTTTCTTTCATTACTTTGAATCCAAAGATGCTAAATGCTCTATTATTGTCTGAATATACCACTTCCCCTACATGGTGTGGAGCATACTGACAAGTCCTTTCTCCATTTACAATTTGGTCTTTCCCCAACATTTAGATGAGCATTGCCAACACTTTTTTCCAGAGGAGTTTTAATTTTTTCTCTGTAGTATGTCATTGCCGTAGGAGAAGAGGCACCTGGTTTTTCCTGACACCCACCTTTATGCAAATCTCATCTTTGAAATTTTCTCAGAATGTGCCACATATGAAAGCCTTGCAGGAATTACTATAATCTCTAATTATTCAATTGACATAAGACAGTGTATTGTATTTTCTGTCAGAACCTCAGGAAGAAATGTCAATACTTTCAGCATTAGCAGGACATTTTTTGAATTATAAACACCTATCTTCTAATGGTATCATCACAAAATATTTTACAGAAAGAAAATGTGATACACATAAAGATGCCAGCTGGATGTTTAATTTAATGCAACAGAAAATTCTGCTAAGCAACTGTTTCATTCTTTAAGTATTCAAACCTTTACATTAGCGTTCAGATAATGTAATTCTGGTCTGTATTTATTTGCAAAATACCTAATTAGATTGTACAAACAAAATATAATTTATATATAATAAAATACTAATCTGTGTACAAAAGCTACATGGTATGGATTAGAACTGTGTGAGAATAATAACTACCATGCAGGAGTGGTTTCTGTTGAATAGTCAGAATAATAACATTTATCAAATAACAGTTATAAGCAGGAATTCATTTCTTAGATTAAATTTATCAACTATTTTCTGCCAGGGCATAAAGAAACAGAAGCTTGAAAGGTAGCTCTCTTCTGAGGCGATTCAAGGCAAACTGCACCTCCCTTAGTGAGAAATCTACTCTTCTGTTCTCTGACTAAAGAATGGAGCTGGATTAAGAGTCTGTGGAAGGGGGAGAATCCCTTGTGTGTGCACTGGTGTGTCCATCTCAGGAAAACTCTTAAATAGTGGCTACAGGGTAGAACTGAGGTAGAACTGAGGAAGAACTGAAGAATATGACACCCCAAGAATGAAATATGTATTCCCTGTCCTGTGCAATGGGGAGGTGAGCTGGACCAGCAAAATATAGTCATTAAAGTGCATAGTGTCCTTTCATGGTAATTGTGAAGGAACCCCTTTATTGCTGTCTCAGTCCTTATCTTGCTTGGTGGGTATTTCCTGTGTGGGTGAGGACTTTCCCTTGGAGAGAATAAAATTTCTGAGAAAGACTAAATGGAATGTACAGTACTACTATGAAATAACTGAATAGTTTGTCTGAGGTGAAGCAATATTCTCCCCCTCAAATAAAACCTCAAAAGCAAAAAAATCCACAATTGACTCAGTCTATAGGCTGAAGAAGGATTTTCTCTTTTCACAATAGTCCACCAATGAACAGCTAAGTTACAAACTCTCGCAAGTTATTATTTTGGTTTTTAAGTTTAGATTCTTCAGACAAACTCTGGTTGTGTGCCACTAGAACAGCTGACGTATTCTGACAGCAGCTGGATTTCCCATGTTACTAAAAGCTGGTGTTGGCCACAATTGCCTGGAGGTTGCAACCACCTTATGTGGTCATTCACAGTAATTCCATTTTTAGCCTACGTAGTTGAAAATAATTTCTTAATGTCGAAAATGTAGTAATTAGTTCTGTGTTCCATGGAGGTTACTGTTAAAATAACCTTCTGATTTTTACTTCTTAAAAAAAAAATAAAAAAAAAAACAACAAAACAAAAAAATGAATTTGTATGTAGAAAAATTTAGCTGAAAAGGTTCATAAAGCTCCATCTCAGAAGAAAGAACACAGGAAATTATCTCAACAAATTTTATTTGATCCTTTGTGAATCTGTACTATGCTACGGACCCTAATTATGTCGTGGCAGGGTATTTTTCATGAGACTGCTTCTTTCAGAGCACAGGCTGGATGTACACAGGAGCAGAATTAAGATCTCTCAGGGTACCATAAATCTCACCTCACCCAACTTGCTCTTTCTGGAGTTTGCCACATAAGCATCCTTCCTCTGACCTATTTTAAAGCACTTTAAAAGAATAACTTTGTTGCTTCCATATCTTTCCCTGGATTTTGTCCTTATTTAGGGATGTGTACATGAAACAGCTGTGGATCTTTGGAGTGCTGCAATCATAGTACTCTCTAAATAAGGAGCAAGTGCTATCTGTCAATATGCTGTGTTGTGCAGCAGAGTAGGCCACATGAGAGGTCTGCATTACATCATTTGCGGACTTTCCAGGCTTGTAATGTCCTTTCATTGAACCTGAACTGAGTGTTGAGTTTATAACGAAAACTGAAACTCAGGGAGTTACTTGTGGTTTAGGATTTTTGCACAGCTTCAATATACACATACTGGGAGTCATTGCAATAGGCTAAAGATGTGTTTCAGCCACTTGTGAGGTAGTAATGTTATTAGGTAAGAAATTTGCTTCCTAACATAAAAATTTTTCATTTCTCCATTTTAGAGGTTTTGTGTTGGTTTTGTTTAGGTTTTCCTTAAAGAAACGGGGCATCTGTAATATTTTTCTTCAATTGTAGGAAAAAAGGATATCTTGCAAAGAGTATAGTTATAGATACTCTTCAATAAATGTGTGAGTGTGTGAGTCTCTGTGTTTGTCTGTATGTCTGTGTATAAAAGTAATGAAATATTCACGTGGTTAGAAGAAAGAGGGAAATTACAAATAAATCCTACAGTCCAATGGTCAGGGTACTCCCCTGGAATGTGGGAGAATCCAGTCACAGTCCCTGCAGAGATGAATGTTAATTATGTACTGGAAGTAGGGCACTTCCAGAGGGAGAGATTAAGAGGCACCTATTCACTAGCCAATGGATTAAGTCACCTTTGTGGGAGATTTGTGTTCATTGCCAATTGGAATTCACTCGAAAGGTGAGTGCTTCTAGGCAGTAAAATGCTCATCTCCATGGTGTGAGACAGAAGCTTTCCTCCTGACCACCAAGTTTTCACCTTTGTAAGTAAGATGAGCACACCTTGCTTTTTAAACCTGGGATGTCTTAAGACTAGCATTACAGCTCAGGTCTAGCAAGACTATGACAGCCTTTTCTATGAAATTCTGGGATCGGGGGCATTTCTCTGGTAGAAGCAGGCATAAAAGTGCATATACCTACAATATAAAGGAAGGTGGTGGTGAGATAGCGTGAAGGAGGACAACATGACAATGGGTATCTGAAACTTGTATTTGAGTCTCCTAAAAAAGAGATGGTTTTCTGTATTCACCTGTGGTTTTTTGTATTCACATAATGTTATTTTTTGCCCTTTCATTTCCAGCGTACATTTCTGGCCCTGTCTTCTCCTCTGTTTTCCTTGCCACAATTACTCCATGCCAGAGCTTGGAAGTTAATTTCTCTAAGGACCATTTTCATGGAGCTCCCTTTGTGATGATGCTGCCTTGAAAGTCATCTTGGTATCAGGCTGTTCTTAGGTTTCAGTAGGCCTAAAAGCCTTTGTCTGTGCTTGCTCCAGGAAAGTCAAATGCCCATCATGGGGGGTCCCAACATCATGAGCCAAACGGCAAGCTGGGGGAAGGGATGCACCAGAAAGCAATTATTCCTTCTCCCACCCACAGCTGCCATGTGTCAGGGTCCTTTTGTTTCAGACTCAGGTCTAAAAACTTTCTCTTCTAAACTGTTACTATTTCTGTGTTTTGTGCTTCATGAGCAGTTCTTGAGATCTCTCTCCAAGACTTTTCTAGCTGACTTCCAAAAACAGCTATAGAGAAACTATACTTACATCTAATGGCACACCTTGATAAATATGTAGAAGTTGCAGTCTTTAAAACAAAAAGACCATTCATCTTTTGTCTTAGGTTTGGCATGCAAAGGAAAACTTTATAAATCCAGATTGAAGAGCTCAACAGGAGACACAATGGAAGTCCTCATTTTTCTACCAAACTACCCAGGTATCTTTCCTGTTTGGATTTATTTTTAAATTCACTTAAGTGTTTAAAATTTTTAATTGATTAATGGAAAATAGTTTATTCAAATGATATTTTTTGTTTCCTTTTAATCAGGAAAAGCACTTCTTAGATTACAAAAGAAAACAGTTGCGAGACTGTATAAAGGCAGGTTGATCTTTAAATCTTGAGAGAAAACCTGGTGCTCTCAGCTTTTAATCCTATTTTCAAAACTTTAGTTATATTCAGATAACTTGGCTAATCCTTAGGAAGAAAAACAAATGCTATGTTTCTTACAAGACCCAAACTTCCAATAAATCATTTGGGACTTAGGTAGTGAAAGCAAGGCCAAACTGAGTTAATTTAGAGATTGGCCCCCATAGCTAATTTGACAAATGGCACTGAAATTTAACTGGTATTTTTTTCTGTGCATGCCATTTTTGTTTGGTGGCTGTAAGGGTTATTAGCATGACTTGTTTCCTTCATGTTACTGCTTTTCATAAAGTTAACTAGAAGAAATGGTGCCAAGAAAGAAAAAAAATATTCAAGTGGTTCATGGTTTAAAGTAATAAAATGATAGAGTATTAAAATGGCAACAATCCTGCCCTTACAAAATTAACTGGTACAAAACTAGAATTGGTTACAAACTGTATGCAAAATATAAAGCAATAAAGAGAAATGCATATTTGCCCATTGTTTTACTGAATGTCATAAACAAAGCCAACTAAAATTCTGGGAAGTAATACTGTGCTTGTTTTTCTAAGTAACACTAAGAAGATGCTTAACTTAAATGGTACACCATGGGAAAATAATTTCTAATTATTTTAAGTAATATTTAGATCAATTCATAATAATCTTATTATCTTTCATGTTTATGTCAGTATTAGATTACTTTCATGTTTGTTTAAGCTCTTTTGCTTTTTAGAATGTTAGTTTCAAAGGCAAATTGAGCATAGTTAAAATAATCAATGTCCTTTGTGGTTTCAGCATATGCATAGAACAACAACAGTTGAAAGGAATCTAGTGCTTTCTTATACAAACTATTAAGCTTTTACTAAAGAAAAACAGAATTATCTAGCTAATTATATGATTCATTATTGCTACCTGCATGTAGTCACTAACTTACAGTCTATTAAAAAAAACTATGGTGAAAGAGATATGCTGTGAGAAAGAATAGCAGCTGGGCAGCCTCAATCCCTGTACAGCATTGCTCAAAAAATGGTCTTTGTTGGCTCATGAATGATTGGGAGTAAACAACAGTGTGGTGCTGAAATTACTGGATTTCACCTGGGAAGCTCTGCATTCGCTTTTTTGCTCTGCCACAAACTTTCTGTATGACCTTCAGCTGATTATTTCACTGTCTCTGAGCTCTGGTGTGGAACTAAAAGGAGCCTAGGTGCTTCCTTTCTCCTGTCCTTTGCCTACAGCTGGACCGTAAGAAACCTGTGGTGGGGGTTATACCTGTTCTTTGTGACGTGCTGGTGTAGTCCATAGCCTGGTAGGACACCTGTCTTGGCTGCAGCCACTCTCCCAGGTTGTACAGTGAGTAATGATACTAATCCAACAGGCCGTCTGTACATGAAAGCACTCATTAGCTTCACTAAGATTTCCACTGGAGCCATAATTGCAGTGGTGAAGTGCTGACAATTTCTCAGCATGGGTCACCTTCTGAAATATTTAATGGGAGTGAAAAATACCTGAACTAATTGCTAATGTCTTATTCTTTGTTGTTTTTTCTTCACTTCATCCTCCCGTGCTTTGTGCCTTGCTGTCATGAAAGGAAAATTAACATTTTGCAAGGACTCTGGGGGCTCCATTGCAACAGAAGAAGCAATAGGTGTAAAGGGTTGGCAATACTCAACAGGGTGCTCTCTGCTCCTACTCTCCTCCTGAGACAGGTGCCTGGGGTGTGCTGTTGTTCCTGCTGATTTATGCATCTAGGATTTTTACTGACAGAAGAAACCGAAGTATAGAAGGACAGGGATTAAATTTGTGTACAGGGCACAGCTGAGCTTTCCCCAGATCCAGAAATACAAAACCACTGTATTGGGACTAGTCTCATTTTTTAAAGGTCAGCCTACAGATTTTTACTGTTTCTCCATCTCAAATGTGAGCAATGTATGTCCATTACAAAATACCTAACTGCCATAACACCAAATCTCTGTGCATAAAGAGCATGCATGAGATCACACACTGATTAAAATGTATTAACTGATCCTGCTCAATTTTGAGATCATTTTGTTGTTTGTCTTTTGCAGTAAGAAGACACTTCAAACTGCTCTTTCCAAAACAATAGTAGAATGTTTTTCTTTTCTTAGAAGCCATCTTTTTAAGCTTCCTTGACACTTCAGCAGTCTTCATATAAATCACACAGAAATTATTTTTACTCTGATGAAAGAATGAGCCTGCTTTGCAAGACCCACAAGTTGGACTTGCTAAAAAATGATGTTTCTCTTCTTAATACTGGATTGTGACACTATTGGTATGTGGCAAATTTTAATGGCTATGTTCAGTGTCAATAACAGTGCAGCATTGTGTTAGCAGACTAATACATTTTTTAATTTAGCAAGTTTCTCTTTTACAGTTTTAAGTTCCAGGCAGTAGCTCAGACTCCCAGACCATTTGGTAGCTGGAAATAAATGTGAGGAGAATATTCACATCAAGGATTTCAGTATGTTTTAAAGATAACTTTTGGGTTTATATCCCGATTGCATCTTCTTGATAAGCACTGTTGTAAATTGATTTATGGAGTTCAGTATTTCCAGACGTACACTGCATGTGGGCAGGTACTGATGCTGAGTTATTTAGCAAATATTTGCTGCCTTCTGTTTCTGATTCTTTCTCTGCTCATCTAATTCTCTGTTGGCCAGCAACACTTCCTAACACTGTGTAAGAATGGTATGAATCTTCTTTCTTTATAAAAAGGGTGTTCATGTGTGTAAAAACCCTACTTGGTAACTATACCTGTCATTAGCCAAAATGTCCAGGTCTGCATCAAAATCACTCCTTCAATATTCACATGTTTTCAGATCTAAGGTTTCAGGTCGCACCACTGAAAAGAAAGAGGGAAGTTCCCAATGAGTAGAAGATTTCCTCTTCTTCTGAAAAGGGCTCTGCAGAAAATACAGATAGTAGATTCTGATTATTCCTGTTGAAATTGACATGGATTTATTTCTCACAAAGCTGAAAATAAGTGAAGCTGTTGATCTGTTGATCTGTTGATCTGAAGCCTAAAGGAAACCATGATGACCTAAGCATGTATCAAAACACTTGAAAACTTGAAACACTTAGCGGAAAAAAACTGCATGTAGGAGTCAACAACTACATGTAAGTATGAAACTGTATCTGAAAAACCATAAGGAGAGATTTTTGGAAATTATAATTTCATCATTTTTTGCTGTAATGGATTGTAGGAAAGTTATAAATACCACAAACTACTCAAGCAAGATTATGAGGTGAGGCAGAGGTGAAAAAAGTAAATGAAACAAGCTGAAGAGTAGATTTTTCAATAACCAGTCAGGCTAGAAACAGGTGGTTATTAATATAGAAGTGAAAATAAGTAAAAAACTTTTTATCATAAAATATTTGTAATATGCCAACATAGCAATCTGAAAATCAGAAAATACTGATTACTTTGTAATATCCAGCATGCAATATGAACTTATTTAGGAAAAAAAAATTCAATCATACTTTACTTGATATAGATGTTCTAAGGAAAAAAACCTAGAGGGGAAAATTTATACATACAGGAATCAAAAGGGAAGCTATATTTATTCTGATAAAAAATATTATTTAACTACAGACTTAGTAGCCAAAAGGCAATTGCGAATCAGGAAACAAAGAAAATAAATATGCTGTGAACTGGTTATTCAAATGATAAAAAGAGATGTAAAAGAGGTGAAATTTTAGCACTGACAGACTGCAACAGTACATTTGATTGAATGAGCTTCAGTGGGACCAAGAATTTATTTCACGTCCCAAGGAGCACCAACTGGCAATGAGATTCCTTAAGGAAAATTGTCTGTAGAAGAACAAAACTTTTAGGTCATGCCAGTTCTAATGATTTTGTTGCAAATATAGAGGTATTTATTGTCCCTTTCAAAGTTTATTTTCCTGGAGTCAGACTTTTTCCTGAGACCCTCATCCAACAATAAAAAGAAACCCTGACCAAAATGAAACAAAACAAAACCCCAAACAAACAAAAAAAAAAAAAAAAAAAAAAAAACAAAAGGCAAAAAAACCCTGATCCATTTTTGAT